>CP136057.1:468992918-469546893 GCA_032464435.1 Aegilops umbellulata
TTTTTAATGAAAAGGGGATGTTTGCCGGGCCATTTGTCCCGTGGGTAAAACCCACGCCAAGGAGCGAACCCTTTGTATCGTTAAGATAGACACTTCTTTGCCCGGCAACAGGCCCTGCCGTCTTCCCGCGCCACTCGACCTCTCTCACGCCTTTGGCGGAGGAAAGGATGAGGCGGGTTCGGGCTCCTCATTCCGCCCCTTTGCCGCCGCGACTACTACCAAAACGGGCCCCAGGAACGTGCTCTGGGGCCTGTCGTTAAGGGAGCACGGTAGCTTTTAGGAGGAAACAAGGTTTTCGTATTCCACAGTTCATAAGAGAATGCATGACGAGGGATGCAAAAACTTATCTGGGATTGCAGCCCCCGGCAACTTTGGCTTGCCGCGGGCGAATCTTCGTACTTGCAGCCCCCGGCAACACTGGCTTGCCGGGGACCAGGTGCTGGCCCGCCCTTCTTCTCTTCTTCGTCCTTAAGCGGTCTGGCCAGGATATGCAAAACCCTGCGAACCAAAGGAAATGAAGGAACAGGAAAAAGGACGCAGACTCGACCTCTAAGCTAGGGGTTAGCAGCTGTTAGGCACTATCAACCCTAACCAAGGACGAGACTCGACTCAGCATGCATGCTAAAACTTAGGGCGCCAGCGCTTCATTTACTGCTGCTCAGGGTCTGCGCCTGGCTTTGTACAAAGGATTACATGCACATGAGGCAAGACTTGTACAAAAGGTTGGTTGCCGGGTGGGGCCCGACAACCGCGCCTTACGGGTAAAACTTAAGAAGATGCTCAATATTCCAGGAGTTGCTCACCGGAGTGCCATCTTCGGTCTCGAGGCAGACAGCGCCGGGCCTCGTGACTCGTCTCACCCGGTAAGGGCCTTCCCACTTTGGCGTCAACTTGTTATGATTGTTGGTGGACGGAGCGCGCCGAAGAACAAGGTCGCCTTCCTCGAAGCTTCTGGCTTTAACTTTGCGGCTATGGTAGCGACGCAAAGCTTGTTGGTAGCGAGAGGCTCGCACAGCAGCCTGAAGACGATCTTCCTCAAGGAGCAGCGCGTCATCTTCACGCAGCCGCTCTTGCTCAAGCTCATCAAAAGCGAGCACTCGAGGTGACCCGTATACGAGTTCCGTGGGGGTAACTGCTTCTGCTCCATAGACTAGAGCAAATGGTGTCTCGCCGGTGGCTCGATTTGGCGTCGTTCTGATCGACCAAAGAGCCACCGGCAGCTCCTCGATCCAGTTTCTTCCGCACTTGTGCAGCCTGTCAAAAGTTCTGGTCTTGAGCCCGCGCAGTACTTGGGCATTGGCCCTTTCAGCTTGACCGTTGCTCCTGGGATGAGCAACAGAAGCGAAGCAGACCTTGGCGCTGAGATCTTGGACGTATTGTATGAAGGCGCGGCTCGTGAATTGCGTACCGTTGTCTGTGATGATCCTGTTGGGGATCCCGAAGCGGCAAACAATCGACCTGAAGAACTTGACTGCTGACTGTGCTGTCACCTTCCTCACTGGTTCAACTTCCGGCCACTTTGTGAACTTGTCGATTGCGACGTACAAGTACTCAAAGCCCCCGACAGCTCGGGGGAAGGGGCCGAGGGTGTCGAGCCCCCAGACCGAAAATGGCCAGGATAAAGGGATCGTCTGGAGAGCTTGAGCTGGCTGGTGTATCTGCTTGGAATGGAACTGGCACGCTTCACACTTGGTTACTTGTGCAGTTGCATCCTGGAGGGCTGTCGGCCAAAAGAAACCTTGCCGGAATGCTTTGCCGGCAAGTGCTCTTGCGCCAATGTGGTGACCACATATGCCTCCATGTATCTCTACCAACAGCTTCTATCCGTCTTCCCGGGAAATACACTTCAATTTCACAACGTTGCGCCCTCTTCTGTACAGTGTGTTGTCGACGAACTGGTACATACTCGAGCGCCGGGCTACTCTTTCCGCTTCTTCTTGCTCTTCGGGAAGCTCTCCGTTTTGGAGGAAATGGACAGTCTCCTGCGCCCATGCTGGAGCCTGTGGCTTGACAACAAGGACTGAAGGCACATCTGCTGCTGCAGGAACGTCCGCTTCTACGACGAGGATCTGGGGCTCAGCCGGAGCTTGACGTTCCCCGGCAAGCTTGCCGGAGCAAAACTTGTCGGCAGCTCCTGCTTCTACGGAACAAACCCTGGGGTTTTCTGGAGCAGACGGCTCCTCAGCGCTCTTGGCGTCGATCTTGGGGACCCTCTTGGCGGAGGCTCCGGGGAGCTCTGCCGGAAGATAGTCGCCGGAGACCAACTTCCTCTTCTTGCTCTATCCGGTTGATGGTGTTACGGATGGCTGAGTCAGCTTGAGCACAAAGGTTCCTGGTTCCACAGGTAACTTAAATGTTGCGCACTTTGACAGGCCATCAGCGATGTCGTTCTCAGCTCTTGGAATGTGTTCCATTTGCAGGCCGTCAAAGTGCTCTTCTAGCTTCCTCACTTCATCAACGTACGCTTCCATCAACGGACTCTGGTAATCCTTGATCACTTGGCGGACGACAAGCTGCGAGTCACCCCTGACAATAAGCTTCTTGATCCCAAGTTCTGCCGCGATCCTGAGACCGGCAAGCAAACCTTCATACTCTGCAGTATTGTTGGTTGCTTGTTCCTTGGGGAAGTGCATCTGGACTACGTACTTGAGGTGCTCCCCGGTGGGCGCGATAAGTAACGCGCCAGCCCCGGCGCCTTGCAGTGAGAAAGCACCATCAAAGTACATCAGCCACTCTTTGCTTGCTTCTTTGGCGGGGATGCTCATCTCTGGGATATCTTCGTCTGGTGTCGGTGTCCACTCTGCTATGAACTCCGCCAAGGCTCTGCTTTGGATAGTCGAGGTGCTCTCGAACTTGAGACCGAAGCTCGAAAGTTCTAGTGCCCACTCGACAATCCTGCCTGTTGCTTCTGGATTCTGCAGTATCCTCTTTAGCGGAAAGCGGGTGACAACTGTAATTTCATGTGCTTGGAAGTAATGGCGCAGCTTTCTCGAGGCCATGAGAAGGCCGAAAAGCAATTTCTGCACACCAGAGTACCTCGACCTAGCTCCCTGCAAAAGGGAGCTGACAAAGTAAACTGGGCGCTGCACCATTTTCTTCTTCTGCACCTCCACTTGCTCCTGTGCAGATTCATCCTTGTCAGGGCCAGAGCTTGTCGGGGAAGCCCCCTGCTTGTCGCTGGACGCGCTTGCCGCGGCTGCTGGCTCATCATCTGCCTCCCTCTCCGCTACTAGCGCAGCACTAACCACTTGATTGGTTGCCGCCAGGTATAGCAGCAACTTCTCGTGTGGTTTAGGCGCGACAAGTATTGGAGCGGAGGATAGGTATTTCTTCAAGTCCTGTAGCGCAGCCTCCGCTTCCGGAGTCCATTTTACTGGACCCGCCTTTTTCAAAATTTTGAAAAATGGCAGGGCGCGTTCTGCAGACTTGGAAATAAACCTGCTGAGAGCCACGACGCAGCCGGCAAGCCTTTGTACGTCCTTGACACGTGCTGGTGCTTCAATCTGCTCGATGGCCTTGATCTTGTCTGGGTTGGCTTCGATTCCTCGCTGAGACACGAAGAACCTGAGAAGCTTGCCGGAAGGGACTCCGAACACGCACTTCTCAGGGTTGAGCTTGAGGCTGATCCTGCGCAGGTTCGCAAAGGTCTCTTCTAAGTCTTGAATCAGGGTTGCCCTGTCTCTGCTCTTGACCACTATGTCATCCATGTAGGCCTCCACATTTCTGTGGATTTGTGGCTCAAAAGCAGTGTGGACAACCCTTGCAAATGTTGAACCAGCATTCTTCAGTCTGAAAGGCATCCGTATGAAACAGTACGTGCCACATGGAGTGATGAACGCGGTCTTTTCCTCATCTTCTTCAGCCATGAAGATCTGATGGTATCCTGAGTAGGCGTCAAGGAATGAAAGCAGGTCACATCCGGCCATGGAGTCAACAATCTGGTCAATGCGCGGCAAGGGAAAGGGGTCTTTGGGACAAGCTTTGTTAACATCAGTGAAGTCGATGCAAAGCCTCCATTTCCCATTTGCTTTGCGCACGACAACAGGATTGGCCAACCACGTCGGATGGAGCACACCTCTGACGAGGCCAGCCGCTTCCAACTTCTTGATCTCTTCTGCGATGAACTTTTGGCGCTCCACCGCTTGCTTCCGGACTCTCTGCTTGACGGGCCGCGCATGAGGATAGACGGCGAGGTGGTGCTCAATCACTTTCCTGGGAACGCCGGGGATGTCAGATGGTTGCCAGGCAAACACATCGACATTCGCCCGCAGGAAAGCAACGAGCGCGCTTTCCTATTTGGGGCCGAGTGTGGCACCGATGGTGAAGGTACCACCAGTGCCGTCCTCCTTGGCGGACACCTTCTTGGTCGTTGGCGGAGCTGCCATTGTCTTCTTACTCTTGCCGGTGGAGCTCGATGGCGCGTCCTCGACGGTAGCGCAGCACTCCGAAGAGGTGCGCTTGCCGGAGTGGGCACCAGAGCACTTGCCGGGCTTGGTCCTTTTCTTCCCTCCGGGAGCTTCAGTGGCAAGTGGCTTGCGATCCGCTACGGCTGCTGCCTCCCGGTAAATCTTGTCGGCACAGATAAGGGCATCTTTCTTGTCGCCGGGGACAGAGATGACGCTTATCGGGCCTGGCATCTTGAGCATGTTGTATGCGTAGTAAGAGGCCGCCATAAACTTGGCGAGCGCTGGACGGCCGAGAATTCCGTTCTAGGGCAACGGAAAATCGGCAACGTCAAAAGTGATCCTCTTTGTCCTGAAGTTCAGCTCGCTGCCAAATGTCACTGGCAACGTTATCTTCCCCTTCGGCTTGCTCCTTCCCGGGTTGATTCCTTGGAACGTGCCGGTCTCTTCGAGCTCGCTGTCGGGGACTTGGAATTTCCGGAGCACAGCGGAGGAGATCAGGTTCAAGCCGGCCCCGCCGTCAACTAGCATCTTAGTGACCTTGAGGTTGCGGACTGTTGGTGAGACCAACATTGGCAAGCACCCGATCGCAGTTGTGCGATCAGGGTGGTCCTCAATATCAAAGATGATAGGCGTGCTGGACCATTTCAGAGGCTTGCGCGACTCGACGGGAGGTTCCGCTGCATTGACTTCCCGCGCCCACTGCTTGAGCTAGCGGTGAGAAGTATGCAGGGAAGCACCGCCGTCTACGCACAAGACCTCTGTGGCTTTCTGAAACTCCTGCTCACTGGTCTCAATGTCATCCATGTCTTCGTCTTCGTCGTCGTCTTCGTTCTTGTCGCGGCCGCAGGGAGGTATGTCCGCTTGCCGCTGCTTGTCCTTGTCGCGGCGTCCTCCCTGGCCGGGGCGCTTCGTGCCTGATCCTCCGCCACCTCCCCGGGATCTCTCCTTGTCGCGCCGCTCGTACTCGGCCTTTTGCAGCTCGACGAGCCGCTCGACCTGCTTGCAGCTCTGGAGGTCATGGCCCTTGGTGCGGTGGATCTTGCTGTACTGTTTGTTGGTGCCGTCCCGCTTGTTGGCGGCCGCCACGGCCTGGAAGTTGGCGCATCCGGCAACCTCCTTACCGGAGCTACCAGCCTGGGCCTTCTTGGCGGCGCCTTCATCGCCGGACTTCTCAACAACCAGTACTTCTTGGCTCTTCTTCTTCCTGTTGCTCCGCCGCCGGCTCTTCCTTGTCGTGGCGGTATCCTCACTGTCAGATTCTCCTGCTCCAGTGTTCTCTCCGGGGAGTTTCCTCCCTTCCTCAGCACGGGCACACTTGTCGGTCAGGGCATATAGCTCGCTGACGTCTTTGATCTTGCACATCGCCATATCCTCCCGCATCCTGCGGTTTCGCCCGTTCTGATGGAACGCGCTGATGACCGCGGCGGGGTGGACGTCTGGGATGTTGTAGTGTACACGGCTGAATCTCTGGATGAACTTGCGCAAGGGTTCCCCTTCCTTCTGGACGAGAAGATGAAGGTCGCTCGCTTGGCCATGGGGTTTGTGGCCGCCCGTAAAGGCGCCAACAAACTGATGGCACAAGTCTGTCCAGGAGGTTATGGAGTTGTTCGGCAAGTGCATGAGCCAGGATCTGACATTGGACTTGAGTACCAGCGGGAAGTAGTTGGCAAGGATCTTGTCGTCTCGCCCCCCAGCAGCCTGCACCGCGATGGTGTAGATGCTGAGGAACTCCGACGGATGCGACTTGTCGTCGTACTTCTCTGGTACGTCTGGCTTGAAATTCTTCGTGCTGGGCCACTGGACTTGCCGCAGCTCACGGGTGAACGCAGGGCAGCCCACTGCGTACGGCAGGTCGCCTGGTTCCCCCGGTGCATGCATGTCGATAGAGGGCCCAGCGCACTGGTCTGATTGACGCCGCGCTTCTCTCCGACGCTCGATGCGAGTGCGAGCGTCCTCTTGCTCTCGCTCGTGAAGAACTTGGCATTGATCGCGACGAGTTCGCGGATTCGACGACGCGGTGGAGTCGTTGTCATGATGGTTCCGGCGAGTCGGCGATCTTGGCCTGTGGGGCGGGGAGTGCACGGTGGTCGCACCCCCGCCGGTCTTGGCGCCATCGGTTCTCGCCTGGCCGTCCCGCCGCGGCTGCGACGCGCTGTGCTGCCGCGGGGTGTCGCCATTAGCGAAACCGATGAGGCTCTGTATCGTGGCCCTCCAGTCGTCGAGCTTGTCCGCCGTTGGAGGGTAATCTAGGAGTAGTTGAGCTCGCGCCAGAGCTACTGCTGGAGTGGCAGGCAGCGGTGGCGAACGGCGCGTGGAGCGGGATCTGCTCGAACTTCTAACTACGCTAGAAGGAGCAACACCCGGACCAGGCAGCCGCGCCACGCTCGCACCAGCACGTTGGTGTGAGTGCTGGCCTTGAGCGCCCTGGGATCCGCCGGCTCGATCTGGGTCCAGCGAGCGTATGGTACCGTGAGTGCCAAGACGCTGGTGGTCCCGTGCCTCCTGAGAGGGGCGCGGTGCATGTTCGGACGCCGTGGCGCCAGGGGCTGGCTCGACGACGCCCGTTCCGCCGCCGGTGCCGCCCCCACCACCCGTTTGCTCCAAGGGCGGTGGGTTCGACGCGGACGGACTGGCCACCTCCGGAGCTTTCTTCTTCGATGGCATGTCGATGAAGATGATGGAGATCTAGCCTGTGCGAACGCCGGATCAGGTTCACACAACTTCGACGCCCCCTACCTAGCGCGCCAAAGATGTGGGGGGAAATCTGCCTCCACGAACACCTATGGGGACTGAGCCCCTTTTCTTGGTTCGGCGGGGGGCGGAGGTCGCGCGAAGAGCGGATCAAGGCGATGCACACAAAGGGGTTTACCCAGCTTCGGGCCGCAAGGATGCGTAAAACCCTACTGCTGCTTTGTGGTTTTGTATTGTGTTCTTGCTCGGGAGCGTGTGGTGCTACAGTACACGCGAGCTGCTGGCGAGACCGAGCGTGAGTGGCCTCTTTCCCTCTCGTTGCGCATGGGGCCTCCTTTTATATGTGCAAGGGGTTACCCACAGGTGGCAACGTAGGCGGGGGCAAAACTGGAAACCGTTGTGTTGGGTACAGCTGTTTGCACAGTGCTAACATACCTAACTCTGACGGCAGGGGACAAGGGCATTAAATGCCCGTCCGCATCGCCCAGATGGTGCAGGAAAGGGGACCGTCAGGAGCGCCACCGTTTGCCACGATGGCTACTCTGTCAGCGTTGCTTCGCCACCGCATGCCCCTGGCTGTGCAGCCTCTCGCCACGTACGCCTGGAATGGCCCCAGAGCGACGCGTGGGTGGATGAGCTGGAGCGCAGGAACGCGGGGGGGGGGGGGGGTGACTTGCCGCGGCAAGCGTCTTGGCGTGGTTGATGCCTTGTCGTGCCCGGGAGCTTGTCGCTCACCGGTCCTTGCCGGGACGCGGAGCGCGTCGCAGCAAGTCTCTTGTCGTGCCTTGGTCGGCCTTCCCGGCGAGCTCCTCTTGCCGGGGCCTTGTGCTTCGAGCGGTCGTCCCAGAAAGCTCCTCTTGCCGGGGCCTTTCTCTCTTCGGGTGGCCTTCTCGGCAGGCTCCTCCCGCCGGGGCCTTGGCTCAAATACTTTGTTCTTGGATGGCCCAAAAAGGGACCATGGAGAGTCTTGGCGATCGCCTGGCAAGCCTTGCCGCGGGGTGCTACGATTGCCCGTGCACAAGTTCGGGGTACTAAGGTACCCCTACTTTAGTACCCCGACACTTCCTGTACCATTGCATAACGGGGTACTCTTCTCCAATATTTTATCCGCATTCTAAAAGAGAAACAAACAAACACATCATAGGTTTACAATGTAGTATATGAAATTAATTTTGGTAAACCAGTTCAGTAGTAAGGTGGACATGATAACATCATGAAACAAACATATATCTATGTAGTATGGTCACTGTATGGTCTATATCATTCTTGTTTATGTTGCCAAATCAAGATAGATACAGTTCGAATCATATCTATTTAAGACAAAGCAGCTTAGGCAGAATATAAGTGTGGGAAACTACACAACAATAACAACACTTGTAAGGTGCATGGCATGAGAATATAACTGTTTATTCAATTGAAACTGAAATCAACATAGAGCAAGTTACAATAGCAAACACGTTAAAGAAACAGGTTTAAAACATACCTGTTGCGCCATTGGAGTTTCAATTGCATCCTTCAAATTTGAAATTAGTTGGTATGAGTAAATACAGTGATGCAAGAGCAAAGTAGTATGAACCATAGCTACGGAACCTGACCTGAGAACAATTCTTATTCTGCTTTAAGCGTTGACTTGGGGTTCGGAGTGGTGGTCCTCGTGCTTTGGGCACTGCAGTTGCCTTACTAACTGCTCGTGTTTGGGTGCTCTGTGGTGGAGACGGTGAAGTGTCAACGGGAACTGGGTTACTATCTGCTGGGGTTGGGGTTAGAAGGGGTGTAGCTGGTTCTCTGTCCAATTGGGTAGGGGTACAATCTGCATGAGTCTAGGTTATGTGTGGTGGGGCTGGTTCTTGGGCAAGTACAACCATGGTTCTATCTCCATCGACAGGTAGCACGATCTTTTCTGAAGACCGTGTTTTTACTCCCACAGATACTGCCATCACCCCCTCTAATTGAAATGGCTGATAAACAAGAAAAGTAATTGAATGTACAAACATTGTATGATAGACAGGTGCAATGGATACTAGGGAAGAAAATAGGGCATGAAATAATTCACATTTATGTTGTCTAACCAAACAGAATAGCAGGACATAATTTCACATATATGATGGCTAATTAAATAGGATAGCATGACACAATTTCACATGTATGATGGCTAACTAAACATGACAGAATGACATACTTCAGACAACATAAATTGGTTGGCATGCCATAAATCACAAACATGCCATCGATGAAACATGATGGCATGATATAATTCACGGATAGAATGACATAATTCAAAATATGATGACTATGTGAATAGGATGAGATGATATAACTATATTATGTATTTAGAAAATATGTTGGCATGCCATAATTCAGATACATGCTGTCTATGTAAACATCATGGCATGATATAATTCAAATATATGATTTATATACTAATGAAGTGAGCAGAGGGCAATCACATATATGATGTGTCAACTAAAGAGATGGCATTCAATATTGTGTATATGATGTAAAAACTAAGCATTACAATACAACATATGCATGATATGACTAATATAACCCTGCCAAGTTTGAGCATACACTTCAGGGGGATAATAGGACTGGTCATCTGCCTCTGAATCCTCCTATGAAGAGCTATCTGTAACGAGCAAGATATCTGCTTCACCAGGTAGCATTGTCTGCTCTGAAGACCTTGTTTTCACTCCAGATTTCTCCATCACCAATTCAAATGCCTGATGCACAGGAAGAGCAGTTGAATATACAAACATTGTCGACAAAAGCAATGAGAAATACAAAAAAGGACGGCATGATATAATTCCCATATATGACGCTTGGCTAAACAGCATGGCATTGCATAATTCACATATATAATGCCTTGCAATAAGATAGCATTGCATAATTCACATATATAATGTCTTGCAACAAGATGGCATTGCATAATTCACATATATGGTAATTAGACACTAAACAGGTGGCATTCACACAAAGCATGTCTAAACTAAGCAAATGACATAGCAATGCAAGATACCATACGCACGATATGAGCATCATAACCCTGCCAAGTTAGAGCATGCACCTCGGGGGGGGGGGGGTAATAGGACTGGTCATCTATCTCTGAATCCTCCTCCGAGGAGCTATCTATAACCAGCAAGACATGCGCTTCGTCAGATAGCATTGTCTGCTCTGAAGACCTTGTTTCCACTCCAGATTTTCCATGTCCGTGTCGAATGGCTTATGCACAGGAAGAGTAATTGAATGTACTAAAATTGTTGAAAAATTTAACACGTAATAAAAAATAATGTCATGACATAATTCACATATAAGATGACTGGCTAACCAGGGTGGCATTGCAAAATTCACATATATGATGCCTGGCTAAACAAGATGGCATTGCATGATTCACATATATGATAAAGAAACTAAACAGATGGCATTGACACAAAGCATGTCTAAACTAAGCAGATGACATCTTTAATGTATACATTAAGCAATGCAAGGCACCATATGCATGATATTACCAACATCAGCATGCCAAGTTAGAGCGAAGACCTCATGGGGTAAATAGGAGTGGTCTTCTGCTTCTGAATCCCCCTCAGAACAATTATCTTCCTCTTGATTATGATCCGAAATGGGTGGAGGGGGGCTGCCTTTGCGCCCACCATGGAGAGACGTCTGCATTAAATTGTATTGCCACGCAAGGCTCGTCTCTTTTGCTCTACATGTTCAGTTCCATTGTGTACAATAACTAACTTGCATAGGAATAAAACATAGTAAGATTATGTAAGGAGTGCATGCACAAATCCAGAGTGATGGTAGCAAACTGTGGATAGACCCAAAACAAATGATAGCAGGCAGATAATAGCTTTAGTTAAAAAATACAGATAATGGCTCCTTTAATGTTTGTTTCCACCCAACATGAAACTCATAGTAGACACCCGAGATTAACCAGGTAGTAGACAGATAGTATTGGTTGCTACCCCAATATGTACCCCACAACCATTTAAAAACTCAAGTTTCAGCATAAGTTTGGACCTGAGTCGGAGTCTAATAGGTGAACACGACGATAAAGTAGCATGTCATCATATTAAGTGATGCATAACGTAAGCAGACACGGAAGAGTGCGACCTCTCTTGCGGACCCGTGTAGTCCTCAAGGTCATCTGCTCAGTTGATGATGGTAATGCAGTTGTCGTGGCTGCCGGCGGCGGGGAAGAAGATCTGAGGCGGCGAAAGACAGTCTGGAGAGCGGATCCCTGCTGTGGTGAACCCTTTCGTCGTTAGAGCAACTGAGCTGGGGTGGAACACAACACCGCAGGAGCAGGACAAACCACACAAGGTTTTCTTTGACACATATCTGTAACAGAAGTAATTGTGTAAGGGCTTGTTTGAATTTGAGGATTCTAACAATGCAGGGATAGGAAATAGACATGAATAGGATAGGAATGCACGTGCAAAACAGAGAATTTAAAAACACAGGATTTCTGCCAATCTGGTTGTTTGGTTCACAAGAATTGGAAGATCACAGGATGCAAAGAAGCATGGTGAGATTAAGTCAAACTACAAGAAGTGTACAACCTCTTTGGCGAAGCCATGTCGATCTCAGCGTGATTGGGTTGGCCGGTGAGGATGCTTCGGCTGACTTGGCTGTTGGAGGAGGGGAAGAAGATCTTAGGCGTCTGGAGATGGAGCCCGAGGTACTGCTCCGCTGTGATGGAGGGTTTCGTCGTTGGAGCAGCTTCGGTGAATTGTACGACGCCGAGGCTGAAGCAGGACAAGAGAGACAACATTAACCTAAGCTGAATTCTAATAGCATCTCCAATAGATGACATAAAATACATAACCACAAAGTGTCAGATGTATACGTTAGCCGCTCATCTCTAAACTTAACTGTCGAAACTGAATTTAACTTTCGAAACTGAACTTAACTGTTGAAACGGAATTTTGCTGTCGAAACTGAATTTTACTGTCGAAACTGAACGCACTAGAGGTGAGGCTACAAGTCAGTCGAATTTTTTAATCTCTGGTCAGTCGATTTTGCAGCCGTTGGATACGAAATCAAGGGCCTGCAGTTCATCTTCAACCTCCACCCCCCTGAGCCGCCAGCCACCACCAGCCAAACAGCCGCCCCCCGCCGCCCGCGACCGATGGTGCGCCACCCCGCCCGCCTCGAAAACACTCCCCACCGCCGGTCCGCCACCGCCCCGACCATCCTTGTAGGCCCCCCGTGTCTTGCTTTTTCTCCGGCGATCCCCACGCCACCGCCCACCACCGCTGGCGACCACCGCCCCCACCCTGAACCCTAAGATAGATAGTGGGGTACCTCTCCAGCGAGCCCCCCCCCCCACCCCGTGAAAATCGAATGACCCAAAAGTTGATTCAGTCGACTGAAGTGTAGCTAAATCGGAGCAGCATCGCAAGCAAGAGCAAGAGCGAGGGCAGCAGCGTGAGCAAGAGCAAGAGCAAGAGCAGATCAGGCAGGGGACCGAGAGCAAGAGCATAGCAGCAGCGCGAGCGAGAGCTAAAGTAGCAGCAACTCCTATTGATGTGGACGTCGCTGCCGAGGGAGCGACACCATGGAGGAAGTGGCCGCCGGCGCCGCCGTGGATGGAGCCGCGCCGTGTCGGCTCGGGACCGAGCGTCGGCAGCACCGTCAGATCAAATCAAGAAGAAAATGCGGCGTTTAATGTACAACCTCTTTGGTAGCGCCGATTAGGCCGCAGCTTCATCCGAGGAAATGGTGATGACGATGCTCTTCCGGTGGTGCAGGTGAAGACGGTGGTGTGGGAATGGAGGTGGTGCGAAAGACGAGGGGAACTTCGGGGCAGCTCCTTGGAGGTGGAGGACGGGGTGGCTGAACCAGCGGGACGACCAGATCAACGACAGAACCTCATCCGATACGGTGGATGAGGGACGTCGAGGTGTTGCTGTGGTCGATGTCGTCGGGGAAGAGGCTCCAGCTGGGTGGCGGACGGAGGAGGGTGGGGCTTCGCGGGTTTTGCCGGCCTCGATGTACGAATGGGTGGGCGGATGGGATGGGAGTGGGGAACCATGGCTTGGGGACGCGCTTGTCCGAAATGTGGGGTAAGTTACAAAAGTACCCCCACCGATTTGAGGCAGTTCTTTTGGTTCAAGGGTATCACGGGCATTTCGCGTGTCGGGATTTCACAGGAGGTGGAACTTTTCGCGCGTTTTAGTTTTGGAATATCAAGGCGCTGGTTGAGATGGAGTGAGTTGTCGGAGCACAATGAGACAAGATCTATCTTAAATATTTCAGGCTAACAAGGTGCAGGTTGAAGAGGTGGGAGTTTTGCAGCATGATAGACAGAGACGCTAGCTTGAAATTTCGGCATAACAAGGCGCGGCTTGAAATTTCGGGAGAACAAGCTTAACGTGTACCAAAAAAATACAATTTAGAATAGTATGATATATTACGTACAATGTGTTTAACACGCACAACACACACACAGACATCATTTAGACTAGTAAGGTACACGTGCATTGCACACATGAGATTTGGCATCCAAATTATGAATAAATACCACATTATAGCATGTAAGCTTTGAGTCATATATGCATGATGTAGATGTTCGTCTAATTCTTATAGTTCATTTCATTCAAAATCATCTAGTTTTTATAAGAAAGCTAATCTATTTTAAGATTCATGGAATTGTGCGTTGTAAGGCATAAAGTAAAAACAAATCATGTAGAAAAACATTTGGGCAATTCTGATACGGAAGATTCTAGAACAAAGAAGAAGTGCTTGTGTTTGGAGGCTTGTGCATTATGCTTAAGTTCAACCATAGAGTCTTCTAGATTGTACATGTGGCAAAATCTGGTGGAATCTAGATGATATCCAACGGCCAGTAGTGCTCAAATATGCCAGCTCTGCACCATCGGATTGGCCTCATCCAACGACCATCTTTCAAAATTAAAGTTATCCACACACTATATAAAAAATATAAAATATAATCTATATAGGGGTATAGATATAGATATGTGATGCGAAAGCCACCCATCATCTCCAATTAGAATAGTGTGTCCATGCACGGATGCAATGTGGCCAAACGATGTCTGCCATTGGTATCTCAAATTCAAACCAGTCTCACCTTGTTCAATGTGTATACATTGCAACATGCTCATTTCCAAACCACACCGCACAGATCTCCGTTATATTCATGCATGCATGGGTTTCAAACATCATGATCTCTTATTCAAATATTTGAATTCAACTTTACATTGATTATGACCTCACCTAGTCTTTTACACCCACACATTGGTCTTATCTTTATAATTATACCACTAACTTTCTCTCGTGCATGCATGCACACACACTACCAGTCGGCATTATCCATCGCACACATGCAATCTTTTTCTTCAAGTCGGTCTCCCATGAAGGCACACACACACACACATCCCCCTCTCCATCATATCGGGCATTCTTTATCTCTCACGTGCATGCGCAACGATCGATGTTCCTCTATGTGTGTGTGTGTGTGTAGCTAGGTCTTTCATAGTTTTCCACATAAACCGATCAATCTATATATCTAGTGAGGTCTCACCCTCTTTCCCACGTCCACATCGATCAATATATACCTCTATATATAGGATTACATACTAATACACCCACATTAATTATATATCCAACGTCCCCCTCTCATCATCCATGCCTTCCGCTTCATCTCTCAGACGCGCGCATAATGGCGAAGACAGGAGCAGCAAGGGCCCTGCCCCCCCTAACATCACTATATATCGAGGCTAATATGAATGTGATCATTAGACAATTGCTGGTAAAAATGGTTTAAGTTGATGAATTGGCCCTCCTCGTAAAGGATTAGCAATGCTTGGCCCCCTAGCTCATGGGACATTTTTCATGGCTCCGCCACTGTGCGCAACAGCGCACATTCTCGCCCCCTCTCTCTAAATATTGATCTCGCAGTTGTGCACTCCTTCATAGTCTCCCTCCACTCGGCCCCTCGCACCATCTTCTAGCCCCCCACCGGATTTTGCCACATGTACAATCTAGCAGACTCGATGGTTGAACTTAAGCATAATGCAAAAATCTCAAAAAAAGTGGTTCTCCTTTGTTCTAGAATCTTCAGTATCATAACTGCCCAAACTTTTTTCTAGTTGAATTGCCATTATTTGTTTTTACTTTATGCTTTATAATGCACAATCCCATGAATCATAAAATAGATTAAGGGATTCTTTGATTCAAAGGATTATCAAAGGAATTTTGGAGGATTCTAATCCTTAGGAATTTTTCCTATCTTGGTTGTTTGATTCGTAGGATTGTAAACCATAGGAATTTTTCCATATGATTCATTTGCACTAGATTCCATAGGAAACATCCCATCCACGCAAACCTCTTTGAAAGAATTATGTGTTTTTTCTATGCACAATCAAACACTCGTACCATCATGTAGGATTCAAGACGAGATTCCACTCTAATCCCATGTTCCTCCTATTCCCGCGTTTTGGAAATCCTAAGAATCAAAGAGGCCCTAGGTTTTATAAAGCATATATGACACAGAGCTTACATGCTACAGTGTGGTATTTATTCGTAATTTGGTTGCAAAATCTGACGCGTGCAATGCACGTGTACCTTACTAGTACTTCGAGTATGTGCAAAACACAATGGCACGCTACATAGTGTCTCTCTTATAGTTCATGAGCCATGTGGCACATGTGGAGGCGTTTTCGCGACATCCTTGTGTGGATTGATCATAGTGACATGCTGCTGGTTCCAGAAGAATGTACTAGTCCTCCCTGAGCTACACTGGCGGTACATGCACGAAGCGAAGATGTGCACGCACGCCACGCACGCACTCATTCCCTCGCACGCACACGCGGGTACACGGGCGGACACAATTTTGTACTAAGATCCACCCCATGTGATAATTTGACGCGTGTAAAGTCCTTCACTTCATTGATGGTCAATTAATACAGCGCATGCAAATTGAGTGGACGTGAGGGCGGAAGAAAGACATTACTACTCCACTGCGCGCATGCAAGTAGTTAAATCATGGGTTGCTAGTACTTCCATTGGTCTCCTTCGTATTTAGTGCCAATTTTTGAAAGTAACATAATATTTACGCATCTGAGCAGTGTAGTCTACATGAAATTTATGTTCCACTAAACTCATCGGGAGCCGTTTCGGGGCTCGAAATCAAAAACCATCAATTAATATTTACCTTGTTCCCATCACATTTGAAAGTACTAGTGCTACAATTAAGTGCAAGCCTGCTCACACCTACCAGTACGTACCAAACCTGAACGTGTTCCCACTATGCAGGTTTAGTACTAGTGCTAGTACTTAGGTTATAAAAAGGGGAACTACCTAACCGAAAATTACTCTACCTTCCTCCTCATAAGTCCTCCTTCTTCGTCCGTCCTTGCCATGGCCAGTGTGCAGAGCTCTAGGTCGAGAACTACTCGTAACAAGGGAGCGGCAACCAAGGATGCGGAAAAAAAAGAGAGGGCTCGCCGCCACGCAGAGACCTCGAAAGATCTCTCACGAGCAGGCGATGGCTCCCAGGAGCGCCCTAGATGCGGAGGCGAACATGCTGAGCTGGCGGCGCTGGAGTCGTTATCCCTCGATGGCATGCCCGATCAGCTCGATAAGCACCTAATAAGCAGAAGGAGTTCATCCACGGCTTGGTGGAGCTGCTGAAGGAGAGCCTCGACGACATGCCCGCTGAGCTCAATGAGCAGGGGGAGTTGACCGCTGGCTTGGTGATGCTGCTGAAGAAGAGCATTGCCTCAGAGAAGAAGGCGACCGGCGAAATCCTGCAACTTCAAGAGGACAAGGCGAAGCTCTACCACGAGCTCGACCTGCTGAAGGAGGAGAATGCCGGCTGGAAGAAGCTGCATGAGAATAGTAGTTCCTCGATGAAGATGTTGCAGGCCCTCATCATGGAACAGAAGGAGGAGTTGGCGAAGCTCCGCATCGAGCACCCGAATGCTGTCAAGGTACGTAATGCGACCGTGGAACAGATGATGAAGGCTCGCGTCGAGAAATCCCGCGTCATGGAAACAATCATGAAGATGGCGGAGGAGACACGCAATGAGATGGAGGTCGTGGAGGCGATGAAGAAGCAGTTATGACTCCATGACCAGCAACCCTTCATGTTGTGAGAGTAGCGCCCCAGACTTGTGTGTGCGTCTTCCTTCTTTTTTGGGGGTGATAATCCTCCTTCTTTTGCTCCTGTGTTTCTTATTTTGCTTCGGGTGTTTCTCCGCACGTGTCACCTTCTCTGCGAGGCATGAATATAACAATGCTAAAAATGAGATGACTAGCAAATTAGATCATTCTTTATCGCCAATAGAACAATGCCTCTTGCTAGTAATATATAATAAGAGTAGAGATTAGAGGATATGGCACTGGGTTGCCGTGTTTCGTGCTCCTCCGTCGTACTCCAGTGGAAACTTGAGTATACACACACAGTTCTTTGCTCCTCCTCAGGTCGTCGGCACATTTATACAAGCAGTCAAATCACAAGGCCCCGCCTTCCAGCAGTAATGAGCCGTCAAATCACGAAGGCCCTCGCCTCTCGTGAAAAGGACCAAGCTAGACTGCCCCACCCTCTAGCCTTTTAAAAATGTATATATTTGTACAGTAGTAGTACCGATGGATTGCGCCATGGAGCAAAACTAACAAGATGTAATTAAAGAAAAAAGGTGGTACATATAGAGAGCGCTCGTCGCCAAATTATGCATATACTATATGACACTACCCACTATGAAGGTACTAGTAACATAGACTAGTAACTGGTCTATGTTACTCTCCATTATGACCAGCCAAAGTCGAGGCGCAGATACCAACGAGGGCCTGGTTGTGTCTATAGTTGGACAACTCACCCGACTGCATGCGCACCAGGCAGACAAAGCTCGTGTCGTGTTGGTGCCGTGTGCGGCCCGCACATTAACAAAAACCTCGCACCTCCATCTTAGCCTCCGCATTTAAAACATCTCAATCTCAAGGCCAAGGAGCAACGTGAAACCTATAATAGAGCCAATCGGATGGTTGAGAACATTATAATTTGTAGCTACAGATGCGTGTGTGAGAGAGGACGAGTGCGTGCGTGCACCTCTTCTTAGAGTACAACTATATGTGGGTGGCATCGACCTAGGGAGCAGTGATGGTGCGTGCGAGAAGTCCCGAGAGATAGGTGTAATGCGTCTGGAAAAAAAGACTAGTCTATAGTTAGCCACGAGGCTATTCCTGTCGAATGCCAAGCGTAAGATATGTATCCGACGGTGCCAGTTTTTGCACGTACACAGCAGTAGAAAAAGAACCAGTACCATGGCATATGCTACACCACGGCCGAGAAAACATGCCGACTTTACGCCATCCGGGAATAGTGCCGCACTTCGAAACTAGAACCGTAATAAATTTTAAGCGCGTCTCGTCACATTCCAAATTACTACTACTACCACGCTATATTTAATTGCAAACCTGTTCACACCGATCACAACCTAAACGGTTTCCCACTTAGGAGCGTATTAGTAGTACTCGGTTATAAATACTACTATGCTAAGATGACTACACATTCCTCCTCAACTCCTCGTCCACAAAAAACAATCAAGTCAATGAAGCCATAGCCAGCGTGAGTTCTGGGTCGAGAGATTTCCACCAGGGAGAGGTGAGCATGGAAGAGGAAGCACGAGAGATGTCCCGCCTCGCCGTGAAAGCAGCCGACATGTCCAGCCGCGCAGCAGTAGCAGCACAGAGGTCCCGCCGCGCCGACGAAGTAGCACGAAGGTCCCGCCGCGCCGTCGATGTAGTAGACTGGTCCGGCCACGTCGCGGAAGCAGCAGAGATGTCCCGTGATACGTCTCCGTCGTATCTATAATTTTTGATTGTTCCATGCCAATATTATTCAACTTTCATATACTTTTGGCAACTTTTTATATTATTTTTTGGGACTAACATATTGATCCAGTTCCCAGTGCCAGTTCCTGTTTGTTGCATGTTTTATGTTTCGCAGAAACCCAATATCAAACGGAGTCCAAACGGGATAAAAACGGGCGGAGAATTATTTTGGAATATTTATGATTTTTGGGAAGTAAAATCAACGCGAGACGGTGCCCGAGGGGGCCACGAGGCAGGGGGCGCGCCCCAGGGGGGCAGGCGCGCCCTGGACCCTCATGGGCACCCCGTAAGGCGGTTGCTACTCTTCTTTTACCGCAAGAAAGCTAATTTTATGAGAAAGATCTGGGCGAAATATTCACCCCAATCGGAGTTACAGATCTCCGGATATAAAAGAAACGGTGCCAGGCCAGATCTGAGAACGCAGAAATAGAGAGAGACAGAGAGACAAATCCAATCTTGGAGGGGCTCTCGCCCCTCCCACACCATGGAGACCATGGACCAGAGGGGAAACCCTTCTCCCACCTAGGGAGAAGGTCAAGGAAGAAGAAGAAGGAGGAGGGGGCTCTCTCCCCCTCGCTTCCGGTGGCGCCGGAACGCTGCCGGGGGCCATCATCATCACCGCCATCTTCACCAACACCTCCGCCATCTTCACCAACACCTCCATCACCTTCCCCCCTCTATCTACAGCGGTTCACTCTCCCGCAACCCGTTGTATCATCTACTTGAACATGGTGCTTTATGCTTCATATTATTATCCAATGATGTGTTGCCATCCTATGATGTATGAGTAGATTTTCGTTGTCCTATCGGTGGTTGATGAATTTCTATGGTTGATTTAATTTTCTTGTGGTTATGTTGCTGTCCTTTGGTGCCCATCATATGAGCGCGCGCGTGGATCACACCATAGGGTTAGTTGTATGTTGATAGGACTATGTATTGGAGGGCAAGGGTGACAGAAGCTTCAGCCTAGCATAGAAATTGACGCATACAGGATTGAAGGGGGACCATTATATCTTAATGCTATGGTTGGGTTTTACCTTAATAAACGTTAGTAGTTGCGGATGCTTGCTAATAGTTCCAATCATAAGTGCATAGAATTCCAAGTAAGGGATGCCATGCTAGCAGTGGCCTCTCCCACATAAAACTTGCTATCGGTCTAGTAAAGTAGTCAATTGCTTAGGGACAATTCGCAACTCCTACCACCACTTTTCCAGACTCGTTATATTTACTTTATTGCTTCTTTACTTACAACAGCCCCTAGCTTTTATTTACGCACTCTTTATTTTCTTGCAAACCTATCCAAAAACACCTACAAAGTACTTCTAGTTTCATACTTGTTCTAGGTAAAGCGAACGTCAAGCGTGCGTAGAGTTGTATCGGTGGTCGATAGAACTTTAGGGAATATTTGTTCTACCTTTAGCTCCTCATTGGGTTCGACACTCTTACTTATCGAAAACTATTGCGATCCCCCATACTTGTGGGTTATCAAGACCTTTTTCTAGCGCTGTTGCCGGGGAGTCACAGCGTGGGGTGAATATTCTCGTGTGTGCTTGTTTGCTTTATCACTAAGTAATTTTTATTTGCTGTTCTTAGTTGTTCTCTATCTTTAGTTATGGATATGGAACACGAAATACCAAAAAATTAGGTGTACTTGCTACTCATGGAGATGGGGAACCTCCTAAAACCCTTGATGCTGGTTATGTGAAAGATATTATGTACGACGTTGATAATCCTGAGAAAACCCCATTCAATCTAGTAATGGGAGTAATGTTGGATCAACGTGAATACTTTAGGGATTATCGCTTGACACAAAAAGGGAAACTATTATGGGATCAAATTCATATATTGAAGTGGTATGCTAGGCAACTATGCTTGAGCTATGATTATACTTGTTGCTCTAGGATGAAGGCTCCACACCCTCCCTTTTCATGCAAATTTAATGATAATAAAACCTTAGCTTCTTATGCTAATGGTATATATGATTACTATGATGTGGAACAAATAGAAGAATTTGTTGCTTTTATGGGTGCTTATGAAATTGAATCTATGTTTAAAGAGTTTGAAGATTTTGACGATGCTGGTTATAGACCTGAAAATTTAGCTATCCTCAAATATTGTTATGAGAATTATGAATACAATTCCGATATTAATGCACTTATTGAGAAAGTCTCCGTTGTCCAAGAAGAGACTAATATTTTGCAGGAATCTATGGAAGAAGAAGTTGATGAAACTGTGAGCTCATTGGATGAAAAAGATTAGGAGGAGAGCGAAGAACAAAAGGGGGAAGAGCGGATTAGCTACCCGTGCCCACCTTCTAATGAGAGTAACTCTTCAACTCATACATTGTGTAATTTCCCTTCGTGCTTACCGAAGGATGATTGCTATGATGACTATTATGATCCTGTTGATTCTCTTGAAATATCCCTTTTTGATGATGCTTGCTATGCTTGTGGCCAAGATGCCAATATGAATTATGCTTATGGAGATGAACTTGCTGTAGTTCCTTATGTTAAACATGAAATTGTTGCTATTGCACCCACGCATGATAGTCCTATTATCTTTTTGAATTCTCCAAACTACACTATAACAGAGAAGTTTGATCTTATTAAGGATTATATTGATGGGTTGCCTTTTACCATTGCACATGATGATTTTGATAGATGTAATATGCATGTGCTTGCTGCTCCTACTTGCAATTATTATGAGAGAGGAACTATATCTCCACCTCTCTATGTTTCCAATATGATAAAATTGCAAGAAACTGTTTATACTATGCATTGGCCTTTACTTTATGTTCATGAATTGTTCTTTTATGACATGCCGATGCATAGGAAGAGAGTTAGACTTCGTTGTTGCATGATGTATGTTTCTTTGTGCTCACTACTAAATTACAAATCATTGTTAATTAAAACTGGCTTTGATATACCTTGGGATCCGGGTGGATCCATTACTTGACCACTATATGCCTAGCTTAATGGCTTTAAAGAAAGTGCCGCCAGGGAGACAACGTGGAAGTTTTAGAGAGTCATTTATTTCTGTTGAGTTCTTTCATACAGTTTAAAAACAATAAAAATAAAGAGGGGAACCCAAAACTTTTTGAAAAAGAAAAGTGAAAGTGAGAGAGACAAGCATTGCTGAAGTGGGAGAGCTCCTTGAACTTTGTTCATGCTCATGGAAACTTTGTGAATCTTAATTACAGAAACTTTTCAGTAAAAATAATTATCCCCTTGTACAATTCTATTGTATTATAAAAATAATGTGCCAAGGTTTGCCTTTAGGATGTTTACAATGCTTGTTGGTTTGTGCGGTGCAGGACAGAAACTTTGGCTGTAGTGCGCGATTTTTAATTTTTTATTGGAATGTCAAATGGTTCTGATTCTTTTTGCACTGTCTTTATATACAAATTTTTTATTTTTTCTAATTTTGGAAGAACTTTTCATGTATAAGAAGTATGGTGAATGTTCAGATTGTTATAGACTGTTCTGTTTTAGACAGATTCTGTTTTTGATGCATAGTTTGCTTGTTTTGATGAAACTATAAATTTATATCAGTGGATTAAGCCATGAAAAAGTTATACTAGTGTAGACACAATGCAAAAACAAAATATGAATTGGTTTGCAACATTACTTAGAGTAGTGATTTGCTTTATTATACTAACGGATCTTACCGAGTTTTCTGGTGAAGTTTTGTGTGGATGAAGTGTTCGATGATGGAGGAGGTCTCGATGTGAGAAGAAGGAAGAGAGGCAAGAGCTCAAGCTTGGGGATTCCCAAGGCACCCCAAGTAAATATTCAAGGAGACTCAAGCGTCTAAGCTTGGGGATGCCCCGGAAGGCATCCTCTCTTTCTTCGACAAGTATCGGTATGTTTTCGCAGTACTAGAAAAAGGCTACTAATGGCGCACCTAATTTGGCCATTAATGGCGCATTAGTGGTGCGCCATTACTAGCACGCCATTCTAATGGCGCACCACTGGTGCGCCATTAGTATAGGGCATGGTGCGCCATTAGTATAGGGCACGGTGCGCCATTAGTATGCCTCCCACGGGCCATGTATAGCCAGGTGCTTTGGCATACTATTTGCGCACGACAACAGGATGCGCCATTAGTAACCTCGGCATACTAATGGCACACTGCTTAAAGATGCACCATTAGTATCCTCTGGCATACTAATGGCGCACTGTGATGTGATGCGCCATTAGTATGAATATTAGTTTTTTTTTTTGTTTTTTTTATTTTCTGTTTTTTTGCACAGGTTACAAAATGTATAATTGGACAAAATATAGACAGCACACATCAACAACAGATTCATCGAATACAGTAGAAGATTAGTCTCTGAATACAATTCATCATATTAATCTCCGAATACAGTTCATCATATTAGTCTCCGAATTGAAAAGACCGAACAAAGATAGAACATTATATTACAAGTCTCGAGACCGCGAGTAGCGAGTTTGTCTTCAGATTACAAGTCAATATCGATCATATAAACTACCATCACATAGAAGAGAGCTGCGGTCATCACGATGAAACTCGTCTTCATCCGGTTCCTCCAACGCTCCCTCCCCTCTCCCGCTAGATAGCGGGCGTATCTAGATTCGGCCTCGTCCCTAGTGGTGTACCCTTTGTAACTGTTACCGCTGAATCGGTGAACCTGTCTCCGACACTCCTCCCAGTCGTCGTAGACTCCGGGAACCTTACCCTTGTACACGACATACGACGGCATCGCTATGCACTAGCCAAACGAAAGGTTAGTACCAATTCACAGACAATAAATAAGCAATATATAAGTATGCAACAGAACGATCGGAAGAGAAAAGCAGGACATTAATAGCATCGATTACATCTAAGTTGAACGACTCTCGAAACCAAAGAGACATACTACAAGTTCATTAAAGTTTAATTACAACATGAGCCAATCGATGTTTCAGAACTAGACACAACATCACTGCTTTCAACTCGACTCAAGGGACCGGAGCGTGGATGAAGCCGCCGTCTATCGTGGGAGTCATGAAATTACGGGCGTTGTCAGCCTGCATTTGTAGCATTCCGTCTATCTCACTGTTGGACGGTTGATTTCTGAGGTAGAACTGCCCCGACGTACGAAGGACATCTTGATGGATGATTTTCGCAAACTCCGACTGGATGCGAAAGAATTCTTGTCTGATGTCCGCGTCCTGGATTGCCGACACGCTCGCGGCCCAATCTTTGAGTTTACTCGGTAGCAGAAGTTGATGATGGTCCCGTACGATCGCCCGCATGTGATGGATGGCGTAGTAGGCACCCTTCTGACCGCCAGGCGGCTGCTTGACGCAGCAGAACATCGTATTGTGGGAGAACACGTGCTTGCCGTACTTACGAATAGGCCTGTTGAAGGTGCCTCCAGATATGGCATAGCCGGGGAGAACATCATCAAGAACCTTCTTGACATTTCTGTAGTCTACGTTCGACTGGCGGTCCAGGACGAAATACGTGGCCATGGAGTATTTGGGGCTTAGGAGGATGAGCATGCAATGTGTGTCACTTCAGAAAACACAGAATGTTAAAAGAAAAGCGATCGAAATCTAAGAATTCGTATGTTACGGGGCGGTTGAGGGGAGGACTTACTCGGGAAAGTAAGGCACGAGGAAGTTATCCTTATCTGGGTTTGCCAGAATGACGCCTTCGAGGTAAGAACTCGCGACTTGCCGGTCCCCAGCGCTGCCCAAGATCTTGGCACGCATGTAGAAGGGGTCGACTATCACGATGTCCGGGGTCTTGTCGCGAATGATCCGCATCTCCATACTCAGCGAAAATAGCCGAACGAAGGTGTAGTGCAGCGGATGAAGGTTCAACATAGCATGGATGTCATCAAACCGCAGGACAATCGTACCCCCGATGGAGTTATCCACAAAGCCCTTGCCCTCTGGCACCTTGGCCATGAAAACCGGGTATGCCACATCCTTCTCTCTGAGACGCCGCTTCTCCAAAGAAAGAACACTGTCATGCAGACCCCGCATAGCACCGTCTGCAACATCGAGCATATTTCTCGGTTGCATCGGCCTACCCGCCACATGCACCCTCCTCATTAAATCCTCAGGTGAAGGTGGCCCGTCCTGAGCACGGATCGTACTCGGTGCCGGCTGGCCCGCACCCTTGTTAGTCTTTCTTTTGCGTGCCTTCTTCTTCTCCTGTAATGGGACCGAGTTCTGCTCACAGACCGCCTTCTTGAGTGTGTTGGGGCTGAGAATATTTCGCACCTCGCCTATCTGAGGCTCGGTGAAGTCGGCAGCTGGAGGCGTCTCCTGAGAGCTGAACGGCAGACGACACCTGTTGCAACTTGGCTTCTCCGCGGTACCAGCTAGATCGCGCACGTCTTTTGTTGGGTTGGGTTCTTGAGAAGGAGGCCCCATGAAGTCGCCATCGTACCCATGATCGGCAAAGTATCGATCGATGTTGCCAAATGTATCATCACCGTCGTTCTGATCCTGTGCCATATGCATGTTTGGATCCAGTGGCATAGGGATGTCCGGCACCGTTGCGGCGGTCTTGCCATGGGGCCGACTTGGCGCCGGCACGACTGGCGGTTTTGTCTTTGGGGTGGTGTCCCCCGCCCCCAAACGAATCTGGCTCTTCGGCCAAAGCAGGGGCCAGCTCAGGCAGGCGCTGAGGGTCATCACGTCATCATCATCGGCCCTGACGGGTCGAATCGGAGGTAACAACTTGTCGCAGCCTGGCAGCACCCGAACCAGTTGAACCCTAAACAAGTTGGGTGGCATCTGGGTACCGTGGAACAAGGGGTTGCCCGGTTGAACGATTTTGCCCTTGGCGACATCGACCAACTCATTGTTCACGAAGTGCAGGAGAGTGCACGGAACGTCGGCGGCGCCCTGCGAAAACATGTAGGGCGTCAGGGATGCCCAATCAAAGGCAAGGAGATGAAGTCCTCGGCCGAGAGAGGCTTTATTAGTTATCGTGATGATGGCGTCGAACTCGGCTAATGTCGAGGCACCGCCAACGGCGGGCGTGCAGTTGACGGAGGGGCCGCTTGCTGCAGAGGTGCCGGCCGGTGTACACCCGGGTGCATTAAGCTCCCGTGCTGGCGTCGGAGACACCAATGCCGCCTCCGTCGGAGACACCAATGGCCCCGCCATCGCGTTCTGCGAGTTGCTGGCCGTGAAGCTAGGAATCGGGGGCGGCCCCTGTTGGCCGCCCGCAATCCACGCACTCAACCCCTGGATCAAGGTAGGCACAATGGCGGTGATCGTCGCTCCGAGTTGTTGTTGCACTTGCTCTTGGACAATCTCCGGAATCCACGCCACCTGTGCCTTGAGTTCTTGAACCGCGCGCGCCTGGCTTTCCGAGCTGGTCTTTTTCTCCTTTCGTCCACCAGTGTTATAGTATGACCCCCATTTTGTCGACAAGCCTTTGCCGGCCACACGACCAGCTGACGTCGGCTTACTGAGCTTATCCTTGTTCTTCATTACATTCAACGCCCTATTTAGAGTGGTGTCCCAAGGGTTGCTCTTAGTCGACCCCGCGCTACTGCTTTCTGTCGCCTACGGAAGGAATGTGAACCATTTAGAAATTTGGCTTCATTAATTAGAATGCAACCATATGGAGCTAATTATGCGGGGGTGTATTCCTTACCAGAACAAGCTCAAGCGCCCTGGTCTTCGGATCCTTGGCAAGCTCCTTTGTTTTCGGGTCCTTCTTGTACCGGGCCCTGACATAGTTCCTGGTCTGCTTGTCACCGTATTTATCGAAGAGGGGCAGTAGGCCTTGCTCGGCACGGTCCGCCTCCTCCTTGTCCCATATAGGCTCCGCCACTCTGTAACCGCCGGGACCGAGTGTGTGTTCCCCTAAGTTCAGCTCCCACATTTCTTTCCCCCACTTACTTGATCGGAGTGTGCGGTGCTCGAGCAATTGATCTTGAAGTCATTGTAGTCATCTTCGGTGATCGAAGGATTTTTCTCCTTGATCTTCTCATAAATCTCATCTTTCTTGATCATTCTCTTCACATTGCTTTTCCAAGTAGACAGGGCCTTGCTCATCTTCGTGAGGGCAGCATTGTTCACTTTATTCCCTTTGAGGCTTGTGTTTTCAAATTCAGCGGGGAACTTGTATCGTTCGTGCAGCTTCGTGAAGAGGAGGTTGCGCAAATTCCCTCGGTCAGGATGCCTTAGGTTCTCGGTGTTGATCGAGACGGTGCTTCGGAGAATGCACCCGAGCTGAAGCGAGTACCCCTTGACTATTTGTTCGGGCGCCGTTGGATTCCCGTCGGAGTCCACTTCAGTAACTTCCTCCTTGAGGGTGCGGAGCACGGTCGGGCGCCGGTCCTTCCGTTGCCTCTTCTAACTGCCATCTGTGCGTGCGCCGCCATCATCAGTGGTGGCATCCTCGGCGGCACCATCAGTGGTGGCATCAGTGGGGTCATCCTCGGCGGCACCATCAGTGGTCTCAGGATCGGTGGGGAAGGCGGCGTCCTCATACAAGTGAGGTTGTTCCTCCATCTCCTGGGACAGCTCCCAGAATGCCTTGCCGCCCGAACCCCCGGCCTCATCGTTGTGGGCCATGTTTCTCTCTAAATAGAAACAAAGTTTGGTCAAAAAGTTGGTTATTGTCAAGGAACAAGATCATGGTCTCATCATTTAGGGTTTGTCGACACCGAGGCATCCTAAAATCTAAGCTTTTATCATTGAGGGTTTTTCGACGCCGAGGCACCCTAAAAGCCTAAGCTTTCACCATTTCGGTTTTTATCGACACCGAGGCACCCTAAAAGCCATGCATTAGTCACAAGTACGCGGGGGCATTTGATCCTACTTAATTAACTACTAAGATACCCCGACCCATGCATTAGTCACAAGTACCCCATATGTCCTATTTTTAGCAAAGTCATGCTAAAATTCACGGAAAATTTCAGCATGACCTTTGCTGAAAATAGGACATATGGAGTACCCGAATTTGCCGGAACGGAAGTTAATCGACATTCCGGCAAACTCAAGGGCCTCTCGGGTGGACAAGGCAAAAAAGGCCTCCATCACAACATGGAAAATACATTGGCATGTGAAGAGGTGAAACAATATATGCATCTCCAAGCAGTATCATTCAACATTTTGGACAAACCACTACAAGCAATACTGGATCAGATACAAGAAGAATGTGAGAAAATGCAGACAAATACTAACATATTCAAGTCAAAACCTTTTCTGGTTAGTAAGTGTTTCTTGAGCACATGTATGTAGTAAGTGTTTCTGCTCTCAGTGTTTCAGAACATATATTTTAGCTACCTAGTACCAGTGCTATTACCCAGCAGTTAATTAGCTTTTGCTTTTGCTTTTCAGTGCCAAATTCTAGCTAGTACCAGCAAATTAACATCTAGCAGCAATCATTTTCAAATATATATACACTGGACATTTTAATATTAACCTAAGGAAAAAAGAATAGTTAGGTTAATATTAACCCAAGATACATCAACTATTGCACTGTCCTGCCTAATAAAAACAGTCATGCCAGCATATAGTATATAAATCTAAATTTGTGTTTACAAGAAGAGTGCCCATTGCAATGTAAACCTGAGAACACAACTCACCTCAAGTGCAGGATATAACAGACACCTACTTCTTCAGTCAAGTGCAGTAAAAGACCGTTTGCAGAACCTGTTTAGTCAGAGTTGAACATTACATAAGTTGAGAACTCTACATAACTAATATTGGTATGACAGATAGAAAACTGAGAATGGATAAAAAAACTAAGCATGGCAGCAAGACGCTGATGCATCTTCTGTGTCGCCAACTGGACTAAAAGATGAGTGTTTTTTTATGGTTCTTAGTTAGGCATGAAAACTAAAGCAGCAGCAGCCTGCAGAAAAGCAAGCACCAGCAGGGAATAATGGCCAACCAAAAAAAGGAAGAACTTAATTGCATTCATCACCGGCGGCTTAAATATTGATAAGATGATAGTGAAGCAGTTTCAGTTTCCGTGTAAAGGTGCTGGATCAGAAAATACTAAAAACAGAGCAATGACTTTCCCTATATATATATAGCAAGCAAATAACCCCCCCTAATACTAACTATACCACTCTACCAAGTGGAGTCCATTGCTTAGGATGCACTGCCACTGAAGCATTGGGTACAAGACTGTTACATGAAAGTAAATGCAGCAGTTGAAGCAGAGATTGGTGTACAAGCAAGAAGAAAGCAAGTTCTTCTTATCCTCTGCAATTATAATAGGAGCCAATCAAATGGATAAAAGGAGAATTGGTTGATTGGGCATGAAAACTAAAGCAGCAGCAGCCAAATCTTCTCTAATTTCAAAAAAAGAAGAAGTAGAAGAAGAGAATATATGCTTGTTTTCAAAGTCTGCCATTCTAATAATGGAGCTAAACTACACAGCACATGGCAAGTCTCTGGCAACATAGAAATTTTCTAGATAATTGCTTCCTGTGTAAACAAAATTAAAGTCTCCTTTTGTCCAAACAACTAAACCTCCTGATTTTATCTGATAAAAAAGGAAGACCAACAAACAAGATTGAGACTTGACTCGGGCATGGTAATTGTGTAATCGAAAAACTAAAATAGTTGATAAGTAAATAAGTTTCACTCTGCATTAAAATTATCTCAAAGCATAATTTCAGTAGGACACAACTGGTTGCCCTCACTCAATAAGAGCCTCTGCGGAACAGAACATAGGAATTGGAAAACACATGAATATGACAGAAATTGGATGTCATAATGTGTTCTATCTTTACACGAATTGAGCATAATAGGTGTTTTTTGCTACAACACTGGAAACCACCTGAATTGTCTTCCCGGATTAGTTGCATGCCATAATTGTCATGGATAGAAAGAAAAGAACAGAAAATTCAGTAGATTGTGCTGGCATGAAGCAGAACTGCATCAAATTGCTACTAATGAAAATTTTGTAGAAGTGGCTACGCTTGACAACATAGAAAATTTAACAAGCAGGACACATATACATTTGTAATTTCACACATCAGAATCATCCATCCTAAGCTACGGCGGGGGAGGATCCGCACGAGGACGGATCTGGGGCCGCGCGGCGGCGGGGGAGGATGGGAGGGGAGGGGAAGGGAAGGGCGGCGGTTGCTCACCTGCGCTTGGCGGCAGGAGGGGAGCGGCGATGAGGAGGACGACGAGAGGGAAAGGAGCGCGAGCGCGAGCGGGAGGAGCCCGAGGACGCGGAGCGGGAGGAGGAGCCCGACGAGGTGGACGTGGCGGTGTGGACAGGGCGGCGTCCGGGCCGCCGGCTACGAGGGCGGCAGGGCGATGGCGTCCAACGAGGTGGGGCGACGGGGAGAGCGGCACCGACGTCGGGGCGTCGAGGCGGCGGGGCAGCGGCGTCGAGAGAGGAGAGGGGAAGGGGATCGAGGGCGAGGGCGAGGGAGAGAGAGGGGATCAATACGAAGTAGGGGCGACACAATACTAATGGCGCACCACCCCTCGGTGCGCCATAAGTACATACATGCTAATGGCGCACCTCACCCTGGTGCGCCATTAGTATTTTTTTTATTTCTGCTCGAGCCAACAGGTTATCTACCACCTGACCTGATCCACATCAAGTCTTCTCTACTAGCTCGACTAGTCAGCAGCTAGTTCTCACACCAGGAGGTCCTGGGTTCGATTCCCAGGCTCCACAAATTTTTTTATGCATTTAAAATGATGTTTGATACTTATTTGTGTTTAAATATGTTCAAACTTGTTTAAATCATAACAGTAATATATTTTTTTATAACACAGTAATATTTTTAAAAAATATCATCAAACAGTAATGCCGGTGGAGCGGGGGAGGGTGCAGGGGGTGCGGGGGGTCGGCGGCGGCGGTTGAGTAGGGGAAGGGTGCGGGGGGTCAGCGGCGGCGGTTGAGTAGGGAGGGGTGCGGGGGGTCGGCGGCGGCGGTTGAGTAGGGGAATCAAGGGTGCGGGCGGTCGGCGGCGGCGGTCAGTGGACCGGATCTGGCGAGGTGGGATAGCGATCGAGATGGAGGGGGGTCGAGATCGAGTGTCCATGAAATTTAAAAATATTCATGATAGTTCAAAAAGTGCCCATGAAATACAATCGAGAAATGAAGTCTACGATTTAAACACAATCGATCTTAGCTAGCTATCTGTTCACAATCTTCTTGCCCTTCTTTTTCGCAAATGGAGTTCTTCTGTGGAACGGACGTCCTTTAGGTAGGGTGGTCCTGCTTCTTCTTGTGGTGTATGCTGCTACTTCATCATCGTCGTCATGTTCGATCCTCGGGTCGCCGTACTTGTCGAAGTCTTGCTCATTGGCTACTCCATCCATTCCGATGATCTTCCTTTTGCCTCTCCTCACGACAACACGACTGGGCTTTGGCGGGTCGGTAATGAAGAAGCATTGGTCCACTTGGGAAGCCAGTACCCATGGCTCATTTTTCGCGGCGACGTTTGCGCCCGCGGTCTTGGATTTGGCTTCGGGTATAACCATGGTGGTGAAATACCGGTCTTCTTTTATGACGTTCTTGGCCCATCTGACACGGAACATCGGGACCTTCTCTCCAGTGTAGCTCAGCTCCCAGATCTCCTCGATCCTTCCGTAGTATCTGTCCTTGTCGTTACCGGTGTAGGATTCCATCGTTACCCCAGAGTTCTGATAACCATCGCTCTTCATGTCCTTGGCCTCGGTGTAGAATGTGTAGCCGTTGATATCGTACGCCTCATAGGTCATCAGGTTGTGCTCGGCGCCCTGTGACAAGGCGAATATGAGTTGTTCTTCCGCGGAAGAATCCTCATGTAAAGGGTACGACAGAAGTTTCTACTTGAACCAACGCGTGAAACATGAGTTGTGCTCTTTGAGTATATCTCCGTCCGTCCTCTGTTGGCCTCGGTCATTGTACGTCTTCTTAATAAAGGTTTTGTGCTCTACCACCCAAGGATCGACCATATCTATGTGTTGTAGCGCGACTAGGTTTGCTCTTTCAAAGTCGGCGAGTCGACCCTCGAAGTCGACATGCATTTCGCGGCGACCCTCACGGTGACCCCATCCAGCGAGCCTGCCGAGGTGCCTGTTGACGGGCAGACCAACGGGGTTCTCGATGCCTAGATAATTCGTGCAGTAGGAGATGCACTCTTCGGTCAGAAAGCCCCTGGCTATGCTTCCCTCTGGACGTGACATGTTGCGAACGTATCCTTTGATGACACCATTCATCCTTTCGAACGGCATCATGCTGTGCAGGAACGTCGGCCCGAGTTGGATGATATCCTCCACTATATGGACCAGCAGATGCACCATAACGTCGAAGAATGCGGGCGGGAAGTACATCTCAAGCTCACATAGTATCACCACGATCTCTTCCTGTAGCCTTCTGAGTTGCCTCACACCAATCGACTTCCGAGAGATGATGTCGAAGAAGTTGCATAGGCCAAATAGCGTTTCACGGACGTGCGCGTCCATGATCCCACGGATTGCAACTGGAAGTATCTGCGTCATCAGCACGTGACAGTCGTGAGACTTCATCCCGCTGAACTTCTGCTTCGCTGGGTCTAGGTATCTGCTTATCTTCCCCGTGTAACCGTAAGGAAGTTTTACTCCTAGGAGGCAGGTGAAAAACTGCTCGATCTCCTCCTGACTTAGAGTGAAGCACGCGGGAGGGTAGTCATTTCCAGTCTTCTTGGCCTTTTTGCCTTTGCGACGACTTTCTGTGTCCTGCTTCGCCTCATCATCATCATCATCATCATCATCATCATCATCATCATCATATATAGCGTGAAGCTCCTGCCTGATGCCCATTGATTTCAAGTCTGCCCTTGCTTTCGACCCATCTTTGGTCCTCTCTGGCATGTTGAGCAGGGTACCAAGCAGACTCTCGCACACGTTCTTTGTGATATGCATGACATCAAGGCTGTGAGGCACACGGTGGATCTTCCAGTACGGCAAGTCCCAGAAAACAGACCTCGTTTTCCATACCTTCAGCAGTGGCTCTGGCGCCTTTCGCTTCTTTCCCGGCTCTGGCGCCTTTTGCTTCTTTCCCGGCAGTGGGAAGTCTTTCCAATTTTTCAACAGCTTGTCTATTTCCTCGCCGCTCCTCGTACACGGGCATTTTCGGGGTTCGGTTTCACCATCGAACAGATCCTTGCGTTTCCTCCACGGGTCATCGTCGCGAAGCCACCTTCGATGTCCCATGAACACGGTTTTCGAAGACCCGGGATCTCTATCTAGCTGGCGATACGTTGTGTCATCCATGCACCTTACGCATCCAGAAAATCCGTGGACTACCTGCCCCACGAGATATCCATAACCGAGATAGTCGTGCACCGTCGTGAGCAGTGCGGCTCTCATAGGGAAATATTCTTTCTCTGCGGTGTCCCACGTATTGGCTGGCGTTTTCCACAGCGTGTCTAGCTCCTCCTTCAGCATCCCCAGATACAGATTGATGTCGTTCCCTGGTTGTTTCGGCCCTTCAATTAGCATACTCATGTGAATGTACTTCCTCTTCATGCACAACCAGGGGGGAAGGTTGTACATCCACACAAACACAGGCCAGGTGCTATGTGTGCTTCTCTGGCTGCCAAACGGATTGACTCCATCGGTGCTCGCGCCCAGCATGATGTTCCTTGGATCCTTCCCAAATTCTGGGTATTCAAAATTCAACGCTTGCCACTGGCTCGCATCCTTAGGGTGACTCAGCATCTTGTCTTTTTTATCTATCTCCAGATCATTTGCGTCATCTTCTCGCTTCTTCTCCTCCCTATCCGCGTGCCAACGCAGGAGCTTTGCTACCTTAGGATCCGCGAAATACCGCTGCAGACGAGGATTGATCGGAAAGTACCACACCACTTCTCGAGGAGCTTTCTTCCTCTTCTTGTATCGAGTGACGCCGCACACCGGACATATGGTAGACTCCGCATGCTCGTCCTGATAAATGATGCAATTGTTCATGCACACATGGTATTTCACGTGCGGTAAATCCAAAGGACACACGATTTTATTCGCCTCCTCCAAACTGGTCGGGCACTTGTTCCCCTTTGGAAGACGTTCGTGCCAGAATGACATGTTCTCGTCGAAGCATGCATCGGTCATTTTGTGTTTTACCTTCATCTCCAGAGCCATGAGCGTTACTTTCAGGCGGGTATCCTCGGGCCTGCATCCTTCATACAATGGAGTAACCGCGTCTAACTCAAGTTGATCCACCTTGGCTTTCTCTCGGGCGGCAGCTCTTGCGTTATCCATCTGCTTGAGAAGCAGCTCTTGAATATAAGGGTCCTGCACCCAGCCCATCGATGGTCCACCGTCGTCTGCTCCGCCGGCATCATCATCTTCATGATCATGCCTGTCGTCTTCTCCGGCATCTTCCTCATCATAATGTCCTGCATCTTCTACATGATGACTGTGTACAGCATCACCGTCGTGATCATCTCCTGGGGATTCTTCGTCTTCTCGCCCGCCCGAGCCGCGGTAGTTGTCTTGCTGCCATTCCTCATTTCTTGCCCGGCCCCCATGGACGACTTCGTAGTCATCTTCATCACCTTGCCACCGATAGCCATCCATGAAACCACGCAAGAGCAGGTGGTCCCGCACCTGCCCGGAATCCGGGTCCGCAATAAGGCTCTCCAGCTTGCATCTTTGACACGGACATCTTATCTCCGTCTCGTTCTTTTGAAGCATCTCGGCCTTCGCGGACCTCAAAAACCTATTCACGATGCCTTCGGTCATCGTGCGGACCATGGTCGCCTGCGGGGTAGAGCAAAACGATATTTTAGAACCAAGAAAAAATTTGGCATGACTTTCCCTAAATATAGGACCAAAAAGAATGCTTAATGCCAAAATTATCGCCGAAACGGAAATGAATCAACATTCCGGCAAAATATTGGCAACTATCGCATTTCAAATACCGGTACACCTCCAAACACAAACACATATGCAACACCACAAACATATGCAACACCACGAACATACATAGATCTAGCTAGGCCATAAAAAGTGCATGTGCACATGTATCTCTGCCAACAGCTTATGTCCGTCTTCCCGGGAAATACACTTCAATTTCACACCGTTGCGCCCTCTTCTGTACAGTGTGTTGTCGACGAACTGGTACATACTCGAGCGCCGGGCTACTCTTTCCGCTTCTTCTTGTTCTTCGGGAAGTTCTCCGTGCTGGAGGAAATGGACAGTCTGCTGCGCCCATGCTGGAGCCTGCGGCTCGACAACAAGGACTGAAGGCACATCTGCTGCTGCGGAAACGTCCGCTTCGACGGCGAGGATCTGGGGCTCAGCCGGAGCTTGACGTTCCCCGGCAAGCTTGCCGGAGCGAAACTTGTCGGGAGCGCCTGCTTCTACGGAACAAACCCTGGGGTTTTCCGAAGCAGACGGCTCCTCAGCGCTCTTGGCGTCGATCTTAGGGACCTTCTTGGCGACGGCTCCGGGGAGCTCTGCCGGAAGATAGTCGCCGGAGACCAACTTCCTCTTCTTGCTCTGTCTGGTTGATGGCGTTACGGATGGCTGTGTCAGCTTGAGCACAAAGGTTCCTGGTTCCACAGGTAACTTGAATGCTGCGCACTTTGACAGGCCATCAGCGATGTCATTCTCAGCTCTTGGAATGTGTTCCATTTGCAGGCCGTCAAAGCGCTCTTCTAGCTTCCTCACTTCATCAACGTACGCTTCCATCAACGGACTCTGGTAATCTTTGTTCACTTGGCGGACGACAAGCTGCGAGTCACCCCTGACAATGAGCTTCTTGATCCCAAGTTCTGCCGCGATCCTAAGACCGGCGAGAAGACCTTCATACTCTGCAGTGTTGTTGGTTGCTTGTTCCTTGGGGAAGTGCATCTGGACTACGTACTTGAGGTGCTCTCCGGTGGGCGCGATAAGTAACGCGCCAGCACCGGCGCCTTGCAGCGAGAAAGCACAATCAAAGTACATCAACCACTCTTTGCTTGCTTCTTTGGCGGGGATGCTCGTCTCTGGGATATCTTCGTCTGGTGTCGGTGTCCACTCCGCTATGAACTCCGCCAATGCTCTGCTCTGGATAGTCGAGGTGCTCTCGAACTGGAGACCGAAGCTCGACAGTTCTAGTGCCCACTCGACAATCCTGCCTGTTGCTTCTGGGTTCTGTAGTATCCTCTTCAGCGGAAAGCGGGTGACAACTGTAATCTCGTGTGCTTGGAAGTAATGGCGCAGCTTTCTCGAGGCCATAAGGAGGCCGAAAAGCAATTTCTGCACACCAGAGTACCTTGACCTAGCCCCCTGCAAAAGGGAGCTGACAAAGTAAACTGGGCGCTGCACCATTTTCTTCTTCAGCATCTCCACTTGCGCCTGCGCGGATTCATCCTTGTCGGGGCCAGAGCTTGTCGGGGAAGCCCCCTGCTTGTCGTTGGACGTGCTTGTCGCGGTTGGTGGCTCATCATCTGCCTCCCTCTCCGCTACTAACGCAGCACTAACCACTTGATTGGTTGCCGCCAGGTATAGCAGCAACTTCTCTTGTGGTTTAGGCGCGACAAGTATTGGAGCGGAGGACAGGTATTTCTTCAAGTCCTGCAGCGCAGCCTCCGCTTCCGGAGTCCACTTTACTGGACCCGCCTTTTTCAAAATTTTGAAAAACGGCAGGGCGCGTTCTGCAGACTTGGAAATAAACCTGCTGAGAGCCGCGACACAGCCGGCAAGCCTTCGTACGTCCTTGACACGTGTTGGTGCTTCAATCTGCTTGATGGCCTTGATCTTGTTTGGGTTGGCTTCGATTCCTCGCTGAGACACGAAGAACCCGAGAAGCTTGCCGGAAGGGACTCCGAACACGCACTTCTCGGGGTTGAGCTTCAGGTTGATCCTGCGCAGGTTCGCAAAGGTCTCTTCTAAGTCTTGAATCAGGGTTGCCCGGTCCCTGCTTTTGACCACTATGTCTGTGACGCCCGGATAATCATGCTACAGTAATCTCACGTTAATGGTGCCATGTCACCTCGGTCACTGTAGTTAAACTCGGGTTGATCCGAAAACGTTTCAAATTCAAATTCAATTAATGTCAAACGACAAAATTTTCAAAATATTAAACTAAAATGTTCGGGGTGTGCAGTTAAATGCCTGGGTAATTATAGTAAAGCAAACACATTTTTATAAAATGCCTAGATAATTTAAAGTGACTTAAAACAGAAAAGAAAACTAAAAAAAGAAAAGAAACTACAAAAACAGAGAAAACAAAGACTAAAAAAAGGGGGGGAAAGACCCCCCGGGCCAACCGGCCCAGCTACCGGCCGGCCAGCCCAGTTGGCCCAGCCGCCGCCCTCCCACACTCTCCATAACCCACGCTCCCCCGAAACCCTAACCCGTAACCCCCCCACTCGCCCCACTCGCTCCCCCGATCCCCCTGGATCGGGATCGATCCCCTCGCTCCCTACTCACTCCTCCCACGACCCCCCTCCTCCACGATCCGGATCGAGGGCGCGCTCACCCCTCGACCCCGACGCCCGCGTCGACCACCATCGCCGACCCCGCCGCCTCTCCCCGGCGGCCGCGCCCCCCCACTCCTCGACGCCGGCGCGCGTCCTCGGCGCCGCTTCGCATCGCCGCCGTCGCCTCGCCCCGTCTCCAACCCCGAAGCCGCCGGATCGATCCGTGCCGCACCTCGCGGATTGGACGCCGCTGCCCGAAGCCCGCGCCACCTCCGCCGATGTCGTCCTCATCCTCTCCCTCGTCGGACCTCCCCGACCTCCGCCGAGCCTGCTGCCCCGAACCCTACTCCACGCCGTGAGCAACCCCCCGCGCCCCTCCTCTCTCTCCCTCGTTTCCTGCTCGCCGCTCGGGGCCGCGCCCCGCGCTCTGCCCGCGCGTGCAGCGCCCGGACTGCGACCTCGCCTCGCCTCCCCTGTTGACCGGCTGCTACCCACGAACCTCCGCCGCGGCCCCGCGCTCTCTCTTGCGCCCGCCCGCGCCGGCCACCGCTCCCCTGGCCTCGCCCCCTTGGCCCCGCATCGCCATCTCCGGCCTCCCCGTGACGCCCAGGCCGCGCCCGCGTGCCCCCCCCCCCCCCGCGCCTGGCTGGCCATGGCCGCGCCCAAGGCCTCTTCCCCTATCGCGTGGTCGGCCCGGCCCCGCCGCTCGCCGGAGCTGGCCGGCCCTCCCCCCTACCTCGCCGGCCTCTGGTGCCCCGCCACTGCCCAGTGGGCCTCCCCCAGCCCTAGAACATTTAAAAAAAAGGAGAGAACAAAAAAATAATAATAATAAAATATGATAATAAATAATAAAAATCATTAATTAATTAATCAACTAATTAATTAACTTAATTAATTTTGATTAAATTAATCAATTAAGATTAGTTAACCTAATGATTAATTAACCTAATTAACCACTGTTAATTAGCTAATTAATTAGTATGACAGTGCCCCCCTAATTAATTATGATTAGTTTAATTAATCTGTTAATTAAAATGTGTCACTGACTAGTGGGACCCACTGGTCAGGTTGACCAGTCAACCCTGTTGACTGCTGATGTCAGCATGGCATCATGCTGATGTCATTAACCTATTTTTCGAATTAATTTAGATAACTAATTAAATTCCAGAAATTAATAAAATCTTTAGAAAATCATATCTTTTAATCCATAACTCGGATTAAAATATTTTAAACATGAAAGTTGTTCAGAACGATGAGACGATTCTGGATACGCGCCCCGTTCGTCTGTCACACACCCCTAACATATCAAACTCGGAACTTTCCCCCTCCGGCTCCTCTGCCCGAAAACGCGAAACACTGGGAAAACATTCCCGGATGTGTTCCCCCTTCGTCGGTATCACCGCATACCGCGTTAGGGCACCTCTAATGCCGTTACCTGTCATGTCATGCATCACTATGCATCTGCTTGCTTAAATATTTATTGTTTCTCCCCCCTCTTCTCTCGATAGACACCGAGACCGACGCTGCTGCTGCCCCGTTCGACTACGGAGTTGACGACCCCTCTCTCTTGCCAGAGCAACCAGGCAAGCCCCCCCTTGATCACCAGATATCGCCTACTCTGCTCTTACTGCTTGCATTAGAGTAGTGTAGTATGTTACTGCTTTCGTTATTCCTATCCTGATGCATAGCCTGTCTTTGAAACTGCTGTTGATACCTTTACCTGCAATCCTACTGCTTAGTATAGGATGCTAGTGTTCCATAAGTGGCCCTACACTCTTGTCCGTTTGCCATGCTATACTACTGGGCCGTGATCACTTCGGGAAGTGATCGCGGGCATATACTATTTACTTTACACTTTTACCTGTGATACTGTTCGGAGTTGGGGGCTGAAGGGGCAGGTGGCTCCATCCCGGTAGAGGTGGGCCTGGGTTCCCGACGGCCCCCGACTGTTACTTTGTGGCGGAGCATTAGGGCAGGTTCAGACCACCTAGGAGAGAGGTGGGCCTGGCCCTAGTCGGCGTTCGCGATACTTAACACGCTTAACGAGATCTGGGTATTTGATCTGAGTCTGGCCATTTGGTCTATACGCACTAACCACCTACGCAGGAGTAGTTATGGGTATCCCGACGTCGTGGTATCAGCCGAAGCACTTCTTGACGTCAGCGACTGAGTGGCGCGCGCCGGATTGGACTGGAACGCCACTACGCTAGGTCTGCTTCCGGCCGCGTTCGCAACGTGCAGGTGTGCTCAGGGCGATGGGCCCAGACCCCTGCGCGCTTAGGTTTAGACCGGCGTGCTGATCGCTCTGTTGTGCCTAGGTGGGGCTGCGACGTGTTGATCTTCCGAGGCCGGGCATGACCCAGAAAAGTGTGTCCGGCCAAATGGGATCAAGCGTGTTGGGCTATGTGGTGCACCCCTGCAGGGAAGTTTATCTATTCGAATAGCCGTGTCCCTCGGTAAAAGGACGACCCGGAGTTGTACCTTGACCTTATGACAACTAGAACCGGATACTTAATAAAACACACCCTTCCAAGTGCCAGATACAACCCGGTGATCGCTCTCTAACAGGGCATCGAGGAGGGGATCGCCGGGTAGGATTATGCTATGCGATGCTACTTGGAGGACTGCAGTCTACTCTCTTCTACCTGCTGCAAGACGGAGGCGACCAGAAGCGTAGTCTTCGATAAGACTAGCTATCCCCCTCTTATTCTGGCATTCTGCAGATCAGTCCACTGATATAGCCCTTTACACATATATCCATGCATAGGTAGTATAGCTCCTTGCTTGCAGTACTTTGGATGAGTACTCACGGTTGCTTTCTCCCCCCTTTTCCCCCTTTCCTTTCTTCTGGTTGTCGCAACCAGATGTTGGAGCCCAGGATCCAGACGCCACCGTTGACGACGACTCCTACTACTCTGGAGGTGCCTACTACTACGTGCTGCCCGCTGACGATGACCAGGAGTAGTTAGGAGGATCCCAGGCAGGAGGCCTGCGCCTCGTTCGATCTGTATCCCAGTTTGTGCTAGCCTTCTTAAGGCAAACTTGTTTAACTTATGTCTGTACTCAGATATTGTTGCTTTCGCTGACTCGTCTATGATCGAGCACTTGTATTCGAGCCCTCGAGGCCCCTGGCTTGTATTATGATGCTTGTATGACTTATTTTATTTGTAGAGTTGTGTTGTGATATCTTCCCGTGAGTCTCTGATCTTGATCGTACACATTTGCGTGCATGATTAGTGTACGATTGAATCGGGGGCGTCACAAGTTGGTATCAGAGCCGACTGCCTGTAGGAATCCCCCTTCCACACTCCTTGGCCGAAGTCGAGTCTAGAAATTGCAAAAACTTTTACTAACATGGCTGTGTGCCTTACAGGCCCACATCGCCATTGGGTGGTATTAGGATCTTTTATTCCTCGGCCTATACTCCGAGACTCTGATCTCTCTTCTATTCGGGTTAAATAATTTTACTAAAATCTAACTCTAGGTTCTCGTTACCACTTCCTGCCGGAGAGCCCCTTCATTACAGATGATCGACTGCTTCACCAGAAGATTCCGAAGATAATCTCCGATGTTCTCTCGAGACACTTGTGCCCACCGCCTTTGCAAATTCCCTACCACTGTTATATTATTATGGTTAACTACATACACTTGTCCTTTCAATCCCATTGATCTTGTTATTACAAGATACCTCGAAAGTTCTCTCTATTGTTTCGAGAATACTTTGTGCCTACTGCCTTGCAGTGCATTGCCCACATGAACACCCCAATGGATAATTTCTCGCATTTATCGAGTATCCGCTCATCCCCAGATGATTCATGTATGTCATCAATCTTTGAAATACCATTCGATCTTCCAAAAATCCTCAGGAGCCTCTTGCTCTTCAAATTCTTGCTTGCTCGCATTATGGTTAATCCCATAAGTCTCATAATCTTATTGGCATCTCTTGTCATTATCATTTTGAGTTTGTTGATTCAATTTGTTGCGAATGCTCGCAATCCTCAATCAGATCTTAGAATTCATCCTTCCGGCTCAGACGTCATTTTCAACGTGAGCTGGTTCTCGCCAATCAAATTGTCGTCGATTGTGCCCCTATGTCTAATGAACTTATCCATCCTTGATCAAAGCGTCTGCTTCTGATCCTTCGCTTTGTAAATCATAATTCCTTTGCAATTGAGCTCTAAGCTACTCGGTTGTTTCTAAAAAATCCAATGTCTTTGCATTGATTCTTCCTCTGGTTGTGAGCCGATACTCACATCAGATCCTTATGGACCATTAGAACCTTGTTGGATTTTATCCGACAATGTCCTTCATATTCAATCCCTTTGGAAGTTCTTTCCCTGTTACACAATTCCTTTGGTAAATCTTATTTCTTGATTTGGCCAACCATGCTCTGCTTTCGAGCTGGCGATATTTAGTATTGAAGCTTGTGGTATATGTTTCCACGATCCCCCAATGGGTTTAACCAATGCCTTCCCTAATCTATGTGAACCCGAAAGATTTCACGGGTCGTACTTGTCTGGTATTGCACCAGGTAAAACTTCCAACAACTAATGTCATTTTCGAAATACGAGGAGGTGAATGGAAGGTTATGCATTGGAGAAGTGGGAGTAGACCTTGAACCTTGCGTTCATGCCCAGGGACACGGTGAATAACTTATCATGGAAGCTGCTCGTAAAAATAATTACCTCCTTGTTATAAGTTCATCTTGTATCCGTAGTTCGATCCTTTATGATCGTGGATTCGGACCGTGTTCTCTTTTAAATACCATTTCTAGTGCAAGTTTAAGTACTTGTCTTCTGTAGAGCATTACCCTAGTCCAACCTCTACTTTGATCTGTCATCGAGTATTACCCCCCTGGTATCTCGAGATTATCATGGAACTGCATAACTTCTTATGAGTTCTCCATCAAGTGCTACATTCTCACTGGTTCCAATTTTTCACGGGCCCTGAGTTATTAAACACTCGAGAACACCGTTAAGTGTATCGATTCCGCATTACGATTCAATAACTCTAAGTAATTTTCGTTGCTTATGATTTAATAACTCTTCAAGTTATTCCTAGCCTGATCGGCTATATCATTATCGTGCAACTTTTTAATTGTGCTATCTGGTCCTTCTTTCCGAAGCACAATTTTCGACGATGAGCTAAGCTTACGTCGACTTTCCTCGTCATATCATTTCGCCTTGAACCACAAGCTTGGCTTCGAGTTTGTGTCGTACCCTTGGTTCCAATAACCTTTCGCTTCACCATTCATTGACTTGATGTCATCGCCGATCGATTACATCTTGAAATCTCTCGACAGAGTGTGTCGTGATCATCATCAACATCCTCAGCTCTTCCAAGATATATATCGAATTCTTGATGAGAAATACCATCCTCGCCCCTCAATGGTTTGTGTTATCACCGACCACTTTATTGCCTCCCGTTCGACACAAACTTATTCGTGTTTTGTGTTATACTTGAGACCCTTGCTATCCAGCATTTGTTCTTCTTTACCTCGGAATATTACCACCTTTTATGTCAAGAATGTCGTGGTAAATTTACCACCTCTTGAGAATTCTTGATATAGTAATACCTCTCGCCTTTTGCGTTCATTTCTTGGTCTCCGTGATGTTTCTAACCGGAATACCGACAAATGGTCTGTGATGTGTAAATTCTAAACTTCTAGCAACCCTATTGCTTTGAAGTTATTGGTCTACAGTTTCACTCTAAGTCTTCCGATAATTGAATCACCATTCTAACATTGATCGTGCTACCTAAGCCCATATGTCGGGTGCACCTTTCAACCATTTTTAATTATGTATGATTTCCTCGAGCATACATTGTTATATCGTTTGATCTGACTAGTGATATCTCCTTGTTCACATAATTGTGGAAATCCATCTTTTTGGAAATCTCGATGAGTTGTTGCCGAGTCCATCAGCCACCTCCTCATCCTCTCCTTAGTTTAATGATGAACTCTCATTTCAGAACTCACTCTCATAGTTCAGTCCCCGGGTCTGAGTTATCCTGACACCAATTAGATCTGAATCTCGGCCAGATATGATGGCTGGAACATTTTCCAAGAGTTATAACGTTGGTCTTTTTATGACTCGGTAAGGTGTTGTCATGCCTAGCACACCTGACCGGAGGACCTATTGTTATAATTTTCCTTTTACCAATGCTATCCATTCTTCCATGAGGAAATTATAAGACTTATTCTATAAGTTGTTCCTAATGGATCCTTTGTGTATCCAAAGTCTGATCTTTACCCAGTGACCATGTCTATGCTATCTCAAAGCATGTCTGTGGTACTCCGATTTTCGACAAGAACATTTGAAGCCCAATGCTAAATGTTTTCTTGCTCAATTATCCAAACACCGTTGTATGGGTAATATCATGAAATCCCTTCCCCTTACCTTAATGGTTTTCTACTTTCTATCCTGTCATGGATATCATGCTCCGCTTGTCCTTGGGAAGGATATACCCTTGAAATATGTGTGTATACACATTTTACTTTACATTGTTCTGTCTAAACCTGGTAATTACTTTTCCTTTCCATTGGGTTGTTTAAACCTCCTTGTGATCTATATTATATAAGCAGTAATATTTCCCTGCTTATGTAAACACCTCGTTGTGCCACTCTGTCAGTAAGACCCTGTTGCTATTGCTGATGACATTTCGGTAACCACCGATGGACGAGAACTTTGCCTATTGGTCCGCCTCGTTTCAACGAGCAGAAAAATGGTTCTCTTCGTCCCTCGCCCTTGGTACCAATGATGTTGCCAACATAACAGACTGGTTATTCTCTGGCATGCCTTGCTATCATGACCGTGCAAGATGTCAATGCACTTCCTACTTTTAACCCACATGGTGGGCCCATAACCCACAGTTCCACAGGATCGAAACCTGACTCTCCTGTACGCCCCCTGTTCCCAAAGTTATTCCTCGCGTGTGGCCTCGTATGTAAATCACGGGCCACCGTCCCAAGTGATCTATTCTGGTAACAGACGCAATACTCAATATTGTTGCTCTGGACCACTTTCGCGTGATGTTTTAGACATCGAACGGTTGCCTATCCGTTTAAAACTTCTCATGGTACCTTCTTACTTTGCTCTTGATAACTTAAGTTTCAAATCGAGAGATACTCATGCTTCTCCCCCTGAGTTAATCGTCCAATGATCAATTTTGTTAGAATCCGGCCTTATAGAGTTTTCCCCCTTCTTATCCATTCGTAAGTCCGGTGAAGATCCTGAAGAAAGGATCACGACTTCATCATGATGACCTGAAGCCGAGGTATGAAGACATCAACGGTATGGATCGACCTCTTCAAGAAGAGCAACCAAGACCGAGAAGACTCGTTAGAATTTCATAATCAGAACTTTCCCCCTTACTCCCCTCTTAAATCTCGGGACGAGATTTCTTGTAGTAGAGGAGAATTGTGACGCCCGGATAATCATGCTACAGTAATCTCACGTTAATGGTGCCATGTCACCTCGGTCACTGTAGTTAATCTCGGGTTGATCCGAAAACGTTTCAAATTCAAATTCAATTAATGTCAAACGACAAAATTTTCAAAATATTAAACTAAAATGTTCGGGGTGTGCAGTTAAATGCCTGGGTAATTATAGTAAAGCAAACACATTTTTATAAAATGCCTAGATAATTTAAAATGACTTAAAACAGAAAAGAAAACTAAAAAAAGAAAAGAAACTACAAAAACAGAGAAAACAAAGACTAAAAAGGGGGGGGAAGACCCCCCGGGCCAACCGGCCCAGCTACCGGCCGGCCAGCCCAGTTGGCCCAGCCGCCGCCCTCCCACACTCTCCATAACCCACGCTCCCCCGAAACCCTAACCCGTAACCCCCCCACTCGCCCCACTCGCTCCCCCGATCCCCCTGGATCGGGATCGATCCCCTCGCTCCCTACTCACTCCTCCCACGACCCCCCTCCTCCACGATCCGGATCGAGGGCGCGCTCACCCCTCGACCCCGACGCCCGCGTCGACCACCATCGCCGACCCCGCCGCCTCTCCCCGGCAGCCGCGCCCCCCACTCCTCGACGCCGGCGCGCGTCCTCGGCGCCGCCTCGCATCGCCGCCGTCGCCTCGCCCCGTCTCCAACCCCGAAGCCGCCGGATCGATCCGTGCCGCCCCTCGCGGATTGGACGCCGCTGTCCGGAGCCCGCGCCACCTCCGCCGATGTCGTCCTCATCCTCTCCCTCGTCGGACCTCCCCGACCTCCGCCGAGCCTGCTGCCCCGAACCCTACTCCACGCCGTGAGCAACCCCCCGCGCCTCTCCTCTCTCTCCCTCGTTTCCTGCTCGCCGCTCGGGGCCGCGCCCCGCGCTCTGCCCGCGCGTGCAGCGCCCGGACTGCGACCTCGCCTCGCCTCCCCTGTTGACCGGCTGCTACCCACGAACCTCCGCCGCGGCCCCGCGCTCTCTCTTGCGCCCGCCCGCGCCGGCCACCGCTCCCCTGGCCTCGCCCCCTCGGCCCCGCATCGCCATCTCCGGCCTCCCCGTGACGCCCAGGCCGCGCCCGCGTGCCCCCCCCCCCCGCGCCCGAGGCCTCTTCCCCTATCGCGTGGTCGGCCCGGCCCCGCCGCTCGCCGGAGCTGGCCGGCCCTCCCCCCTACCTCGCCGGCCTCTGGTGCCCCGCCACTGCCCAGTGGGCCTCCCCCAGCCCCAGAACGTTTAAAAAAAAGGAGAGAACAAAATAATAATAATAATAAAATATGATAATAAATAATAAAAATCATTAATTAATTAATCAACTAATTAATTAACTTAATTAATTTTGATTAAATTAATCAATTAAGATTAGTTAACCTAATGATTAATTAACCTAATTAACCACTGTTAATTAGCTAATTAATTAGTATGACAGTGCCCCCCTAATTAATTATGATTAGTTTAATTAATCTGTTAATTAAAATGTGTCACTGACTAGTGGGACCCACTGGTCAGGTTGACCAGTCAACCCTGTTGACTGCTGATGTCAGCATGGCATCATGCTGATGTCATTAACCTATTTTTCGAATTAATTTAGATAACTAATTAAATTCCAGAAATTAATAAAATCTTTAGAAAATCATATCTTTTAATCCATAACTCGGATTAAAATATTTTAAACATGAAAGTTGTTCAGAACGATGAGACGATTCCGGATACGCAACCCGTTCGTCCGTCACACACCCCTAACATATCAAACTCGGAACTTTCCCCCTCCGGCTCCTCTGCCCGAAAACGCGAAACACTGGGAAAACATTCCCGGGTGTGTTCCCCCTTCGTCGGTATCACCGCATACCGCGTTAGGGCACCTCTAATGCCGTTACTTGTCATGTCATGCATCACTATGCATCTGCTTGCTTAAATATTTATTGTTTCTCCCCCCTCTTCTCTCGATAGACACCGAGACCGACGCTGCTGCTGCCCCGTTCGACTACGGAGTTGACGACCCCTCTCTCTTGCCAGAGCAACCAGGCAAGCCCCCCCTTGATCACCAGATATCGCCTACTCTGCTCTTACTGCTTGCATTAGAGTAGTGTAGTATGTTACTGCTTTCGTTATTCCTATCCTGATGCATAGCCTGTCTTTGAAACTGTTGTTGATACCTTTACCTGCAATCCTACTGCTTAGTATAGGATGCTAGTGTTCCATAAGTGGCCCTACACTCTTGTCCGTTTGCCATGCTATACTACTGGGCCGTGATCACTTCGGGAAGTGATCGCGGGCATATACTATTTACTTTACACTTTTACCTGTGATACTGTTCGGAGTTGGGGGCTGAAGGGGCAGGTGGCTCCATCCCGGTAGAGGTGGGCCTGGGTTCCCGACGGCCCCCGACTGTTACTTTGTGGCGGAGCATTAGGGCAGGTTCAGACCACCTAGGAGAGAGGTGGGCCTGGCCCTAGTCGGCGTTCGCGATACTTAACACGCTTAACGAGATCTGGGTATTTGATCTGAGTCTGGCCATTTGGTCTATACGCACTAACAACCTACGCGGGAGTAGTTATGGGTATCCCGACGTCGTGGTATCAGCCGAAGCACTTCTTGACGTCAGCGACTGAGTGGCGCGCGCCGGATTGGACTGGAACGCCACTACGCTAGGTCTGCTTCCGGCCGCGTTCGCAACGTGCAGGTGTGCTCAGGGCGATGGGCCCAGACCCCTGCGCGCTTAGGTTTAGACCGGCGTGCTGACCGCTCTGTTGTGCCTAGGTGGGGCTGCGACGTGTTGATCTTCCGAGGCCGGGCATGACCCAGAAAAGTGTGTCCGGCCAAATGGGATCAAGCGTGTTGGGCTATGTGGTGCACCCCTGCAGGGAAGTTTTTCTATTCGAATAGCCGTGTCCCTCGGTAAAAGGACGACCCGGAGTTGTACCTTGACCTTATGACAACTAGAACCGGATACTTAATAAAACACACCCTTCCAAGTGCCAGATACAACCCGGTGATCGCTCTCTAACAGGGCATCGAGGAGGGGATCGCCGGGTAGGATTATGCTATGCGATGCTACTTGGAGGACTGCAGTCTACTCGCTTCTACCTGCTGCAAGACGGAGGCGACCAGAAGCGTAGTCTTCGATAAGACTAGCTATCCCCCTCTTATTCTGGCATTCTGCAGATCAGTCCACTGATATAGCCCTTTACACATATATCCATGCATAGGTAGTATAGCTCCTTGCTTGCAGTACTTTGGATGAGTACTCACGGTTGCTTTCTCCCCCCTTTTCCCCCTTTCCTTTCTTCTGGTTGTCGCAACCAGATGTTGGAGCCCAGGATCCAGACGCCACCATCGACGACGACTCCTACTACTCTGGAGGTGCCTACTACTACGTGCTGCCCGCTGACGACGACCAGGAGTAGTTAGGAGGATCCCAGGCAGGAGGCCTGCGCCTCGTTCGATCTGTATCCCAGTTTGTGCTAGCCTTCTTAAGGCAAACTTGTTTAACTTATGTCTGTACTCAGATATTGTTGCTTTCGCTGACTCGTCTATGATCGAGCACTTGTATTCGAGCCCTCGAGGCCCCTGGCTTGTATTATGATGCTTGTATGACTTATTTTATATGTAGAGTTGTGTTGTGATATCTTCCCGTGAGTCTCTGATCTTGATCGTACACATTTGCGTGCATGATTAGTGTACGATTGAATCGGGGGCGTCACAATGTCATCCATGTAGGCCTCCACATTTCTATGGATTTGTGGCTCAAAAGCGGTGTGGACAACCCTTGCAAATGTTGAACCAGCATTCTTCAGTCCGAAAGGCATCCGCACGAAGCAGTACGTGCCACATGGAGTGATGAACGCGGTCTTTTCTTCATCTTCTTCAGCCATGAAGATCTTCTTCAACGTCGGATGGAGCACACCTCTGACGAGGCCTGCCGCTTCCAACTTCTTGATCTCTTCTGCGATGAACTCTTGGCGCTCCACCGCTTGCTTCCTGACTCTCTGCTTGACGGGCCGCGCGTGAGGACAAACGACGAGGTGGTGCTCAATCACTTTCTTGGGAACGCCGGGGATGTCAGATGGTTGCCAGGCAAACACATCGACATTCGCCCACAGGAAAGCAACGAGAGCGCTTTCCTATTTGGGGTCGAGCGTGGCACTGATGGTGAAGGTACCACCAGTGCCGTCCTCCTTGGCGGACACCTTCTTGGTCATTGGCGGAGCTGCCATCGTCTTCTTACTCTTGCCGGCAGAGCTCGATGGCGTGTCCTCGTCGGCAGCGCAGCACTCCGAAGAGGTGCGCTTGCCGGAGTGGGTACCAGAGCACTCGCCGGGCTTGGTCTTCTTCTTGTCGGCGGAGCTCAATGGCGCGTCCTCGACGGTAGCGCAGCACTCCGCGGAGGTGCGCTTGCCGGAGTGGGCGCCAGAGCACTTGCCGGGCTTAGTCTTCTTCTTCCCTCCGGGAGCTTCAGCGGCAAGCGGCTTGTGATCCGCTGCGGCTGCTGCTTCCCGGTAGATCTTGTCGGCAAAGATAAGGGCGTCCTTCTTGTCGCTAGGGACAGAGATGACGCTTATCGGGCCTGGCATCTTGAGCATGTTGTATGCGTAGTGAGAGGCCGCCATGAATTTGGCGAGCGCTGGACGGCCGAGAATTCCGTTGTAGGGCAACGGAAAATCGGCAACGTCAAAAGTGATCCTCTCTGTCTTGAAGTTCAGCTTGCTGCCAAATGTCACTGGCAACGTTATATTCCCCTTCGGCTTGCTCCTTCCTGGGTTGATTCCTTGGAACGTGCCGGTCTCTTCGAGCTCGCTGTCGGGGACTTGGAGTTTCCAGAGCACAGCGGAGGAGATTAGGTTCAAGCCGGCCCCGCCGTCGACTAGCATCTTGGTGACCTTGAGGTTGCGGACTGTTGGCAAGACCAACATCGGCAAGCACCCGATCGCAGTTGTGCGGTCAGGGTGGTCCTCAATATCGAAGATGATAGGCGTGCTGGACCATTTCAGAGGCTTGCGCGACTCGATGGGTGGTTCCGCTGCATTAACTTCCCGCGCCCACTGTTTGAGCTGGCGGTGAGAAGTATGCAGGGAAGCACCGCCGTCTACGCACAAGACCTCTGTGGCTTTCTGAAACTCCTGCTCACTGGTCTCGACGTCATCCATGTCTTCGTCTTCGTCGTCGTCTTCGCTCTTGTCGCGGCCACGGGGAGGCCTGTCCGTTTGCCGTTGCTTGCCCTTGTCGCGGCGTCCTCCCTGGCCGGGGCGCTTCTTACCTGATCCTCCGCCACCTCCCCGGGCTCTCTCCCTATCACGCCGCTCGTACTCGGCCTTTTGCAGCTCGACGAGCCACTCGACCTGCTTGCAGCTCTGGAGGTCATGGCCCTTGGTGCGGTGGATCTTACAGTACTGTTTGCTGGTGCCGTCCCGCTTGTCGGCGACCGCCACAGCCTGGCAGTTGGCGCATCCGGCAACCTCCTTGCCGGAGCTACCAGCCTGGGCCTTCTTGGAGGCGCCTTGATCGCCGGACTGCTCAACAACCAGTACTTCTTGGCTCTTCTTCTTCCTGCTGCTCCGCCGCCGGCCCTTCCTTGCCGGGGCGGTATCCTCACTGTCAGATTCTCCTACTCCAGTGTTCTCTCCGGGGAGTTTCCTCCCTTCCTCAGCACGGGCACACTTGTCGGCCAGGGCATATAGCTCGCTGACGTCTTTGATCTTGCACATCGCCATCTCCTCCCGCATCCTGCGGTTACGCACGTTCTGATGGAACGCGCTGATGACCGCGGCGGGGTGGACGTCTGGCATGTTGTAGTGTACACGGCTGAATCTCTGGATGAACTTGCGCAGGGGTTCCCCTTCCTTCTGGACGAGCAGATGAAGGTCGCTCGCTTGGCCATGGGGTTTGTGGCCGCCCGTAAAGGCGCCAACAAACTGATGGCACAAGTCTGTCCAGGAGGTTATGGAGTTGTCCGGCAAGTGCATGAGCCAGGATCTGACGTTGGATTTGAGTACCAGCGGGAAGTAGTTGGCAAGGATCTTGTCGTCTCGCCCTCCAGCAGCCTGCACCGTGATGGTGTAGATGCTGAGGAACTCCGACGGATGCGACTTGCCGTCGTACTTCTCTGGTACGTCTGGCTTGAAATTCTTCATGCTGGGCCACTAGACTTGCCGCAGCTCACGGGTGAACGCAGGACAGCCCACCGCGTACGGCAGGTCGCCTGGTTCCCCCGGTGCATGCATGTTGACAGAGGGCCCAGCGCGCTGGTCTGATTGACGCCGCGCTTCTCTCCGACGCTCGATGCGAGTACGAGCGTCCTCTTGCTCTCGCTCGTGAAGAACTTGGCGTTGATCGCGACGAGTTCGCGGATTCGACGACGCGGTGGAGTCGTTGTCGTGATGGTTCCGGCGAGTCGGCGATCTTGGCCTCTGGGGCGGGGAGTGCACGGTGGTCGCACCCCCGCCGGTCTTGGCGCCATCGGTTCTCGCCTGGCCGTCCCGCCGCGGCTGCGACGCGCTGTGCTGCCGCGGGGTGTCGCCGTTAGCGAAACCGATGAGGCTCTGTATCATGGCCCTCCAGTCGTCGAGCTTGTCCGCCGTCGGAGGGTAGTCTAGGAGCAGTTGAGCTCGCGCCAGAGCTTCTGCTGGAGTGGTGGGCAGTGGTGGCGAACGGCGCGTGGAGCGGGATGTGCTCGAACTTCTAACTATGTTAGAAGGAGCAACACCTGGACCAGGCAGCCGCGCCACGCTCGCGCCAGCACGTTGGTGTGAGTGCTGGCCTTGAGCTCCCTGGGATCCGTTGGCTCGATCTGGGTCCAGCGAGCGTATGGTACCGTGGGCGCCAAGACGCTGCTGGTCCCGTGCCTCTAGAGAGGGGCGCGGTGCATGTTCGGACGCCGTGGCGCCATGAGCTGGCTCGACGACGCCCGTCCCGCCGCCGGTGCCATCCCCACCACCCGTTTGCTCCAAGGGCGGTGGGTTCGACGCGGACGGACCGGCCACCTCCGGAGCTATCTTCTTTGGTGGCATGTCGATGAAGGTGATGGAGATCTAGTCCGTGCAGACGCCGGATCAGGTTCGCACAACTTCGACGCCCCCTACCTAGCGCGCCAAAGGTGTCGGGGGAAATCGGCTTCCTCGAACACCTATGGGGACCGAGCCCCTTTCTTGGTTCGGCGGGGGGCGGAGGTCGCGCGAAGAGCAGATCGAGGCGATACACACAAGGGATTTTACCCAGCTTCGGGCCGCAAGGATGCATAAAACCCTACTGCTGCTTTGTGGATCGTATTGTGTTCTTGCTCGGGAGCGTGTGGTGCTACAGTACACGCGAGCTGCTGGAGAGAGAGAGCGTAGCGATGGATCTCCCCTCCTACGTGCGCATGGGGCCTCCTTTTATATGCTCAAGGGGTTACCCATAGGTGGCAGCGCAGGTGGGGGCAAAAATGGGAGAATGCTGTAGTGGGTACAGCTGCCGGCACAGTGGCTGTACAGTGCTATCATACCTAACTCTGACGGCAGGGGAGAAGGGAATTAAATGCCCGTCCGCATCGCCCAGACGGTGCAGGAAAGGGGACCGTCAGGAGCGCCACCGTTTGCCACGATGGCTATTCTGTCAGTGTCGCTTCGCCACCGCATGCCCCTGGCCGCGCAGCCTCTCGCCACGTACGCCTGGAACGGCCCCAGAGCGACGCGTGGGTGGATGAGCTGGAGCGCAGGCGCGGGGTGGTGGCTTGCCGTGGCAAGCGCCTTGCCGCGGCTGATGTCTTGTCGCGCCCGGGAGCTTGTCGCTCACCGGTCCTTGCCGGGACGCGGAGCGCGTCGCAGCAAGTCTCTTGTCGTGCCTCGGTCGGCCTTCCCGGCAAGCTCCTCTTGCCGGGGCCTTGTGCTTCGAGCGGTCGTCCCGGCGAGCTCCTCTCGCTGGGGCCTTGCTCTCTTCGGGTGGCCTTCCCGGCAGGCTCCTCCTGCCGGGGCCTTGGCTTAAATACTTTGTTCTTGGATGGCCCAAAAAGGGACCATGGAGAGTCTTGGCGATCGCCTGGCAGGCCTTGCCGCGGGGTGCTACGACTACCCGTGCACAAGTTCGGGGTACTAAGGGACCCCTACTTTAGTACACCGACAGCAGACGCCTCGATTTTTGGGATGGTCAGTAAAGGCAAAAATCCATTGAAGATATGATGGGATAAAATAAGAATTTAATTAAAGGATGATGTCACGGGGGGTTAACCCGGATCCAGAAGATGATGTCACAACGGGTTATGACCTTTTCACGGACAGAAGACAGAAGGACTGATTTTTAAGGTATTTTAAGATTGACATGAACCGGTCCAAATCAATCTGGGGCCTAATGTTGGGGATATAACTATTTGTGTAAGCCGCCCAGGAGGGGCCGGGCTACGCAAATAAGACTCATCGTGAAAGAAGCCCAAGACCCAGCATGAGGATGGCGGTTCATAAGGTTTAAAGCCCACGGGCGGCTTAAGGCCCATAGTGACAAACCGCCATGATGGCACGACTTGTAACATAAGGTAGAAGCAACTAGTCACCGAGCCGGACACTGTTTATGAGCCGGTCGGGACTCTGTAGGCTGCAGGGCGTCAACCCGTGTATATAAGGGGACGACCCGCCGGCGGCTTAGGGCAAGAAACAACCCATCGAGAGCCGGGCATAGCGTATCTCGCTCCCTGGTCATCGAAACATCAAACGATACCAACCCAACTAGACGTAGGCCTTCCTTCATCGTAAGGGGCTGAACTAGTATAACCCTCTCGTGTCCTTTGTCCCGATTAACCCCTTTAAGCTTCCTAGTTGCGATGGCTCCACGACTAAGTCCTTGCAAGAGGACATCTACCGTGACAATTCCACGACAATCCTCGTCTAGTTTGTCCATCAGGATTCATCTTGTCTCCTTTGGGCAGTGAGGTTATGATTTCTTGTCATGTGGCATTTTTTCGTGTTATATATTATAATCTGGTGCTTCAGATCAAAATGACGACAACTGCGCCTCCGGGGCACGTGCATGAAGACTTCTCGACAGTCATTGCCGAGGTCAAGCCGGCTCCTTCCGGTAGAGAAAAGAAAACTAGTACTCCACTATATAGGCAGGAGCCTCCACGCTTGCTTGCTAGTGTTGCTCTCTTCACACTGTCTCGTCCTCTCCAGATCTAAACACGACAACGATGGCCACACACACTCTCTCTCTACTCATCGCTGGTCACAGATCCAGCTGGATCCTCTCTGCCGGGGAAGGTGAGAAGGTGCAACATTCACGCGATCATCCTCGGCGATGGCTCTTACCCACTGTCGGCGCATCTCGATCAGCGTGCCTTGCCGTTCTCTCCCAAGCATCACTGGGGAGGGAGGGCCTCCCACCCCTTCTTTCTCGCTGCCATAGTGTGGGCAGATCCGGCCTCCCGCCGCCCACCTAGCGACATCCCGGCGACCCTCAGGTATAACTTCCTTCAAAACCGGCCTTGCTCTACTTCCCGAGCTCCTGACGTTGCTGCATTTGTATCTTTTACTATTTCTCAGGCCCCCTCGTGTAGATAGTATCGATCGGCTATTCGAAAACCACCTAATTTTTTACTGTTAAGAGGTAAAACTAGTTCATGCACTCGAATCTAGTAGTACTTGGTTCAAACAAGGAAGAAAGGGGGTGGGGGTGGGGGAAGATTTGTTACCTGAATCTAGGACTTGGTCGAAAGACGAAATAATGGGGGCAAGAAGTAGCAGAGACTGGCTATCCAACTGGTCTCTAGGTCTAATAGGGAAATAAAGGGAACACAATACAAACTCAATATAAACCCGATCTATTGGTTGAAAAAGGAAAGAAAGTGGGGACTGGGGGAAAAGTCAACAGAGTAAGTCCAACACTAGATTTGCTAGCCTCACACAGTATAAGGTGGCTATATATACCGAACAAAAATGGGACCAGCCCAGATATCCTTCTGATGTTTGTTGCCCCGAGCCACTCTTATGTAATGCCACTGGTAAAATGTAGTGGTCGCACTATTAAAAGTAAGGACACGTTAAACCAATGTTGTTTTCAATGTAATGCCTCCAGTAATATGAATCAATGGCACTTTTTTTCATGTCCTGCTAAATTTCCCATTAAGATAAGTTGCTTCTTTTTGTTAGAGATGCAACTGTCCTGGTGCGCCTACTCTCCAGGAGCTTCACGACCAACCTTGATGTTGCTCAATTTTATTGCAACTAATGAAGAATAAGCTCTGTGGGTTTCATTTTCTGATGGAAATGGAACCGGGGCTGGAGCCCTTTTCTTAAAAAAAGAAGAAAAAGAAGTTGCTAGCTCATGGGACATTGCTTCATTTTAGGTGAACTGCACCAAAAGGTCCCATGAGTTGAATCATCCATGTTGGTGACTGGTGTCATCCCTTCTATGATGGCATTGACTGCTGATATGGTTCCCATCATGAGGTATGTTCCTTTTTGGTCTGACCATTTGCCGAAGATCCTACATGTTGATCGTGCTCTTGTGTTGTTGTTTTGGCACTGCCATGATCAAGCAATAATGTTATTACTTTGCACCTTAATCTAGTGGCACTATTAATTTGAGGCAATGTTGTGCCACTGATTTTTTATATCGAAAGAGGGGGTTTCCTCCGATTTCATTAAAGAAACCCAACCATAGAGAACCATTATCCGACAACATCTCAGTGTAAACGGGCAGTTATGCAACTACTACTAGAACAGGCTGAGTACTAGCAGGAGGCAAATTTGCCACATAAGCTAGGCAGGTAGGGGGATGCAGCACCAGCTTGACCAAGTTTGGATTACAACCCAAATGCTACCACAGGAACATCAGGGGGAAGATAGGGACTGAAAGAGCCAGCTTCAGCATCCCAGTCTAAGCACCCCCGGCCTTCATCCTTGCGGCGCACGGTACACCTCGTTTGCCACCCGCTCGACCCTAGTGTCACTGATAAAATGAAGTAATAATACAGTTAAAATAGAGCGAGTGTCCTCTCTATCATTTCATTTCCAATGTAGATAAAGAAAGTGCTTCTCTTTGTTAATGTATGTTTCATCAACTAGTCCCATTGTTAATGTTTAAGCGTTTCTGCAAACTGGGGTGCTTAATTTTAGTTGATCTGCACGAAAATAGAGATTTGAATGACTCAAGGCCCCTCCTTGTACTACCGATGTACACTGATGTTCATCACTGGCAGAAGGTGTATCGGGGAGACTTGGGTCGATTTCCAGTATGATGTAATATTTTCTTCTGTTTATTAGTGTATGTTTCATCAACTAGTGCCACTATAATCTAATCACGCATTTTCATTATCTGTGCAAACAGGGTTATTCTGCTGCATTTTGGTGGAACTGCACAAATGTACGGATGGAACCGGCATATATGCAGAGTGCGAGGTGCCAAGTAAAAATTACCGACACCAACCATGCTCCATCTAAGCATTGGCGTCCACCACCATCAGTGGGTTGTGTGGCGCTCACTGTGGACGGATCTTTCTCGGCAACAAATCCTCTAACCAAATACTCGTAGCTTAGACTTAAAAAAATACTAATAGCTTATATTAGCAGTTTTCTAGGGGTGTACTCTTTTCTAAAAGAAGCACCAATCTATTTTTCTTTATTTGTACACAGTGTCACAACTTTGAACCAAAGGTCGAGAGCTATTTTAGGGTGAATGGCGTAGTACTCGGAGACTGATTGTAAGCATGATTTTTATTAGTTGTCACACTGATTGTAAGCATGAGCAGATGGAAGATTAGGTTAGTGTGAAGCTTACCTTAAACCCTACCGACGTCGTTGAAACGAGGCGAGCGTCGAGGGAACCATGGAGAACGGCAGGGAAGCGACATCGCACCATCCGACCTCCTCTTGCGGTGGGAGAACGAGACAGTGGTTTTGCAATGGAGAGGAGGGAGAGGAGAGACGGTGGTTTTGGAATGGAGATGATGGAGAGGAGAGGAGGTGGTTTTGTAATGGAGAAGAGGGAGAGGAGCGTGCAACAGCGATTTAGGATTGGACGAGAGGGCCAACGCGCTGTGACTGGATCAAAATCAAAATCAATTTACCCTTCAATTAAGAAAGCGACCCCACATTAACTAGTATCCCTTTTATTCTGGGTCATAATTTACCATGATTTTCGCAAATAAAATATATGTTATACATTGCAAAAATAATATAATTTGAAAGTACATTCAGATACGAACCAAACGATACAATTTTTGGTGACATGCATTCACATTTTGCTTGTCAAATACAGTACGTGGTCAAACTTTGACCCTAAATACGCAAAACAAAAAAATACTTCCAAGACCAGCGCCGCTCTTCTACTCTTCTCCTCTTAAACCACCGCCACTCCTCTCCTGTTCCAATCTAAATACAGCGCCGCTCCTCTCCTCTTCCATTTCAAAACCACTGCCCCTCCTCTCCTGTTCCAATCCAAAACCAGCGTCGCTCCTCTCCCGTTCTAAACCAAAACCAGCGTTGCTCCTCTCCTCTTCCATTCAAAAACCACCATCGGCGAGTGAAGGTGATGTGGAGAAGTAGATCGATGGAGGAGTACAACCGATACATGAGGATCGCAGACGGCGACCCTGTGAAGCTAGCTAGGATGTTGGAGATATAGTCTTGGTTTGACAACAAGGACCAACTAGCGGCGACAGCGACATCCATGGCCAAACATCTGCATAGAGCGAAAAGGCGGCGATACTCCCGGAGGGAGTCGCGCGAGAGTACATAAAGCTGCTCCTCTAGGCCATGGAGAAAACAGATTCACCGAATCCGATCGTGAGGGAGCGGTGGTGGGAGTATCAATCCCAGATGGAGCATCCACCAGAGATTGAAGGATCGAGCATCTACAGGGTGCCGTTTGTGAGGGTGTCGTGCCAGAGCGAGCCGGTGGAGTCTTCGTTGACCGAACCCAACTGCAGGAGGAGAAAAACAGTTGGCCCGATGACGCTTCCCCGCCATCCTCTCCCTCGTCGTTCAAACGTCTCACGGGGCAGCTGTCTGCCGCTAGGAATAGGAGGGATTGCCCCCCCCAGACCAATAGTCGGGCAGGTTGCGAATTGTCAGGAGGAGCTTAGGGTTGTTAGTATTTGCAGGTTGTGAATTGTGTTTCGTGTTGTGTATTTTGAGAGTACTTTCAGATATGAATGTCTTTTGAATTTTAGATTTGCAGTATTGAGCATATGAAGTATTTTACGAATTCTAGAGATCTATTTTTAGCACTTAAAAAATGTAGTTTCATAGGAGTATAAAAGTGCAGACAATGTGATTCTCAGAGAAGAAACTACAAGTTTCAGTTTCAGATAAGAAACTCCAAGTTCAGTTTCAGATAAGAAACTGTAACTTTCATAGGCAGAGCATTTATATTAACATGGCCTTTTCAAACAGTGTTAACATCATGCTGGAAGTTTTATTCATGGTCGAAACTGGAACTACCAGCCAGTTAACATGCTGATCAACATTTCTAGAGATTTATTCTTGTAAACAATAAGTTAACATGCTGATCAACATTTTTATTAAGTTAACAAGATACTTACATATGTACGAAAACAATATCCCACATCTTGTTAACTTATAAAAATAATTTCTTAACAATAAAATCCTGAATTTTTTTGGCAACGAAAATCCTAGTGATTGTGTACGAAAGCTTTGTAAGATTTAAGGACCAATGTAATAATGAATCACTTATTATTTAAATATATATATATATAACAAAATTCTCAGCCCCTGTTTATTTTTTGATAACATTGCTGCGCCCACCCCAACATTATAATTAGAATCAGCCCAGCAAAATCGTGTATTTCGAGAAAGTGCAAATGGCCTGTAATTTTTTAGGAAAAACATAAATGGGCCGCATGGACGCTACATTATTTGTTCACCCAGCCCAGCTAATGGACTGTAATTCAAAAAAGAAGATATCAAATGGACTGTAAATTCTACCCCGCAAAAAAAAGACTGTAAATTCTAAAAAAAAATGGGCTAAATACGTGCCACATTTTTGGAGGCTGAAATGTGGGCCAATAGGCCGAAGCCAATGCAAGTCGTTGTCAACTTAGTCAACAAATGATTCTGACATTGTTAGCCGTTGGATTTACATCCAACGACCGGCATCCATCTTCAATCTCTCGTCTTCTTCCTCCGGCGCCGCCGGGACCACCTACTCCCGCCTCCTGCTGCTAGCAGCTCTTATTAGCACGCTTCGCTGTGAAGCGCTACTCCACCGTTGGCCAGGCCATCCCTCCACCCCTCCACACCTCATGTTCTTCTCCACCGACTGCCGAACCACACCGCACCAGAACCAGTTAACACTCGTACACCTCTCCGTCTGCGACTCTACTCCCGCGTCTTCCCATCTCCGGCTCCTTGCTGTCTGGGCCCTCGCCGTCGCCCACCACCTTGGATGTGCTCGGCGTGGAGTGGTCAACGTGGTCAACGAACGACACCATCGGAAGTCTAGAGGGGGGTGATTAGACACTTAGTGCCAAAGTTGCAATTTTAAGCTTTTCAGTTTGAGTAGAGTTTTAGGCACAATTTCAACATACACAATACATATCAAGCAAGCATGCAAAGAGTATATGAGCAGCGGAATGTAAAGCATGCAACTTGCAAGAATGTAAAGGGAAGGGTTTGGAGAATTCAAACGCAATTGGAGAAATGGATGTTTTTCCCGTGGTTCAGATAGGTGGTGCTATCCTACATCCACGTTGATGGAGACTTCAACCCACGAAGGGTAACGGTTGCGTGAGTCCACGGAGGGCTCCACCCACGAAGGGTGCACGAAGAAGCAACCTTGTCTATCCCACCATGGCCATCGCCCACGAAGGACTTGCCTCACTAGCGGTAGATCTTCACGAAGTAGGCTATCTCCTTGCCCTTGCAAACTCCTTGGTTCAACTCCACAATCTTGTCGGAGGCTCCCAAGTGACACCACTCTCCAAGAAGTAACAAATGGTGTGTTGATGATGAACTCCTTGCTCTTGTGCTTCAAATGATAGTCTCCCCAACACTCAACTCTCTCTCATAGGATTTGGATTTGGTGGAAAGAAGATTTGAGTGGAAAGCAACTTGGGGAAGGCTAGAGATCAAGATTCATATGGTAGGAATGGAATATCTTGGCCTCAACACAAGGGTAGGAAGTTCTCTCTCAAAACATATGAGTTGGAAGTGTAGATGTTTTCTCTCTCCACGAATGAAGAGGAGGTGGAGGGGTATATATAGCCTCCACACAAAATCCAACCGTTACACACAATTTACCAATCTCGGTGGGACCGAATCAACAAACTCGGTCGGACCGAAATAGTAAACCTAGTGACCGTTAGAGATTTTCGGTGGGACTGACATGCAACTCGGTAGGACCGATATGGTTAGGGTTAGGGCATAACGTAATCTTGATGAGACCGATTACACAAACTCGGTGAGACCGATTTTGGTAATAAGCTAACCAGAGAGTTGGTCAGGCAAACTCGGTGGGACCGATTACTAAGCTTGGTGAGACCGATTTTGGTAATGAGTTAACCAGAGAGTTTGCATTGTAATATCGGTAGTACCGATTGCCTAAACTCGGTGAGACCGATTTTGACAATGGACATACACAGTGAGATTGCAATCCCATCTCGGTGAGACTGAGATCCCTATTGGTAGAACCGAATTGTTAGGGTTTGGCAGTGGCTTATGACATGTGAAACTCGGTGGCGCCGGATGGAAAGAATCGGTAGGTCCGAGTTTGACTTTGGGTTTAGGTCATATGTGGATATGGGAAAGTAGCTGAGGATTTTGGAGCATATCATTAAGCACATGAAGCAAAAGGCTCATTAAGCAACACCTCATCCCTCCTTGATAGTATTGGCTTTTCCTATGGACTCAATGTGATCTTGGATCACTAAAAGTGTAAAATGAAGAGTCTTGAGCTTGAAGCTTTAGCCAATCCTTTGTCTTTAGCATCTTGAAGGAGTTCCCACAACCTTTAGTCCATGCCACTCCATTGTTGAACTTATCTGAAATATACTAGATAAAAACGTTAGTCCAACAAGAGATATGTTGACATTAATTACCAAAACCACCTGGAGAGCACTTGTGCTTTCAATCTCCCCCTTTTTTGTAATTGATGGCAACATACATCAAAGCTTTAGATAAACATACAAAGAATAGCAAGTAAAGCTTTGGAAGGACATGTAACAAACATAGGCTCCCCCTACATGTATGCAATCATGTGAATATAAAATATAGAGGCATGTGAGAGCATAATCATGACAAAGTAGGCAATGTGTTACATGTATCTTGGCCATATGCATCAGAGCAAAAGATTATTAAGAGAAATACCTTCATGCTTATGAGTCCTTCTTGCAAACAGTATGTACATAAGCAAGAATTTCTCATACTCATGATTTTGATGCATATACTTACCTTGTAGTCTTGAGTTGGCTTAGGATGGAATGAACCTGCACAAACAAGGTTAGATAACGCAGGTACATCCACTAGCCAGAGCAAACCAAAAGAAACCACAAGAATACCAAGACTGGGATGACATGTAGATAGTGAGTACAAGGTACCACTTGGATTAGACATGTCCCCAAGAGTAAAGATATGCAATGAATTTGAGTGATTTCTTTCCCTTAGATGTCTTGCTCCCCCTGAATCTGATATGGGATATTGGGAGAAGATAGGGAACAGAAAATCAGAGCTAAAAGATATAAATGAATAGAACTTAATGCAAATAAGCACATATGAACATGTCTTTCCCCCAAAAAGACACGTGGCATCTCTCCTGTTGAACATCAAGCATCTGGGATCCTTGAGTATTCTCTCCCCCTGGAGATTTCTTTCTCCCCCTTAATACTTGGGATCCTTGAGTATTCTCTCCCCCTTAGTACTTTCTCCTTAATACTTGGGATCCTTGAGTATTCTCTCCCTCTTAGTACTTTCTCCTTTGTAGGTGATAAGCTTTGATGTGATCTCTCTCTCCCAAGAAGGTTTTTCTAGAATCTGTCAAATAGGTTTGGTCCTTGAGATTCAGCACAAAGCAGTGGATAAAACTGTGATGCTTGTAGAGGACAAGATTCATTGAGTGGAGCTGGATCAGAATAAATACAGAATAAGTGGCAAACTGTTTTTCCTGTTGCGAAATCGGTGACACCGAGTGGCATGTTTCGGTGGTACCGAAGGGATTCGGTTGGACCGAAAATTACAAATCGGTGAAGCCGAGTTCATCACAGAGAAAACTCTTGTCACCTCAGCTCACTAGTCAAGTAAGATCTCACAAAGATTTGCAATGAATTAGCTGAAAGATTTGAAAGGAATTTGATGCAGAAATATACAGAACAAAAAACAACAAAAAAATAAAAGTTTCTAGATGAAGTTTTTTTTGAAAAAGAGGGAAACATATATGCAAGGGACAAATGCAATAACACAGAAAAGAACACAAGAGAACTTCATCTAGAATTGGGCGGTGACATAGTCACCTATGTTAGAGTATATTGACTTAGGAGTCAAGTGAGAACACTTGATCATAGGTCATACTCATCGTTTAAGCTCAAGTGGGGTTACCACTTTTTGTTTAAGCATCTTGATGTATTGACATCCTGTGGAGTTGCTTTAACTCATGACTTGGAGTAAAGCTTCTCTAAGATGGAACAACATACCTTGGGTGGTGGTGTGCATCTTGCTCATGTAGTTGAACTTGTGTGGGTGCTCAAGGGTGATGTAGTTCATCAAGAGTTGGGACCACCACTTGGAGTTTGAGTTCATCTACCTACATGGGTTAGTTCTTGCAAGGAAAAGCACTTGTATATCCAAAAATGACAATCATGAAGCTCAACATAGAATTTGTCAAAGGATATGTTTGAATGGTTTCGTGCTTCCTTGTCGTCAACCACCGTTGTGTAGAGACTTGGTGATGTAGAGATTGCTCAAGATGTGAGTGAGTTGCAATCTCATAGAATTAGATTCAACCAAGTACCTATATGGGTTAGATAACATGCAAGGTACAAATATATCCAAGACATAAGATAGTCATCATAAGAGATATATCATGGATTAGCCATAAGCTCATGTCTTGCATGTATCCAATGGAGTTTCTATTCCAAGTTCGAAGCATCAATGATGTTCAATTCTCCTCTCGACCTACAAAATACTTTCTCATCAAGTGGTTTAGTGAATATATCCGCTAATTGCTTATCGGTGCGAACATGCTTAAGATCAATGTCACCCTTAGCAACATGATCTCGAATGAAATGATGACGAACTTCAATATGCTTAGTTCGAGAATGTTGCACAGGATTATGACCAATTTTGATAGCACTTTCATTGTCACAAAGCAATGGAACATGTTCCACATAGACCCCATAATCTTTAAGATTTTGGGTCATCCAAAGTAATTGAGCACAACATGAACCAGCGGCAATGTATTCCGCTTCAGCGGTAGATAAGGATACAGAGTTTTGTTTCTTGGAGGACCAAGACACAACGGATCTACCAAGAAATTGACAAGTACCCGAAGTGGACTTTCTATCAACCTTGTCTCCGGCATAATCCGAGTCGGAATAGCCAACAAGATCAAAAGAGGACCTCTTAGGATACCAAATGCCAAAACTTGGTGTATGAATTAAGTATCTCACTATCCTTTTCACGGCCTTAAGATGACATTCTTTAGGAGCAGCTTGATATCGTGCACACATGCACACACTTAGCATAATATCAGGACGTGAGGCACATAGGTATAACATTGAACCAATCATAGAGCGATAAACCTTTTGATCAACCGGTTCACCATCTTTGGTCAAATCATTATGTCCACTAGTAGGCATGGGTGTAGACATACCTTTGCATTCTTGCATATTGAACTTCTTGAATAAGTCTTTGGTGTACTTCGTTTGAGAGATAAATGTACCTTCCTTAGTTTGCTTGATTTGCAAACCGAGAAAGAATTTGAGTTCACTCATCATGGACATCTCAAACTTCTCCGACATTAGCTTTCCAAACTTTTCACTAAAAAGAGGGTTAGTTGAACCAAATATAATATCATCAACATAAATTTGGCATACAAATAGTTCTCCATTAACCCTTTTTGTAAAAAGTGTGGAATCAATTTTTCCAATTTCAAAACCACTTGCAATAAGGAACTTGGTCAAGCATTTATACCATGCTCTAGGAGCTTGTTTAAGACCATAAAGAGCTTTGTGAAGTTTGTAAACATGATTAGGTTTCTTAGGATTGACAAAGTCGGGAGGTTGTTTGACATAAACTTCCTCCTCTATTTCACCATTTAGAAAAGCACTTTTAATGTCCATTTGGTACAAGGTGATATTATGGTGATTAGCATAGGCAAGTAAGATGCGAATGGACTCGAGTCTAGCAACGGGAGCATATGTCTCACCATAGTCCATACCTTCGACTTGTGTGTACCCTTGGGCGACGAGACGTGCTTTCTTGCGAACCACTTGTCCATCTTCATCTTGCTTGTTGCGAAACACCCATTTGGTACCAATGATGTTGTGGTTGTTGTCGGGCTTCTCAACCAATGTCCAAACTTGGTTTCTCTCAAAGTTGTGTAGCTCTTCATGCATTGCGTTTATCCAATCCGGATCTTCCAATGCTTCTTCAACCTTCATAGGTTCAATGCTAGAGATGAATGAATAGTTTTCACAAAAGTTAGCTAAACGAGTTTTTGAGCGAGTAATTCTCCCGGTCTGGATATCATTGTAGATTTGCTCGACGGGATGATCTTTGGAAATTCTTGCTCGAACTCGTGAAAGCTTTTGCTTGGGTCTTCGTTGAACATCTTCTTCATCTTGTTCATCTTCTTGGTCTTCTTCATTGTTGACGTTGTTGTTCTCTTGTCGTGGTGGATAAGGAGGTTGTTGATGTTCGTCTTGATGCGTTTCCTAGTTTTATTCATCTTGGTGTGTCCCACTTGTGGATGCTTCCGTGTCAATTCTTGGTTCACCTTGTCGTGAAGTAGAAGATTCCACTTGGACGAACGAGGTATTCTCCTTCACCTCCGTTGGACGAATTTTGCCAATAGACAAGTCTTGGATTGCTTCTGAAGGGTCTTTGTCTCCTACATCAATTGGCAATTGCTCTACTTGCGAGCCATTAGATTCATCAAACTTCACATCTACCGTTTCTTCAACCTTTCGGGTGAAATTGTTGTAGACACGGTAAGTGTGAGAGTTTGAGCCATAACCAAGTAGGAAACCTTCATGAGATTTAGGAGCAAACATTGAACGACGATGCTTATCAAGAATGTAGCACTTCGAGCCGAATACTCGAAAGTATCCAACTTGGGGTTTGTTACCGGTGAGGAGCTCGTATGCCGTCTTGCCGAGTAGCTTGTGAAGATATAAGCGATTTGTTGCATGACAAGCCGTCTCAACCGCTTCTGCCCAAAAGTGCTTCGGCGTCTTGTACTCATCAAGCATCGTTCTCGCCATTTCGATGAGCGTCCAGTTCTTCCTCTCAACAACTCCATTTTGTTGAGGTGTGTAGGTAGCCAAGAACTCATGTGAAATCCCTTCTTCGTCAAGAAAGGTGTCCACATTTGCGTTCTTGAACCCCGTTCCATTGTCACTCCGAACCTTCTTGATCTTCACGTCAAACTGATTTTGGGCCTTCCTAGCGAAGTTTTTGAAGATCTTTTGGACCTGTGATTTGTCATCAAGAAAGAACACCCACGTAAATCTTGAAAAATCATCAACTATAACTAGACCAAAAGAATTTCCACCGAGACTCTTGTAGGCATTGGGACCAAAAAGATCCATATGAAGCAGCTCGAGTGGCCTCCTTGTGGTCATGATGTTCTTTACGGGATGCCTTCCTCCAACCTGTTTACCTGCTTGACAAGCACTACAAAGTCTATCCTTATCAAATATGACATCGTTAACTCCAAGGATATGATTTCCTTTAATAAGCTTGTTAAGGTTTCTCATACCAACGTGAACTAGTCATCTATGCCACAACCAACCTTTTGAGGATTTAGCAATAAAGCAAGTTTTAGGTTGTGCCCTTTTAGAGAAATCGACAATGTAAAGGTCACCTCTACGTATACCGGTAAAAACCATTTTATGATTATCTCGACAAAACACTTGGCAATCTACCTCAGTAAATAGGACATTCAAACCGAAATCAGCAAGTCTAGATACTGAAAGTAAGTTGTTGCCAAGAGATTCAACGAGCATGACATTTTGAATGGAGCTATCGTGTGAGATGGCCACCTTACCAAGGCCAACCACCTTACCCTTTGAATTATCACCAAAGGTGACATATTTTCGAGGGCCGTCATTTTCAGCAAGCTCACGGAACATCTCTTCATCTCCGGTCATATGATCAGTACATCCACTGTCGAGAACCCATTCCTTTCCTCCTGACACATATCCTCGAAGATTAGCCATAAGACCAAAATGTCTCATTGCATCATCAAGATCGAAGTCACTATCATCATCTTCATCATAGTATCCATGTTCAACATCATCTTGTGATTGATCATATCCTAGAGAGGGTAGTTCATTATATAAATGATCATCAAAGTGGTCACTTTTATGAATTCTTATAGATTCGGATATGATATCACCAATGATTCCAACATTTCCTTTAGCACGCATGAGATTGGTAAGCTCAAATAGACAATTACCAAAACTAGGATCACTAGAGTTCATTTTACTCAAGGCAATAGATTTATGGAGAATTTCATCCAAATTTTTCAAGGAATAATTGGGGAATCGTTCCTCAAGAAATTTCCATATAGTATAGGCACAATTAAGAGTAGGTAAACTAGCAATCAAGTTTTTGGGAAATCCTCTAATGATGAGCTCAACGGTTCTAAGATTGCGAATCATGTCAATATCTTCATCTAGAGTGGGATGCATAGGATCAACATGAGGTGCACAAGGACTAGCAATATACTTGTTCAAATGATATTGATTGAAAATCACAAGCATCTCATTTTTCCACTCATGAAAATACTCTCCATCAAGAATAGGCACTCTATGTCTAAGACTCCCTAAAGTAGACACATCCATCTTCCTCCAATGGTGATTAAACCAAGGCAATGGAGACCAAAGCTCTGATACCACTTGTAGGATCTAGAAGTAGGTGTGTCTAGAGGGGGGTGATTAGACACTTAGTGCCAAAGTTGCAATTTTTAAGCTTTTCGGTTTGAGTAGAGTTTTAGGCACAATTTCAACATACACAATACATATCAAGCAAGCATGCAAAGAGTATATGAGCAGCGGAATTTAAAGCATGCAACTTGCAAGAATGTAAAGGGAAGGGTTTGGAGAATTCAAACGCAATTGGAGACACGGATGTTTTTCCCGTGGTTCGGATAGGTGGTGCTATCCTACATCCACGTTGATGGAGACTTCAACCCACGAAGGGTAATGGTTGCGCGAGTCCACGGAGGGCTCCACCCATGAAGGGTCCACGAAGAAGCAACCTTGTCTATCCCACCATGGCCATCGCCCACGAAGGACTTGCCTCACTAGCGGTAGATCTTCACGAAGTAGGCGATCTCCTTGCCCTTACAAACTCCTTGCTTCAACTCCACAATCTTGTCGGAGGCTCCCAAGTGACACCTAGCCAATCTAGGAGACACCACTCTCCAAGAAGTAACAAATGGTGTGTTGATGATGAACTCCTTGATCTTGTGCTTCAAATGATAGTCTCCCCAACACTCAACTCTCTCTCATAGGATTTGGATTTGGTGGAAAGAAGATTTGAGTGGAAAGCAACTTGGGGAAGGCTAGAGATCAAAATTCATATGGTAGGAATGGAATATCTTGGCCTCAACACAAGGGTAGGAAGTTCTCTCCCAGAACATATGAGTTGGAAGTGTAGATGTGTTCTGATGGCTCTCTCCACGAATGAAGAGGAGGTGGAGGGGTATGTATAGCCTCCACACAAAATCCAACCATTACACAGAATTTACCAATCTCGGTGGGACCGAATCAACAAACTCGGTTGGACCGAAATAGTAAACCTAGTGACCGTTAGAGATTTTCGGTGGGACTGACATGCAACTCGGTAGGACCGATATGGTTAGGGTTAGGGCATAACGTAATCTCGGTGAGACCGATTACACAAACTCGGTGAGACCGATTTTGGTAATAAGCTAACCAGAGAGTTGGTCAGGCAAACTCGGTGGGACCAATTACTAAGCTCGGTGAGACCGATTTTGGTAATGAGTTAACCAGAAAGTTTGCATTGTAATCTCGGTAGTACCGATTGCCTAAACTCGGTGAGACCGATTTTGACAATGGACATACACAGTGAGATTGCAATCCCATCTCGGTGAGACCGAGATCCCTATCGGTAGAACCGAATTGCTAGGGTTTGGCAGTGGCTTATGACATGTGAAACTCGGTGGCGCCGGATGGAAAGAATCGGTAGGTCCGAGTTTGACTTTGGGTTTAGGTCATATATGGATATGGGAAAGTAGCTGAGGATTTTGGAGCATATCATTAAGCACATGAAGCAAAAGGCTCATTAAGCAACACCTCATCCCTCCTTGATAGTATTGGCTTTTCCTATGGACTCAATGTGATCTTGGATCACCAAAAGTGTAAAATGAAGAGTCTTGATCTTGAAGCTTTAGCCAATCCTTTGTCTTTAGCATCTTGAAGGAGTTCCCACAACCTTTAGTCCATGCCACTCCATTATTGAACTTATCTGAAATATACTAGATAAAAACGTTAGTCCAACAAGAGATATGTTGACATTAATTACCAAAACCACCTGGAGAGCACTTGTGCTTTCACAATTGTAAGTAGTGAACATCGTACATGCTTAATATGTTCATATTACATTCCCAATTAATATATTTTTATCATACTCCTAAGGTTTTATGTTCATACCTATAACGAGCTTAACAAGCTAAACGAGCTAGCTCGCGAGCTAAATGAGTCGAGCCAATCTTGGATTTGAGCTCGTTATAGTAACGAGTCGAGTCGAGCTAGCTCGTTAACGAAACGAGCTCTAGCATGTCGAGCCAAGCTGGCTCGACTCGACTCGAATTTCACCCCTACTCGCTGTCGTCCATCGCCCTGGTGCTCTCGGCGCGGTGTGGTCAATGTGGTCAAGTAACGGCTTCCATCGGACGTGGGCTGTACGTGGAGAGGCTGACAGCTGGGTCCACGGCCGCAGCAAGGAAGTGCCTCCTTATTACGCCCAAAATAATTATTCCTCCACCTTGACAGCGGGGACCCACCGGACGGGCCACCGTACTTCGTGAAAAAAATGTTTCCCCCTGACTACTGGGACCCACCAACTACATCTTCGCACGCAAGGAAGTGCGTCCGAAAAAAACGATTGGCCCCCCTGACTGTTGGGACCCACCAGCTACATCTTCGCACGCAAGGAAGTGCCTGACTGTCGGGACCCACCTGGTCAAAGCGTATGTAGCGTTGTCATTCTGGTCGCGAACATGTACGTACATACTGGTCGATGTAGAGGCGCGCACATCTCGTAGTAGAGGCGCGCATGTAGCATGTACACGTACGTACATCGGCCAATGTGCAAGAAAGAAAATACGTCCATGTACGTACATACGGGCAGGGTCTCGAACGCATACTCGCGCATACGTGCGGCCAGGGCTCGTGTACATGGATGGGTCGGAACGGAGAAACTGCGTCGTCGTCGTGTTCATGGGGTGCCAACCGGCTGGGTCGAAACGGAATGCGTCATCGTGTTCATCGGGACGGCTTGGACAGAACAGCCGATGGAAACGAGGCCTGGCATAGCGCAGAACGGAGGAAATGGCATTATGTTCGACCGGCCATGGTCGAAACGGGATCCTGGTCATCGCGAGGGGTCTGGCGTTTCACAAAACCCAGGAAACGGACCTCCTATGGTCGAAACGAGGGTCATGCTGATCAGGAGGGGTGTGGCGTACTGCAAAACGGAGGAAACAGACTTGCGTTGGAGCGCTACGGTCGAAACGGGGGTCCTGTTCATCGGGAGGGGTGTGGCGTACCGCAAAACGGGACTCCACGGGATACTGTTCATCTCCACCGTCGACCCCCTCCAGCCTCCACGGGCTACTGTTCATCCACCGTCGACCTCCTCCGGCCTCCACCTGCGATTGTTCATCCACGGGCTCCTGTTCATCCAGCCTCCACCGCGCGCTACTCCACTGGCTACTGTTCAACCGGCCCTCTCCACGGGCTCCTGTTCAACCACCCTCCACGGGCAACTATTCATCCAACCCTCCACTATCTACTGTTCATCCTGCCCTCCACGGGGTGGTCCTGTTCATCCAGCCCTCCACGGGGTCATGTTCATCCAGCCCCAACCGGCTCGATCGATCGGGGTCCTGTTCATCCAGAGGCAACACCACGAGGTCCTGTTCATCCACCCCCACCGGGAACTCTTCATCCAAACCCCCCCCCAGCAATGCTCACTGTTCATCCAGAAGCAGCATCGATCGGCTTCAGTTAGCAGCAGTAGCGAAGGAATCGCTCGATCGGGTTTAGTTAACAGCCATCGATCGATCGCTCGGGTTAAGTAACGCGTAGCCTGCAGTGCAATCGCTCGGGTTCAGTTAGAGCCCAACGCCTCACACCCACGCGCGTCCGTGTACGAGAGAAATGCGCATCGCTCGGCCCCGACCACCCACCGTAACCGGGAACACCCCGATATTTTCCTCGCCCTCGCTTCTACCACGGTTTTTTCCGTCATGGACGGCCCAAAGAATGTCATGCAGATGCGTCTCCAGCCCGCCCAGGACGGAAAGCCCATTTTCTGTCTTGATTTTTTGTCATAGAAGTAGGACCCCACCACATCTATGATGATACCGGGTTTTTTCACAATTATCGTCATAGAAGTGTCATAAGTATGACATAAAAAAATTTCGTTCGGCCCAAAATGTCACGGATGTGTCTTTTTTTTAGTGATAGTGTGCTGAAATTTACTGTCACTTGTTACTATGGAACATAATCCTTTGAGGGGCTTGTTCGGGGTATCTTCACCCCGGCCAGTAGAGCAAAGAGTTGCTCCTCAACCTACTGAACCTACTGAAAATGTTTACTTTGAAATTCCTTCGGGTACGATAGAGAAACTGCTAGCTAATCCTTTTACAAGAGATGGAACATTACATCCCGATTTGCACCTAATCTATGTGGATGAAGCTTGTGGATTATTTAAGCTTGCAGGTATGCCCTAGGATGTTATCAAGAAGAAGGTCTTCCCTTTATCTTTGAAGGAAAAGGCATTGACATGGTTTAGGCTATGTGATGATATGGGATCATGGAACTACAACAAATTGAAATTGGAATTTCGTCAGAAGTTTTATCCTATGCATCTTGTTCATCGTGATCATAATTATATATATAATTTTTGGCCTCGCGAAGGAGAAAGCATCACTCAAGCTTGGGGAGGCTTAAGTCTTTTATGGACACCGATGTTTACCGTGAATTTAGCACTAAATATGGACTTGACTCTGAGATAGTAGCTTCTTTCTGTGAATCCTTTGCTACTCATGTTGATCTCCATAAGGAGAAGTGGTTTAAATATAATCCTCCCATTGAAGTAAAAGTAGTTGCACCTATTAAAGTTGAAGAAAAGACTATCACTTATAATGTTGATCCTATTGTTCCTACTGCTTATATTGAGAAACCACCTTTCCCTGTTAGAATAAAGGATCATGCTAAAGCTTCAACTGTGATTCGTAAGAGTAACACTAGAACACCTACACCCCTGAGCAAATTAAAGTTGAACCTAGTATTGCTATGGTTAAAGATCTCTTGGCTGATAATATTGATGGGCATGTTATTTACTTCTGTGATGAAGCTGCTAGAATTGCTAGACCTGATACTAAAAATAAACATAGACCTATTGTAGGCATGCCTGTTATTTCTGTTAAAATCATAGATCATTGTTATCATGGCTTATGTGATATGGGTGCTAGTGCAAGTGCAATACCTCATTCCTTATACAAAGAAATTATGCATGATATTGCACCTGCTGAGATAGAGGAAATCGATGTTACAATTAAGCTTGCCAATAGAGACAGTATTTCACCAGTTGGGATTGTTAGAGATGTTGAAGTCTTGTGTGTAAAAGTTAAATATCTTGCTGATTTTCTCGTTCTTGGTTACGCACAAGGTAACTTTTGTCCCATCATATTTGGTAGACCCTTCTTGAACACTGTCAATGCTAGGATAGACTACAAAAAGGATGTTATTACTATTGGTTTGGGTGATATGTCTCGTGAGTTTAACTTTGCTAAATTTTGTAAACAACCCCGTGATGAGGAATTGCCTAGAAGAGATGAAATTATTGGTCTTGCCTCTATTGCCGTGCCTCCTAATGATCCTTTAGAACAATATTTGCTCGACTCTAAAAATGATATGTTTATGAATGAAAGAAGAGAAATAGATAAAGTATTCTTTAAACAGGGACCTATTTTGAAAGACAACTTGCCTGTTGAAATCCTAGGGGATCCTCCTCCACCCAAGGGTGATCCTGTGTTTGAGCTTAAACCGTTACCTGATACTCTTAAATATGCTTACCTTAATGAGAATAAGATATATCCTGTTATTATTAGTGCTAACCTTTCAGAGCATGAAGAAAAGAAATTATTGAAAACTCTGAAGAAGCACCGTGCTGCTATTGGATATACTCTTGATGATCTTAAGGGCATTAGTCCCACTCTATGCCAGCACAAAATAAAATTGGAGAAAGACGCTAAACCGGTTGTTGATCACCAACGCCGGTTAAATCCTAAGATGAAAGAATTGGTAAGAAAATAAATACTAAAGCTTCTGGAGGCAGGTATAATCTATCCCGTTGCTGATAGTCAGTGGGTAAGTCCTGTCCATTGTGGACCTAAGAAGGGAGGTATTACCGTTGTTCCTAATGATAAAGATGAATTGATCCCACAAAGAATTATTACAGGTTATAGAATGGTAATTGATTTCCGCAAATTAAATAAAGCTACTAAAAAGGATCATTACCCTTTGCCTTTTATTGATCAAATGCTAGAAAGACTATCCAAACATACACACTTTTGCTTCCTAGATGGTTATTCTGGTTTCTCTCAAATACCTGTGTCAAAAGAGGATCAAGAAAAGACCACTTTTACTTGCCCTTTCGATACCTTTGCTTATATGCGTATGCCTTTTGGTTTATGTAATGCACCTGCTACCTTTCAAAGATGCACGATGGCTATATTCTCTGACTTTTGTGAAAAGATTGTTGAGGTTTTCATGGATGATTTCTCCATGTTTGGAACTTCTTTTGATGATTTCTTAAGCAACCTTGATCGACTTTTTCAGAGATGTGAAGAAACTAATCTTTTCTTGAATTGGGAGAAGTGCCACTTTATGGTTAATGAAGGTATTGTCTTGGGGCATAAAATTTCTGAAAGAGGTATTGAAGTTGATAAAGCTAAAGTTGATGCTATTGAAAAGATGTCGTATCCCAAGGACATTAAAAGTATAAGAAGTTTCCTTGGTCATGCCGGTTTTTATAGGAGGTTCATTAAGGACTTCTCTAAAATTTCTAGGCCTCTGACTAATCTCTTACAAAAAGATATTCCTTTTGTCTTGGATGATGATTGTATAGAAGCATTTGAAATACTTAAGAAACCCTTGATTTCTGCACCTACTGTTCAGCCACCTGATTGGAATTTACCCTTTGAAATTATGTGTGATGCTAGTGATTACGCTGTAGGTGCTGTTATAGGACAAAGAGTTGATAAGAAATTAAATGTTATCCAAGATGCTAGTAAAACTCTAGACAATGCCCAGAGAAATTATGCTACTACGGAAAAAGAATTTTTAGCAGTTGTATTTGCTTGTGATAAGTTCCGACCTTATATTGTTGATTCTAAAGTAACTGTCCACACTAATCATGTTGCTATTAAATACCTTATGGAAAAGAAATATGCTAAACTTAGACTTATTAGATGGGTTCTCTTGCTACGAGAATTTGATTTGCATATTATTGATAGAAAGGGAGCTGAGAACCCCGTTGCAGACAACTTGTGTAGGTTAGAGAATGTTCTTGATGACCCACTACCTATTGATGATAGCTTTCCTAATGAACAATTAGCTATCATAAATACTTCTCATACTGCTCCATGGTATGCTGATTATGCTAATTACATTGTTGCTAAATTTATACCACCTAGTTTCACATACCAGCAAAAGAAAAAGTTTTTCTATGATTTAAGACATTACTTCTGGGATGACCCACACCTTTATAAAGAAGGAGTAGATGGTGTTATTAGACGTTGTATACCTGAGCATGAACAGGAACCGATCCTACGCAAGTGTCACTCCGAGGCTTATGGAGGACACCACGCTGGAGATAAAACTGCAATAAGGTATTGCAATCCGGTTTCTATTGGCCTACTCTCTTCAAGGATGCCCGTAAGTTTGTTTTGTCTTGTGATGAATGTCAAAGAATTGGTAATATTAGTAGACGTCAAGAAATGCCTATGAATTATTCACTTGTTATTGAACCATTTGATGTTTGGGGCTTTGATTATATGGGACTGTTTCCTTCCTCTAACGGGTATACACATATTTTAGTTACTGTTGTTTACGTTACTAAGTGGGTAGAAGCTATTCCAACTAGTAGTGCTGATCATAACACCTCTATTACGATGCTTAAAGAAGTTATTTTTCCGAGGTTTGGAGTTCCTAGATATTTAATGACTGATGGTGGTTCACATTTTATTCATGGTGTTTTTCATAAAATGCTTGCTAAGTATGACGTTAATCATAGAATTGCATCTCCATATCACCCGCAGTCTAGTGGTCAAGTAGAACTTAGTAATAGAGAGCTCAAATTAATTTTGCAAAAGACTGTTAATAGATCTAGAAAGAATTGGTCCAAAAAACTTGATGATGCATTATGGGCCTATAGAACTGCATATAAAAATCCCATGGGTATGTCTCCATATAAAATGGTTTATGGAAAAGCTTGTCACTTACCTCTCAAACTAGAACATAAGGCATATTGGGCCATTAAAGAGCTCAATTATGATTTCAAACTTGCCGGTGAGAAGAAGTTATTTGACATTAGCTCACTTGATGAATGGAGAACCCAGGCCTATGTGAATGCCAAACTGTTTAAAGAAAAAGTTAAAAGATGGCATGACAAAAGGATACAAAAGCGTGAGTTTAATGTAGGTGATTATGTGTTGCTATTCAACTCTCGTTTAAGATTTTTTGCAGGAAAACTTCTCTCTAAATGGGAAGGTCCTTACGTTATCGAGGAGGTCTATTGTTCCGGTGCCATAAAAATCAACAACTTCGAAGGCACAATTCCAAAGGTGGTGAACGGTCAAAGAATCAAACATTATATCTCAGGTAATCCTATAAATGTTGAAACCAATGTTATAGAAACCGTAACCCCGGAGGAATACATAAGGGACACTTTCCAGAACGCTTCAGACTCTGAAAAGGAATAGGTATGTGGTACACTAAGTAAACCGACTCGAAAGCAGTTTTAATGGAAATTTTTCTCCGTTTTGGAATATCTAAGAAAATAGGAAAACAAGAAGTAGTCCGGGAAGGACAAGAGGCGTCCATGAGGGTTGAGGGCGCGCCCTACCCCCCTGGGCGTGCCCCCTGCCTCGTGGGCACCTCGTGTGCTCTCCGGACTCTGTTTTCTTGCACAACACTTCTTTTGGTCGGTAAAAATTCATTATATAATCTCCCGAAGGTTTTGACCATGGTATCACGCAAATATCCTTTGTTTTTGTTTCGAGCTATTTCTGTCGCAGATTAGAGCAAGATGTCATCTTAGGACTCCGACAGAGAGAGCTATGTCTCACATCTCATTGCTGACCCAAAGACCTATGGGGATCTATCTCCTTATGGTCGAACTACAGATGATGAGGAGGATGCTCATTCGAGGAGGATCAATGATTCAAGATTAGAGGAGGAGGATGTTCCTCTACCTCAACCTGGGGATATGCACATGAAGTTCAAGAAGTCTAGTCTCACTAAGAGGGCTAAAATGTCTAACAACCGATCTATTCCTTCTTGTTTTTGGTTTTCGGCAGAAAAGCAAAGGGGATTTATGTGACAAGATTTTGAAGCTGGAATCTGAGGTCGATGATTTGAAGAAGGAAATTGCTCTTCTCAATTACAATATGAAAAAGCTAAAGGCACAGTTATCTTCATCATCACCATCCTGTTTACCTCCGAAGAAAGAGACATAATCACATGGGTATGGGCACTCCCCTTGGAAATGGCCAAGCTTGGGGGAGGTGCCCCGGTATCGTATCACCATCACACTCCTATCTTTACCATTTTCCTTAGTTCGATCCTTTTGGTAATATCTTGATCTAGTAAAATAAAGCTTTGGTATGATCTAGTTTTGAGTTTTGCTTTATGATCCTTTTATGTAATCGAGTCTGTGAGCTATAGATAATAAAGATTAGTGCTGAGTCAAGGGCTTGATTATCTTGCTATGATCTTGAGGGAATAAAAATAAAAGAAAGGGAAAGAATAAAAAGAAATAAAGAAATCATATTGATCTTATGGAGAGTACTGACTTCACATATAAAGAGTATCATGAATAAAAGTTGTTGAGAGTTTAAAGACACGGTTTTGGTCATCGTTGCAATTAATAGGAAGTAATAAACAAAGAGAGGTTTTCACATATAAATATACTATCTTGGACAGCTTTTATGATTGTGAGCACTCATTAAAATATGACATGCTAAAGAGTTGGTGTTGGACAAGGAAGACAACATAATGGGTTATGTTTTCTTATATCCGAAATAAAGTATATTGTCATGGATCATCCAACATGTTGAGCTTGCCTTTCCCCCTCATGCTAGCCAAATCCTTTGCACCAAGTAGAGATACTACTTGTGCTTCCGAATATCCTTAAACCCAGTTTTGCCATGAAAGTCCACCATACCTACCTATGGATTGAGTAAGATCCTTCAAGTAAGTTGTCATGTTGCATGAAATAAAATTGCTCTCTAAATATGTATGATTTATTAGTGTGGAGAAAATAAGCTTTATACGATCTTGTGATATGGAAGCAATAAAAGTGACCGACTGCATAATAAAGGTCCATATCACAAGTGGCAATATAAGGTGACGTTCTTTTGCATTAAGATTTCATGCATCCAACCATAAAAGCACATGGCAACCTCTGCTTCCCTCTGCGAAGGGCCTATCTTTTACTTTTGTCTTATACCTTACAAGAGTCCTGGTGATCTTCACCTTTCCTCTTTTCAATTTTATCCTTTGGCAAGCACATTGTGTTGGAAAGATCCTGATATATATATATATATATATATATATATATATATATATATATATATATATATATATATATATATCCAATTGGATGTAAGTAAGCATGAATTATTATTGTTGACATTACCCTTGAGGTAAAAGGTTGGAAGGCAACACTATAAGCCCCTATCTTTCTCTGTGTCCGATTAAAACTCCATACCCATAAGTATTGCGTGAGAGTTAGCAATTGTGAAAGACTAAATGATAGTTGAGTATGTGGACTTGCTGAAAAGCTCTTATATTGACTCTTTCCGATGTTATGATAAATTGCAATTGCTTCAGTGACTGAGATTATAGTTTGTTGATTCTCGATGAAGTTTCTAATTCATAATTGACATTGTGAATAGATTGTTACTTTAGCATAAGAAATCATATGACAATATATATATATATATATATATATATATATATATATATATATATATATATATATATATATATATATATATATATATGCTTCTGCTATAAGAATGTTCATGATGCCCTCATGTTCATATCTTATTTTATCAACACCTCTATCTCTAAACATGTGGACATATTTTTTGATTTCGGCTTCCACTTGAGGACAAGCAAGGTCTAAGCTTGGGGGAGTTGATACGTCCATTTTGCATCATGCTTTTATATCGATATTTATTGCATTATAGGCTGTTATTACACGTTATGTCACAATACTTATGTCTATTCTCTCTTATTTTACAAGGTTTACATGAAGAGGGAGAATGCCGGCAGCTGGAATTCTGGGCTGGAAAAGGAGCAAATATTAGAGACCTATTCTGCACAACTCCAAAAGTCCTGAAACTCCACGGAAGTTATTTTTGGAATTAATAAAAAATTATGGGCGAAGAAAGTACCAGAGGGGGCCACCCACCATCCATGAGGGTTGGGGGCGTGCCCTACCCTCCTGGGCGTGCCCCCTACCTCGTGGGCCCCCTGGCAGGCCTCCGGTGCCCATCTTCTGCTATATGAAGTCTTTTACCCTGGAAAAAAAATCAGAGGCAAGCTTTCGGGATGAAACACCGCCGCCACGAGGCGGAACCTTGGCGGAACCAATCTAGGGCTCCGGCGGAGCTGTTCTGCCGGGGAAACATCCCTCCGGGAGGGGGAAATCATCGCCATTGTCATCACCAACGATCCTCTCATCGGGAGGGGGTCAATCTCCATCAACATCTTCACCAGCACCATCTGCTCTCAAACCCTAGTTCATCTCTTGTATCCAATCTTTGTACCAAAACCTTAGATTGGTACCTGTGGGTTGCTAGTAGTGTTGATTACTCCTTGTAGTTGATGCTAGTTGGTTTATTTGGTGGAAGATCATATGTTCAGATCCTTTATGCATATTAATACCCCTCTGATTATGAACATGAATATGATTTGTGAGTAGTTACGTTTGTTCCCGAGGACATGGGAGAAGTCTTGCTATAAGTAGTGATGTGAATTTGGTATTCGTTCGATATTTTGATGAGATGTATGTTGTCTCTCCTCTAGTGTGTTATGTGAACGTTGACTACATGAAACTTCACCATTGTTTGGGCCTAGAGGAAGGCATTGGGAAGTGATAAGTAGATGATGGGTTGCTAGAGTGACAGAAGCTTGAACCCCAGTTTATGAGTTGCTGCCCGTTACAAATTACCTTATCACAAAACTATCTGTTACCAATAATTTCAGTGCTTGCAGAGAACAGCTTGTTGAAAACCGCTTATCATTTCCTTCTGCTCCTCGTTGGGTTTGACACTCTTACTTACCGTAAAGGCTACGATAGATCCCCTACATTCGTGGGTCATCATTGCTTGGTTCTCCTACTGGTTTGATAACCTTGGTTTCATATCTGAGGGAAATACCTACCGCCGTTGTGCTACATCATCCCTTCCTCTTTGGGGAAATACCGACGTAGCTACAAGTAACAGCAAAAGGAATTTCTGGCGCTGTTGCCGGGGAGGATCTTCAACACATACCAGGTTCCTAATCACAAATCTCATCTCCTCGCAATTTACATTATTTTCCATTTGCCTCTTGTTTTCCTCTCCCCCACTTCACAAGAATTTGTCGTTTTATTCGCCTCTCTTTTCCGTTCGCCGTTTTCTTGCCGGGTCTGTTTTTGAGTGCAATCTTGTTGTGTAGTCATCATGACTCAAGAGAACACCAAGTTATGTGATTTCTCCAATACCAACAACAATGATTTTATTGGCACTCCGATTGCTCCTCTCGCTGCTAGTGCGGAGTCTTGTGATATTAATATGGATTTGCTGAATCTTGTTATGAAAGATCAATTTTCCGGTACTCCTAATGAGGATGTCGCGTCCCATCTTAATACCTTCATGTAATTATGCGATATGCAAAAGGAAAAATATGTGGACAATGATGTGGTGAAGATGAAATTATTTCCGTTTTCTTTGCGTGTTTCTGCAAAAATTTGGTTCTCTTCTTTGCCTCGCAATAGTATCGATTCTTAGAATAAGTGCAAAGATGCTTTTATCACTAAGTATTTTCCTCCCACAAAAAATATTTCCCTTAGAACCCAGATCATGAATTTCAAGAAAATTGAACATGAGTGTTGCACAATCTTGGGAAAGAATGAAAATGATGCTAAGGAATTACCCAACTCATGGGTTAAATATTTGGATGATCATACAAAAAATTTATGCGGGATTGAATTTGGTTTCTTGTGATCTTTTAGATTCCGCCGCGGGTGGGACTTTTATGGAAATTGCTTTTGGTTAAGCCACCAAATTGCTTGATAATATTATGGCAAATTATTCACAATGGCATACCGAAAGAGCTCCTACTAGTAAAAAAGTTAATTTGGTTGAAGAAATTTCTTCTTTGAGTGAAAAAGTTGATGCTCTTATGAAATTGGTTGCTAGTAAAAGTGTTCCTATTGACTTTAATGATATGCCTTTGTCTAATTTGATTGAGCAAAATAGTGATGCCATAGATGTCAATTTCATCTCTCGAAATAATTTCAATAACAATGCTTATAGAGGTAATTTTAATCCTAGGCCTTTTCCTAGGAATTCCTCTAATAATTATGGTAATTCCTATGGAAATCAATATTATAATAATAATAGGAACACCTCTGATCTTGAGAACAATATTAAAGAATTTATCAACACTCAAAAAGTTTTCAACACTTCCATAGAAGAAAAGTTGAATAAGATTGACGATTGTCTAGAAGTGTTGATAGAATTGCTCATGATGTGGAAAATCTCAAGATGAAAATTTTTGTGCTTAAAGTAGATGAATCAATTAAAGCTCTTTATGTTTCTATGGATGAAAGTAAGAAACAAACCGCTATGCTTAGAGCTAAAAGAGAATTTTTAGAAAAAACGTTTTCTAGTGATTTCTTTCGCAAAAGTGATAAAGATCTTAAAATGATTGGTGTTTCTTCTATTGATTCCTTGTTTAGTAAAGTTAAGATTGATGAAAAAGGGACTGGAGAAGATTAAACTTTAGGTCGAAGGCGTCCCAATATTTCGGAGGGTGAAAATCTTGTTGAGAAGATTGATGAAAGTGGATTTGGATAGGTCAAAACTTTAACTAGTGATGTGCCCACTCGTTTGGATTAAAAAGACTTTAATTATGATAGTTGCTCTTTGATTGATTGTATTTCTTTGTTGCAATCCATGATAAATTCACCCCATGCTTATGAACAAAATAAAGCTTTTACTAAACATATTGTTAATGTTATGATCAAAGCTCTTGAAGAAAATTTGGAATTAGAAGTTTCAATTCCTACAAAACTGCATGATGAATGGGAACCTACTATCAAAGTCAAGATTAAAAATTATGAGTATTTTTCTTTCTGTGACTTGGGTGCTAGTGTTTCTACAATTCCAAAATCTTTATGTGATGTGCTTGGTCTTACTAATCTTGAAGAATGTTCTTTGAATTTGCACTTGGCGGATTCTACTATTAAAAAGCCTATAGGAAGAATTAATTATGTTCTTATTCTTGCAAATAGGAATTATGTGCCCATACATTTTATTGTTCTTGATATTGATTGCAATCCGTCTTGTCCAATTATTCTTGGTAGACCGTTTTTACGCACTATCGGTGCCGTGATTGATATGAAAGAAGGCAATATTAAGTTCCAATTTCCTTTGAGGAAGAGTATGGAACACTTTCCTAGAACTAGAATTAAGCCACCTTCTGAATCAATCATGAGGGCATCTTATGAATCTCGAACCGAAGATGACAAAACCTAGATCCTTGCTTTATGCCTAGCTAAGGGCGTAAAACTATAGCGCTTGTTAGGAGGCAACCCAATGAATAAATTTTATTTTTGCTTTCTGTTCTTGAGTGTTAGAACAATTATGCTACTGTGAAGATTGTGTTTTTTGTGTTTTAATTAGTGTTTGTGCCAAGTAGAACCGATAGGATCTTCTTGGGTTATAGTTGTTTGATCTTGCTGAAAAAAGACAGAAACTTTACGATCACGAAAATAATTCTCATTTTTTATCAGAAAGTGATTTTGCCCTGATTCGTTTTGCAGAAGATTAATATACAAATTGCTCAGGTCCTCCTATTTTTTTTAGAGGTTTTGGAGTTCCAGAAGTTTTCGTCTAAGTCAGATTGCTACAGACTGTTCTGTTTTGACAGATTATGTTTTCTTTGTGTTGTGTGCTTATTTTGATGGCTCTATGGTTTTCTTTGATGAGTTTTTGCCATAGAAAAGTTGGAATACAGTAGATATTGTTGGGGAACGTAGTAATTTCAAAAAAATTCCTACGCACACGCAAGATCATGGTGATGCATAGCAACGAGAGGGGAGAGTGTTGTCTACGTACCCTCGTAGACCGAAGCGGAAGCGTTGACGCAACGTAGAGGAAGTAGTCGTACGTCTTCCCGATCCGACCGATCCAAGCACCGTTACTCCGGCACCTCCGAGTTCTTGGCACACGTTCAGCTCGATGACGCACCCCTAGCTCCGATCCAGCAAAGCTTCGGGGAGGAGTTCCGTCAGCACGACGGCGTGGTGACAATCTTGATGTTCTACCGGCGCAGGGCTTCGCCTAAGCACTGCAACGATATATTCGAGGTGGAATATGGTGAAGGGGGGCACCGCACACGGCTAAGGAACGATCACGAAGATCAACTTGTGTGTCCATGGGGTGCCCCTGCCCCCGTATATAAAGGAGCAAGGGAGGGAGGAGGCCGGCCCTATGTTTGGCGCGCCAAGGGGAGTCCTACTCCCACCGGGAGTAGGATTCCCCCTTTCCTAGTCTAACTAGGAGTTCTTCCTTGTAGGGGGAGTAGGAGAGAAGGAAAGGGAAGAGAGAAGGAGAAGGAAGGAAGGGGGCGCCCCCCTTCCCTAGTCCAATTCGGACTAGAGCAAGGGGAGGGGCGCGGCCACCTTTTGGCCCTTTCTCTCCTTTTCCCGTATGGCCCAATAAGGCCCAATACGAATTCCCGTAACTCTCCGGTACTCCGATAAATACCCGAACCACTCAGAACCTTTCCGATGTCCGAATATAGTCGTCCAATATATCGATCTTTACGTCTCGACCATTTCGAGACTCCTCGTCATGTCCCCGATCTCATCCGGGACTCCGAACTCCTTCGGTACATCAAAACTCATAAACTCATAATAACTGTCATCGTAACCTTAAGCGTGCGGACCCTACGGTTCGAGAACAATGTAGACATGACCGAGACACATCTCCGGTCAATAACCAATAGCGGGACCTGGATGCCCATATTGGCTCCTACATATTCTACGAAGATCTTTATCGGTCAGACCGCATAACAACATACGTTGTTCCCTTTGTCCATCGGTATGTTACTTGCCCGAGATTCGATCGTCGGTATCCAATACCTAGTTCAATCTCGTTACCGGCAAGTCTCTTTACTCGTTCCGTAATACATCATCCCGCAACTAACTCATTAGTTGCAATGCTTGCAAGGCTTATGTGATGTGCATTATCGAGAGGGCCCAGAGATACCTCTCCCACAATTGGAGTGACAAATCCTAATCTCGAAATACGCCAACCCAACATCTACCTTTGGAGACACCTGTAGTACTCCTTTATAATCACCCAGTTACGTTGTGACGTTTGGTAGCATCCAAAGTTTTCCTCCGACAAACGGGAGTTGCATAATCTCATAGTCAAAGGAACATGTATAAGTCATGAAGAAAGCAATAGCAACATATTAAACGATCGGGTGCTAAGCTAATGGAATGGGTCATGTCAATCAGATCATTCAACTAATGATGTGACCCCGTTAATCAAATAACAACTCTTTGTTCATGGTTAGGAAACATAACCATCTTTGATTAACGAGCTAGTCAAGTAGAGGCATACTAGTGACACTCTGTTTGTCTATGTATTCACACATGTATTATGTTTCCGGTTAATACAATTCTAGCATGAATAATAAACATTTATCATGATATAAGGAAATAAATAATAACTTTATTATTGCCTCTAGGGCATATTTCCTTCAGTCTCCCACTTGCACTAGAGTCAATAATCTAGTTCACATCGCCATGTGATTTAATAGCAATAGTTCACATCACCATGTGATTAACACCCATAGTTCACATCGCCATGTGACCAACATCCAAAAAGGGTTTACTAGATTCAGTAATCTAGTTCACATCGCTATGTGATTAACACCCAAAGAGTACTAAGGTGTGATCATGTTTTGCTTGTGAGAGAATCTTAGTCAACGGGTCTTTCACATTTAGATCCGTTATGTATTTTTGCAATTTTCTATGTCTACAATGCTCTGTACGGAGCTACTCTAGCTAATTGCTCCCACTTTCAATATGTATCTAGATCGAGACTTAGAGTCATCCAGATCGGTGTCAAAACTTGCATCGACGTAACTCTGTACGACGAACCTTTTGTCACCTCCATAATCGAGAAACATATCCTTATTCCACTAAGGATAACTTTGACCGCTGTCCAGTGATCTACTCCTAGATCACCATTGTACTCCCTTGCTTAACTCAGTGTAGGGTATACAATAGATCTGGTAAACAGCATGGCATACTTTATAGAACCTATGGCCGAGGCATAGGAAATGACTTTCATTCTCTTTCTATTTTCTGCCGTGGTCGGTCTTTGAGTCTTTACTCAACTTCACACCTTGTAACATAGGAAAGAACTCTTTCTTTGACTGTTCCATTTTGAACTACTTCAAAATCTTGTCAAGGTATGTACTCATTGAAAAAATTTATCAAGCGTCTTGATCTATCTCTATAGATATTGATGCTCAATATGTAAGCAGCTTCACCGAGGTTTTCCTTTGAAAAACTCCTTTCAAACACTCCTTTGTGCTTTACAGAATAATTCTACATTATTTCTGATCCACAATATGTCATACATATACTTATCAGAAATGTTGTAGTGCTCCCACTCACCCTTTTGTAAATACAGGCTTCACCGCAAGTTTGTATAAAACTATATGCTTTGATCAACTTATCAAAGCGTGTATTCCAACTCCGAGATGCTTGCACCAGTCCACAGATGGATCGCTGGAGCTTGCATATTTTGTTAGCACCTTTAGGATTGACAAAACCTTCTGTTTGCATCATATACAACTCTTCTTTAATAAATCCATTAAAGAATGTAGTTTTGTTTATCCATTTGCCAGATTTCATAAAATGTGGAAATTGCTAACATGATTCGGACAGACTTAAGCATAGATACGAGTGAGAAACTCTCATCGTAGTCAACACCTTGAATTTGTCGAAAACCTTTTGCGACAATTCTAGTTTTGTAGATAGTAACACTACTATCAGCGTCCGTCTTCCTCTTGAAGATCCATTTATTTTCTATGTCTTGCCGGTCATCGGGCAAGTCAACCAAAGTCCACACTTTGTTCTCATACATGGATCCCATCTCAGATTTTATGGCCTCAAACCATTTTGCGGAATCTGGGCTCACCATCGCTTCTTCATAGTTCGTAGGTTCGTCATGGTTAAGTAACATGACCTCCAGAACAGGATTACCGTACCACTCTGGTGCGGATCTCACTCTGGTTTACCTACGAGATTCGGTAGTAACTTGATCTGAAGTTACATGATCATCATCATTAGCTTCCTCACTAATTGGTGTAGTAGTCACAAGAACAGATTTCTGTGATGAACTATTTTCCAATAAGGGAGATGGCACAATTACCTTATCAAGTTTTCTACTTCCCTCCCACTCACTTCTTTCGAGAGAAACTCCTTCTCTAGAAAGGATCCATTCTCAGCAACGAATGTCTTGCCTTTGGATCTGTGATAGAAGGTGTACCCAACTGTCTCCTTTGGGTATCCTATGAAGACACATTTCTCCGATTTGGGTTTGAGCTTATCATGTTGAAACTTTTTCACATAAGCATCGCAACCCCAAACTTTAAGAAACGACAACTTTGGTTTCTTGCCAAACCATAGTTCTGATTGTGTCGTCTCAACGGACTTAGATGGTGCCCTTTTTAACGTGAATGCAGCTATCTTTAATGCATAACCCCAAAAACGATAGTGGTAGATCGGTAAGAGACATCATATATTGTACTATATCCAATAAAGTACGGTTATGACGTTCGGACGCACCATTATGCTGTGGTGTTCCAGGTGGCGTGAGTAGTGAAACTATTTCACATTGTTTTAACTGAAGACCAAACTCGTAACTCAAATATTCGTCTCCGCGATCAGATCGTAGAAACTTTATTTTCTTGTCACGATGATTTTCCACTTCACTCTGAAATTCTTTGAACTTTTCAAACATTTCAGACTTATGTTTCATCAAGTAGATATACCCATATCTGCTCAAAACATCTGTGAAGATCAGAAAATAATGATACTTGTCGCGAGCCTTAATATTCATCGGACCACATACATCAGTATGTATGATTTCCAACAAATCTGTTGCTCGTTCCATTGTTCCGGAGAACGGCGTTTTAGTCATCTTGCCCATGAGGCATGGTTCGCAAGCATCAAGTGATTCATAATCAAGTGATTCCAAAATTCCATCTGCATGGAGTTTCTTCATGCGCTTTACACCAATATGATTTAAACAGTAGTGCCACAAACAAGTTGCACTATCATTATTAACTTTGCATCCTTTTGGCTTCAATATTATGAATATGTGTATCACTACGATCGAGATTCAACGAACCATTTCGTTGGTGTGTATAACCATAGAAGGTTTTATTCATGTAAACAGAACAACAATTGTTCTCTAACTTAAATGAATAACTGTATTGCAATAAACATGATCAAATCATATTCATGCTCAACGCAAACACCAAATAACACTTATTTAGGTTCAACACTAATCCCGAAAGTATAGGGAGTGTGCGATGATGATCATATCAATCATGGAACTACTTCCAACACACATCGTCACTTTATCCTTAACTAGTCTCTGTTTATTCTGCAACTCCTGTTTCGATTTACTACTCTTAGCAACTGAACCTGTATCAAATACTGAGGGGTTGCTATAAACACTAGTAAAGTACACATCAATAACATGTATATCAAATATACTTTTGTTCACTTTGCCATCCTTCTTATCTACCAAACACTTGGGGTAGTTCCGCTTCCAGTGACCAGTCCCTTTGCAGTAGAAGCACTTAGTCTCAGGCTTAGGACCATACTTGAGCTTCTTCACTTGAGCAGCAACTCGCTTGTCGTTCTTCTTGAAGTTCCTCTTCTTCCCTTTTCCCTTTTCTTGAAACTAGTGGTCTCGTCAACCATCAACACTTGATGTTTTTCTTGATTTCTACCTTCGTCGATTTCAGCATCACGAAGAGCTTGGGAATTGTTTTCGTCATCCCTTGCATACTATAGTTCATCACGAAGTTCTACTAACTTGGTGATGGTGACTAGAGAATTCTGTCAATCACTATCTTATCTGGAAGATTAACTCCCACTTGATTCAAGCGATTGTAGTACCCAGACAATCTGAGCACATGCTCACTAGTTGAGCGATTCTCCTCCATCTTTTAGCTATAGAACTTGTTGGAGACTTCATATCTCTCAACTCGGGTATTTGCTTGAAATATTAACTTCAACTCCTGGAACATTTCGTATGGTCCATGACGTTCAAAACGTCTTTGAAGTCCCGATTCTAAGCCGTTAAGCATGGTGCACTAAACTATTAAGTAGTCATCATATTGAGCTAGCAAAACGTTCATAACGCCTGCATCTGCTCCTGCAATAGGTCTGTCACCTAGCGGTGCATCAAGGACATAATTCTTATGTGTAGCAATGAGGATAAACCTCAGATTACGGATCCAATCCGCATCATTGCTACTAACATCTTTCAACACAATTTTCTCTAGGAACATATCAAAATAAACATATGAAAGCAACAACGCGAGCTATTGATCTACAACATAGATATGCTAATACTACCAGGACTAAGTTCATGATAAATTAAAGTTCAATTAATCATATTACTTAAGAACTCCCACTTAGATAGACATCCCTCTAATCCTCTAAGTGATCACGTGATCCAAATCAACTAAACAATGTCCGATCATCACGTGAGATGGAGTAGTTTCAATGGTGAACATCACTATGTTAATCATATCTACTAAATGATTCACGCTCGACCTTTCGGTCTCCGTGTTCCGAGGTCATATCTTATATGCATAGCTCGTCAAGTATAACCTGAGTATTCCGCGTGTGCAACTGTTTTGCACCCGTTGTATTTGAACGTAGAGCCTATCACACCCGATCATCACGTGGTGTCTCAGCACGAAGAACTTTCGCAACGGTGCATACTCAGGGAGAACACTTCTTGATAATTTAGTGAGAGATCATCTTAAAAAGCTACCGTCGAACTAGGCAAAATAAGATGCATAAAAGATAAACATCACATGCAATCAATATAAGTGATATGATATGGCCATCATCATCTTGTGCTTGTGATCTCCATCTCCGCAGCACTGTCATGATCACCATCGTCACCGGCGCGACACCTTGATCTCCATCGTAGCATCGTTGTCGTCTTGACAATCTTATGCTTCTACGACTATCGCTACCGCTTAGTGATAAAGTAAAGCATTACAGGGCGATTGCATTGCATACAATAAAGCGACAACCATACGGCTCCTGCCGGTTGCCGATAACTCGGTTACAAAACATGATCATCTCATACAATAAAATTTAGCATCATGTCTTGACCATATCACATCACAACATGCCCTGCAAAAACAAGTTAGACGTCCTCTACTTTGTTTGTTGCAAATTTTACGTGGCTGCTACGGGCTGAAGCAAGAACCAATCTCACCTACGCATCAAAACCACAACGATACTTTGTCAAATAGACTCCGTTTTAACCTTATCAAGGACCGGGCGTAGCCATACTCGGTTCAACTAAAGTTGGTGAGACAGTCTCCCGCAAGCCATCTGTGTGCAAAGCACGTCGAGGGAACCGGTCTCGCGTAAGAGTACGCGTAAGGTTGGTCCGGGTCGTCTCATCCAACAATACCGCTGACCCAAAGTATGACATGCTGATAGGCAGTATGACTTGTATCGTCCATAACCCACTTGTGTTCTACTCGTGCAAATAACATCAAACCATAAAAACCTAGGCTCTGATGCCACTGTTGGGGAACGTAGTAATTTCAAAAAAATTCCTACGCACACGCAAGATCATGGTGATGCATAGCAACGAGAGGGGAGAGTGTTGTCTACGTACCCTCGTAGACCGAAGCGGAAGCGTTGACGCAACGTAGAGGAAGTAGTCGTACGTCTTCCCGATCTGACCGATCCAAGCACCGTTACTCCGGCACCTCCGAGTTCTTGGCACACGTTCAGCTCGATGACGCACCCCTAGCTCCGATCCAGCAAAGCTTCGGGGAGGAGTTCCGTCAGCACGACGGCGTGGTGACAATCTTGATGTTCTACCGGCGCAGGGCTTTGCTTAAGCACTGCAACGATATATTCGAGGTGGAATATGGTGGAGGGGGGCACCGCACACGGCTAAGGAACGATCACGAAGATCAACTTGTGTGTCCATGGGGTGCCCCCTGCCCCCGTATATAAAGGAGCAAGGGAGGGAGGAGGCCGGCCCTATGTTAGGCGCGCCAAGGGGAGTCCTACTCCCACCGGGAGTAGGATTCCCCCTTTCCTAGTCTAACTAGGAGTTCTTCCTTGTAGGGGGAGTAGGAGAGAAGGAAAGGGAAGAGAGAAGGAGAAGGAAGGAAGGGGGCGCCCCCCTTCCCTAGTCCAATTCGGACTAGATCAAGGGGAGGGGCGCGGCCACCTTTTGGCCCTTTCTCTCCTTTTCCCGTATGGCCCAATAAGGCCCAATACGAATTCCCGTAACTCTCCGGTACTCCGATAAATACCCGAACCACTCAGAACCTTTCCGATGTCCGAATATAGTCGTCCAATATATCGATCTTTACGTCTCGACCATTTCGAGACTCCTCGTCGTGTCCCCGATCTCATCCGGGACTCCGAACTCCTTCGGTACATCAAAACTCATAAACTCATAATAACTGTCATCGTAACCTTAAGCGTGCGGACCCTACGGTTCGAGAACAATGTAGACATGACCGAGACACATCTCCGGTCAATAACCAATAGCGGGACCTGGATGCCCATATTGGCTCCTACATATTCTACGAAGATCTTTATCGGTCAGACCGCATAACAACATACGTTGTTCCCTTTGTCCATCGATATGTTACTTGCCCGAGATTCGATCGTCGGTATCCAATACCTAGTTCAATCTCGTTACCGGCAAGTCTCTTTACTCGTTCCGTAGTACATCATCCCGCAACTAACTCATTAGTTGCAATGCTTGCAAGGCTTATGTGATGTGCATTACCGAGAGGGCCTAGAGATACCTCTCCCACAATTGGAGTGACAAATCCTAATCTCGAAATACGCCAACCCAACATCTACCTTTGGAGACACCTGTAGTACTCCTTTATAATCACCCAGTTACGTTGTGACGTTTGGTAGCACCCAAAGTGTTCCTCCGGCAAACGGGAGTTGCATAATCTCATAGTCAAAGGAACATGTATAAGTCATGAAGAAAGCAATAGCAACATACTAAACGATCGGGTGCTAAGCTAATGGAATGGGTCATGTCAATCAGATCATTCAACTAATGATGTGACCCCGTTAATCAAATAACAACTCTTTGTTCATGGTTAGGAAACATAACCATCTTTGATTAACGAGCTAGTCAAGTAGAGGCATACTAGTGACACTCTGTTTGTCTATGTATTCACACATGTATTATGTTTCCGGTTAATACAATTCTAGCATGAATAATAAACATTTATTATGATATGAGGAAATAAATAATAACTTTATTATTGCCTCTAGGGCATATTTCCTTCAGATATAATACAAAAACAAAATATGAATTGGTTTGATACAGTACTTATAGTAGTGGTTTGCTTTCTTACACTAACGGATCTCACGGAGGTTTTGTTGAGTTTTGTGTGATTGAAGTTTTCAAGTTTTGGGTTATCTTACGATGGATGAAGCAAGGATAGAAGAGCCTAAGCTTGGGGATGCCCCGGCATCCCAAGCTATTATCCAAACATGAGCAACCAACTAAGCTTGGGGATGCCCCCGAGTGGCATCCCCTCTTTCTTTTAACAACCATCGGTATTTTACTCGAAACTATATTTTTTTTCGTCACATGATATGTGTTTTTCTTGGAGCGTCTTGTATGATATGAGTCTTTGATTGTTTATTTTGTGTTTTAATTCATCAATCCTTGCTGGACACACCTATTTGAGAGAGCCAAAATTATTTCATGACTTGTTAGAACTGCTCTGTATGCTTCACTTAAATTTTTATGAGCAAAGGACTTGTTGTAGTGCTTCACTTATATCTTTTTTAGCACGGTGTGCTTTAGTATTTTTGAAGAAATGCTCTCTTGCTTCACTTAGATTTATTTGGGAGTTATTAAAATTTTCAAGAAGTTCTCTCTTGTTTCACTTAAATTAATTTGAGAGAAAGAAAGAAAATTATGCTCATGATCTTCACTTATATTTGTTTGAGCTTATGAAAATCAACACATGAAAATTAATCCCAAAGTGATAGATATCCAAGAAGGATATAATAAAAACTTTCATGAAGATCATTGGACAAAATAAACTTGATTCTTAGTAATAGTTTTGAGATATGATGATGTGATATGTGAGTTATGTTTGTGAGTAATTATGCTTTAGTACGAATATTGGTGTTAAGGTTTGTGATTCCCTATGCAAGTACGAAAGTCAATAGTCATGCAATGAAATTATATCCTACTTGTGGTGCATTATTCGGTGTTATTTATGCTTAATGCTTGCTTATGAGATTGTCTGTTTCTTGGTTGGTCACATCTCAATATTTTGCTAGCCTTCATTTCGCACTAAGTATGATCTCTACTTGTGCATCCAAAACCCTTAAACCAGTTTTGCCACATGAGTCCACTATATCTACCTATATGCGGTATTGTTTTGCCGTGCTAAGCAAATTTGTATGTGCCATCTCTAATTTTTAAAATAAACTTCTCTTTTGTGTGTTTGTTTCGCTCGCGGAGCGGTGAGGGGTGACTAATATTTTCCATGCTAGATGTGTTATTCTTAAGATGAGTGTTTATTCACTTGTCATTGCACGAGAGTAAGGCAAAGGTATTAGGGATGCGAGTCCCGAAATGCAAAAAAATTGAATTTACTTTATGTTGTCAAATAATAAATTCCTTGGAAAGTGTTGGTATGGAGGGCAACCGTGGATACGGCTAGCCATGGAAAGTGAAAGAATGGTGGAAAAAGGAATAAACTTTATTTTCTGTTTGGGAACCTCCTATTATATACTCCCTCCTTTCCAAATTACTTGTCGCATAAATGGATGTATCTAGATCTAAAATACATCTAGATACATCCATACCTGCGACAAGTAATTCGGAGCGGAGGGAGTATCTAGCATGGAAAGTGTTGGGAACTCTAAGTCGTTTTCGTTGGTGGGACAGATACACCTCCCAAGATGTTTTTATCTCTAAGTTTTTCGCTCTGAGCTCTCACACCTCTACAAATCCCTACTTCCCTCTGCGAAGGGCCCTTCTTTTACTTTATGAAATTATTATTTTTGAATTTGAGTCTCCATCTTCTCTTATAAAAGCACCAACTAGGAGGCAATATGTCGGGGGAAATGTGCCTCCACGAACACCTATGGGGACCGAGCCCCTTTCTGGTTCGGCGGGGGGCGGAGGTCGCGCGAAGAGCGGATCTAGGCGATGCACACAAGGGGATTTACCCAGCTTCGCCGCACGGATGCGTAAAACCCTACTGCTGCTTTGTGGTTTGTATTGTGTTCTTGGGAGCGCTGAGTGCTACAGTACACTCAGGCAACTAATCAGACCGAGCGTGGGTGGTCTGCTTCCTCCTTCCCTTTCATGTTGCGCAAGGGGCCTCCTTTTATATGCGCAAGGGGTTACCCACAGGTGGCAACGTAGGCGGGGGTAAAACTGGAAAACACTGTGTTGGGTACAGCTGTTTGCACAGTGCTATCATACCTAACTCTGACGGCAGGGGACAAGGGCATTAAATGCCCGTCTAGGTCGCCCAAACAGTGCAGGAAAGGGGCCGTCAGGGGCGCCACCGTTTGCCACGACGGCTACCCTGTCAGCGTCGCTTTGCCACCGCATGCCCCTGGCTGCGCAGCCTCTCGCCACGTATGCCTGGAATGGCCCCAGAGCGACGCCTGGGTGGATGAGCTGGAACGCAGGCGCGGGGTGGTGACTTGCCGCGGCAAGCGCCTTGCCGCGGTCGATGCCTTGTCGCGCCCGGGAGCTTGTTGCTCACCGGTCCTTGCCGGGACGCATGGCGCGTCGTAGCAAGTCTCTTGTCGTGCCTTGGTCGGCCTTCCCAGCAAGTTCCTCTTGCCGGGGCCTTGTGCTTCGAGCGGCCGTCCCGGCAAGCTCCTCTTGCCGGGGACTTGCTCTCATCGGGTGGCCTTCCCGGCAAGCTCCTCCTGCCGGGGCCTCGGCTCAAATACTTTGTTCTTGGATGGCCCAGAAAGGGACCATGGGGAGTTTTGGCGGTCGCCTGGCAACCCTTGCCGCGGGGTGCTACGACTGCCCGTGCACAAGTTCGGGGGACTAAGGTACCCCTACTTTAGTACACCGACAGGAGCCCCCGGGCCTGGGCCATACACGGTGTCGAGCGCTGTTGGGCCAGGCCCAAAACAGTGCACGGGCACGCGTGGCCTGGGTCACGCTGCATCTTCTTCTGCATCCACCACGTCCTCCCCGAACGGCACGCGTCGAACGCGGCATCGTGGGGAGAGGCGTGCGTGATGTGGGCGGCGTGCGCGGGGCTGAGCCCCGCAGGCATGCGTCATGTCGCAATAAAGGAGGACGGTTCGCGCTATTCCCATAAGTGGAGGGAGGCGTGGAGGCGCGGCTCGTTTGCTGGACGGGGCCGAGGCATGGTTTCCGAGGCGCCCGCTCCCCATGATCACGGGGCGAGGGGAGGTCGCCTCATCCGCCGCCTCGGTCCTGCACGCCAGCCACGCGGCTTCCATGCACCTGGGGTCGCGGACGGTGGAGGCAGGAAAACGGGCCGTGGCGGGCTGAGGCAGCAGGCCGGTCCCAGTCGCCTGCTCTCCCTGCGTCTTGATTGGCTGAGCGGGGTGGCCGAGCCCCCACCTTGCTCCTTTATAAAGAGCAAGAGGGGGGCGACGAAAACCCACACTCCTCCATCTTTGCTTCTCTTCAGCTTTTGATCCCCTCTCTCCATTCGCCATGGAGAAAGGGAATCCTGGTCCTTCATCGGTGGCGGCGAGGGTCGCCGCTAGGCAACGCGCCCCTCCTCCCCTTGCACCCGCGGTGGCAGAGCCAACCGTAAGGGGAAGGGGGAGGGGCGAGGTCGTGGACGAGGCCGAGGCGCTCAGGGACGAGGCGGACGGGGCGACGCGCCGGCCTCGCCTCCGCCAGCGGCCCCTCTTCTCACGGCAGTCCACATCGTGGACGACCCCTGCGAGTTCTTCGTCAGGCTGCGCCGGGCGCCTCGTCGCTGCCTCTGCCTTCCGGCCCCCTTCGCAAGCGTGATGGAGGTGTAACAACCCGAGACGCTAAGACTGCGCATGAGGGGCTGCGGGATCAGCGGCACGCGGGTCCACGTTGAGTCCCCAGCCCCCGGCGTGATGTATCTTGGTCGAGGGTGGAAGACGTTCGCCCGTATCCACAGCTTGATGGAGGGGTTCACCCTCCATTTTAAGTTGATGGAGGGCGACCTCCTCTCCATCAAGGTCTTCGGGTGCTTCGGGATCCGGGCCCGGTGCTGCGTGGATAGCTCCTCCGACAGTGAAAGCTCCTCCTCGAGCGAGAGTGACGAGGAGGGGAGCGACAGCGACGACGAGGGTAGTGGTCGTCGGGATGACGGGTCCGACTAGGCGTCGGTCGCAGCTCCGCGTGGCACCGGCGACCCCATCATCCGTGTCGCCGGCTCCTTGAGCTTCCCGGGGTCGTCTCCTTGGCGGCTGGCGTGGTGAGGCTGCGGAAGAGGAAGAGGGCTGGCGGCAAGGCCGTCAAGTCGGAGTACGAGGGTGAGGTGCCCTCGACAGCGTGCTGACGTCCTGCCGCCCCGTCGAGCCCTGCTTCCGGAGCCGCCACCACCACCTAGCCTTCAGACGGTCCCCGGGGCGTTCTGTTGGTGTCTTCTGCCACCCGTAGCTTGTCTAGGCGCCCCTGTTGCCCTTTTCGCCTCCTTGTCCTACCTCCTGAGGAGAGAGACAAGAAAGGGATTACGGGCACCTTATCTCTTTTTAACTTGTAAGCCTTCGGGCCTTAGATGCATTTAAAGCTTGTAATCCCATCTCTCATGTTTTTCACTCCCTCTGAACTGTACCTGAGCGGAATGTTTTTAATGAAAAGGGAACGTTTGTCGGGCCATTTGTCTCGCAGGTAAAACCCACGCCAAGGAGCGAGTCCTTTATATCGTTAAGATAGACACTTCTTTGCCCGGCAATAGGCCCTGTCGTCTTCCCGCGCCACTCGACCTTCCTCACGCCTTTGGCGGAGGTAGGGATGAGGCGGGTTCGGGCTCTTCATTCCGTTCCTGCGCCGCCGCGGCTACTACCAAAACTGGCCCCAGGAACGCGCTCCGGGGCCCAGAGTTAAGGGAGCACGGCAGCTTTTTAGGAAGAAACAAGGTTTTCGCATTCCTCAGTCCATAAGAGAATGCATGATAAGGGATGAAAAAACTTATCTGGGATTGCAGCCCCCGACAACTTTGTCTTGCCGCGGGCGGATCTTTGTACTTGCAGCCCCCGGCAACACTGGTTTGCCGGGGACCAGATGCTGGTCCGCCCTTCTTCTCTTCTTCGTCCTTAAGCGGTCCGGCCAGGATATGCAAAACCCTGCGAACCAAAGGAAACGAAAGAACAGGAAAAAGGACGCAGACTCGACCTCTAAGCTAGGGGTTAGCAGCTGTCAGGCACTATCAACCCTAACCAAGGACGAGACTCGACTCAGCATGCATGCTAAAACTTAGGGCGCCAGCGCTTCATTTACTGCTGCTCAGGGTCTGCGCCTGGCTTTGTACAAAGGATTACATGCAACAGCGGCAAGACTTGTACAAAAGGTTGGTTGCCGGATGGGGCCCGACAACCGCACCTTACGGGTAAAACTTACGAAGATGCTCAATATTCCAGGAGTTGCTCACCGGAGTGCCATCTTCGGTCTCGAGGCGGACAGCGCCGGGCCTCGTGACTCGTCTCACCCGGTAAGGGCCTTCCCACTTTGGCGTCAACTTGTTATGATTCTTGGCGGACGGAGCACGCCGAAGAACAAGGTCGCCCTCCTCGAAGCTTCTGGCTTTAACTTTGCGGCTATGGTAGCGACGCAAAGCTTGCTGGTAGCGAGAGGCTCGCACAGCAGCCTGAAGACGATCTTCCTCAAGGAGCAGCGCGTCATCTTCACGCAGCCGCTCTTGCTCAAGCTCATCATAAGCGAGCACTCGAGGTGACCCGTATACGAGTTCCGTGGGGGTAACTGCTTCTGCTCCATAGACTAGAGCAAATGGTGTCTGGCCAGTGGCTCGATTTGGCGTCGTTCTGATCGACCAAAGAGCCACCGGCAGCTCCTCGATCCAGTTTCTTCCGCACTTGTGCAGCCTGTCGAAAGTTCTGGTCTTGAGCCCGCGCAGCACTTCGGCATTGGCCCTTTCCGCTTGACTGTTGCTCCGGGGATGAGCAACAGAAGCGAAGCAGACCTTGGCGCCGAGATCTTGGACGTATAGCATGAAGGCGCGGCTCGTGAACTGCGTACCGTTGTCGGTGATGATCCTGTTGGGGATCCCGAAGCGGCAAACAATCGACCTGAAGAACTTGGCTGCTGACTGTGCTGTCACCTTCCTCACTGGTTCTACTTCCGGCCACTTTGTGAACTTGTCGATTGCGACGTACAAGTACTCAAAGCCCCCGACAGCTCGGGGGAAAGGGCAGAGGATGTCGAGCCCCCAGACCGAAAATGGCCAGGATAAAGGGATCGTCTGGAGAGCTTGAGCTGGTTGGTGTATCTGCTTGGAATGGAACTGGCATGCTTCACACTTGGTTACTTGTGCATTTGCATCCTGGAGGGCTATCGGCCAGAAGAAATCTTGCCGGAATGCTTTGCCGGCAAGTGCTCTGGCGCCAATGTGGTGACCACATATGCCTCCATGTATCTCTGCCAACAGCTTTTGTCCGTCTTCCCGGGAAATACACTTCAATTTCACACCGTTGCGCCCTCTTCTGTACAGCGTGTTGTCGACGAACTGGTACATACTCAAGCGCCGGGCTACTCTTTCCGCTTCTTCTTGTTCTTCGGGAAGTTCTCCGTTCTGGAGGAAATGGACAGTCTGCTGCGCCCATGCTGGAGCCTGTGGCTCGACAACAAGGACTGAAGGCACATCTGCTGCTGCGGGAACGTCCGCTTCTACGGCGAGGATCTGGGGCTCAGCCGGAGCTCGACGTTCCCCGGCAAGCATGCCGGGGCAAAACTTGTCGGGAGCGCCTGCTTCTATGGAACAAACCCTGGGGTTTGCCGGAGCAGACGGCTCCTCAGCGCTCTTGGCGTCGATCTTGGGGACCTTCTTGGCGGCGGCTCTGGGGAGCTCTGCCGGAAGATAGTCGCCGGAGACCAACTTCCTCTTCTTGCTCTGTCCGGTTGATGGTGTCACGGATGGCTAAGTCAGCTTGAGCACAAAGGTTCCTGGTTCCACAGGTAACCTAAGTGCTGCGCACTTTGACAGGCCATCAGCAATGTCGTTCTCAGCTCTTGGAACGTGTTCCATTTGCAGGCCGTCAAAGCGCTCTTCTAGCTTCCTCACTTCATCAACGTACGCTTCCATCAACGGACTCTGGTAATCTTTGTTCACTTGGCGGACGACAAGCTGCGAGTCACCCCTGACAATGAGCTTCTTGATCCCAAGTTCTGTCGCGATCCTGAGACCGGCGAGAAAACCTTCATACTCTGCAGTATTGTTGGTTGCTTGCTCCTTGGGGAAGTGCATCTGGACTACATACTTGAGATGCTCTCCGGTGGGCGCGATAAGCAACGCGCCAGCACCGGCGCCTTGCAGCGAGAAAGCACCATCAAAATACATCAGCCACTCTTTGCTTGCTTCTTTGACGGGGATGCTCGTCTCTGGGATCTCTTCGTCTGGTGTCGGTGTCCACTCTGCTATGAACTCCGCCAATGCTCTGCTTTGATAGTTGAAGTGCTCTCGAATTTGAGACCGAAGCTTGACAGCTCTAGTGCCCACTCGACAATCCTGCCTGTTGCTTCTGGATTCTGCAGTATCCTCTTCAGCGGAAAGCGGGTGACAACTGTAATCTCATGTGCTTGGAAGTAATTGCGCAGCTTTCTCGAGGCCATGAGAAGGCTGAAAAGCAATTTCTGCACACCAGAGTACCTTGACCTAGCCCCCTGCAGAAGGGAGCTCACAAAGTAAACTGGGCGCTGCACCATTCTCTTCTTCTGCACCTCCACTCGCTCCTGCGCAGATTCATCCTTGTCGGGGCCAGAGCTGGTCGGGGAAGCCTCTTGCTTGTTGCTGGACGCGCTTGCCGCGGTTGCTAGCTCATCATCTGCCTTCCTCTCCGCTACTAACGCAGCACTAACCACTTGATTGGTTGCCGCCAGGTATAGCAGCAACTTCTCTTGTGGTTTAGGCGCGACAAGTATTGGAGCGGAGGACAGGTATTTCTTCAAGTCCTGCAGCGCAGCCTCCGCTTCCGGAGTCCATTTTACTGGACCCGCCTTTTTCAAAACTTTGAAAAATGGCAGGGCGCGTTCTGCAGACTTGGAAATAAACCTGCTGAGAGCCGCGACGCAGCCGGCAAGCCTTCGTACATCCTTGACGTGTGTTGGTGCTTCAATCTGCTCGATGGCCTTGATTTTGTCTGGATTGGCTTCGATTCCTCGCTGAGACACAAAGAACCCGAGAAGCTTGCCGGAAGGGACTCCAAACACGAACTTCTCGGGGTTGAGCTTGAGGCTGATCCTGCGCAGGTTCGCAAAGGTCTCTTCTAAATCTTGAATCAGGGTTGCCCTATTCCTGCTTTTGACCACTATGTCATCCATGTAGGCTTCCACATTTCTGTGGATTTGCGGCTCAAAAGCGGTATGGACAACCCTCGCAAACGTCGAACCGGCATTCTTCAGACCGAAAGGCATCCTTACGAAACAGTACATGCCACATGGAGTGATGAATGCGGTCTTTTCCTCATCTTCTTCAGCCATGAAGATCTTATGGTACCCTGAGTATGCATCAAGAAATGAAAGCAGATCACATCCGGCCGTGGAGTCAACAATCTGGCCAATGCGCGGCAAGGGAAAGGGATCTTTGGGACAAGCTCTATTAACATCAGTAAAGTCGATGCAAAGCCTCCATTTCCCATTTTCTTTGCGCACGACAACAGGATTGGCCAACCACGTCGGATGGAGCACGCCTCTGACAAGGCCTGCCGCTTCCAACTTCTTGATCTCTTCTGCGATGAACTCTTGGCGCTCCACCGCTTGCTTCCTGACTCTCTGGTTGACGGGCCGCGCATGGGGACAGACGGCGAGGTGGTGCTCAATCACTTTCCTGGGAACGCCGGGGATGTCAGATGGTTGCCAGGCAAACACATTGACATTCGCCCGCAGGAAAGCAACGAGCGCGCTTTCCTATTTGGGGTCGAGAGTGGCACTGATGGTGAAGGTACCACCAGTGCCGTCCTCCTTGGCGGACACCTTCTTGGTCGTTGGCGAGGCTGCCATTGACTTCTTACTCTTGCCGGTGGAGCTCGATGGCGCGTCCTCGACGGTAGCGCAGCACTCCGAAGAGGTGCGCTTGCCGGAGCGGGCACCAGAGCACCTGTCGGGCTTGGTCTTCTTCTTCCCTCTGGGAGCTTCAGCGGCAAGTGGCTTGTGATCCGCTGCGGCTGCTGCTTCCCGGTAGATCTTGTCGGCACAGATAAGGGCATCCTTCTTGTCGCTGGGGACAGAGATGACGCTTATCGGGCCTGGCATCTTGAGCATGTTGTATGCGTAGTGAGAGGCCGCCATGAACTTGGCGAGCGTTGGACGGACGAGAATTCCATTGTAGGGCAATGGAAAATCGGCAACATCAAAGGTGATCCTCTCTGTCCTGAAGTTCAGCTTGCTGCCAAATGTCACTGGCAACGTTATCTTCCCCTTCGGCTTGCTCTTTCCCGGGTTGATTCCTTGGAACGTGCCAGTCTCTTCGAGCTCGCTGTCGGGGACTTGGAGTTTCTGGAGTACAGCGGAGGAGATCAGGTTCAAGCCGGCCCCGCCGTCGACTAGCATCTTAGTGACCTTGAGGTTGCGGACTGTTGGTGAGACCAACATCGGCAAGCACCCGATCGCAATTGTGCTGTCAGGGTGGTCCTCAATATCGAAGATGATAGGCGTGCTGGACCATTTCAGAGGCTTGCGCGACTCGACGGGTGGTTCCGCTGCATTGACTTCTCGTGCCCACTGCTTGAGCTGGCGGTGAGAAGTATGCAGGGAAGCACCACCGTCTACGCACCAGACCTCTGTGGTTTTCTGAAACTCCTGCTCACTGGTCTCGACATCATCCATGTCTTCGTCTTCGTTGCCGTCTTCGTTCTTGTCGCGGCCGCGGGGAGGTCTATCCGCTTGCCGCTGCTTGTCCTTGTCGCGGCGTCTTCCCTGGCTGGGACGCTTCGTACCTGATCCTCCGCCACCTCCCCGGGCTCTCTCCTTGTCGCGCCGCTCGTACTCGGCCTTTTGCAGCTCGACGAGCCGCTCGACTTGCTTGCAGCTCTAGAGGTCATGGCCCTTGGTGCGGTGGATCTTGCAGTACTGTTTGTTGGTGCCGTCCCGCTTGTCGGCGACCGCCACAGCCTGGCAGTTGGCGCATCCGGCAACCTCCTTGCCGGAGCTACCAGTCTGGGCCTTCTTGGCGGCGCCTTCATCGCCGGACTGCTCAACAACCAATACTTCTTGGCTCTTCTTCTTCCTGTTGCTCCGTCGCCGGTTCTTCCTTGCCGGGGCGGTATCCTCACTGTCAGATTCTCCTGCTCCAGTGTTCTCTCCGGGGAGTTTCCTTCCTTCCTCGGCGCGTGCACACTTGTCGGCCAGGGCATATAGCTCGCTGACGTCTTTGATCTTGCACATCGCCATCTCCTCCCGCATCCTGCGGTTACGCACGTTCTGATGGAACGCGCTGATGACCGCGGCAGGGTGGACGTCTGGGATGTTGTAGTGCACGCGGCTGAATCTCTGGATGAACTTGCGCAAGGATTCCCCTTCCTTCTGGACGAGCAGGTGAAGGTCGCTCGCTTGGCCATGGGGTTTGTGGCCGCCCGTGAAGGCGCCAACAAACTGGTGGCACAAGTCTGTCCAGGAGGTTATGGAGTTATCCGGCAAGTGCATGAGCCAGGATCTGACGTTGGATTTGAGTACCAGCGGGAAGTAGTTGGCAAGGATCTTGTCGTCTCGCCCTCCAGCAGCCTGCACCGCAATGGTGTAGAAGCTGAGGAACTCCGACGGATGCGACTTGCCGTCGTACTTCTCTGGTACGTCTGGCTTGAAGTTCTTTGTGCTGGGCCACTGGACTTGCCGCAGCTCACGGGTGAATGCAGGGCAGCCTACCGCGTACGGCAGGTCGGCTGGTCCCCCCGGCGCATGCGTGTCGACAGAGGGCCCAGCGCGCTGGTCTGATTGACGCCACGCTTCTCTCCGACGCTCGATGCGCGTACGAGCGTCCTCTTGCTCTCGTTCATGAAGAACGTGACGTTGATCGCGACGAGTTCGCGGATTTGACGACGCGGTGGAGTCATTGTCGCGATGGCTCCGGCGAGTCGGCGATCTTGGCCTTCGGGGCGGAGAATGCACGATGGTCGCACCCCCACCGGTCTTGGCGCCATCGGTTCTCGCCTGGCCGACCTGCCGCGGCTGCAACGCACTGTGCTGCCGCGGGGTGTCGCCGTTAGCGAAGCCGATGAGACTCTGTATCATGGCCCTCCAGTCGTCGAGCTTGTCCGTCGTTGGAGGGTAGTCTAGGAGCAGTTGAGCTCGTGCTAGAGCTTCTGATGGGGTGGCGGGCAGCGGTGGCGAGCCGCGCGTGGAGCGGGATGTGCTCGAACTTCTAACTACGTTAGAAGGAGCAACACCCGGACCAAGCAGCCGTGCCACGCTCGCGCCAGCACGTTGGTGTGTATGCTGGCCTTGAGCATCCTGGGATCCGCCAGCTCGATCTGGGTCCAGCGAGCGTATGGTACCGTGAGTGCCAAGACGCTGCTGGTCCCGTGCCTCCTGAGAGGGGCGCGGTGCATGTTCGGACGCCGTGGCACCATGAGCTGGTTCGGCGACGCCCGTTCCGCCGCCGGTGCCGTCCCCACCACCCGTTTGCTCCAGGGGCGGTGGGTTCGACGCGGACGGACCAGCCACCTCCGGAGCCTTCTTCTTCGGTGGCATGTCGATGAAGATGATGGAGATCTAGCCCGTGCAGGCGCCGGATCAGGTTCGCACAACTTTGATGCCCCCTACCTAGCGCGCCAAAGGTGTCGGGGGAAATGTGCCTCCACGAACACCTATGGGGACCGAGCCCCTTTCTGGTTCGGGGGGGGGCGGAGGTCGCACGAAGAGCGGATCGAGGCGATGCACACAAGGGGATTTACCCAGCTTCGGGCCGCACGGATGCGTAAAACCCTACTGCTGCTTTGTGGTTTGTATTGTGTTCTTGGGAGCGCTGAGTGCTACAGTACACTCAGGCAAATAATCAGACCGAGCGTGGGTGGTCTGCTTCCTCCTTCCCTTTCACGTTGCGCAAGGGGCCTCCTTTTATATGCGCAAGGGGTTACCCACAGGTGGCAACATAGGCGGGGGTAAAACTGGAAAACGCTGTGTTGGGTACAGCTGTTTGCACAGTACTATCATACCTAACTCTGACGGCAGGGGACAAGGGCATTAAATGCCCGTCTAGGTCGCCCAAACAGTGCAGGAAAGGGGCCGTCAGGGGCGCCACCGTTTGCCACGACGGCTACCCTGTCAGCGTCGCTTTGCCACCGCATGCCCCTGGCTGCGCAGCCTCTCGCCACGTACGCCTGGAACGGCCCCAGAGCGACGCGTGGGTGGATGAGCTGGAACGCAGGCGCGGGGTGGTGACTTGCCGCGGCAAGCGCCTTGCCGCGGTCGATGCCTTGTCGCGCCCGGGAGCTTGTTGCTCACCGGTCCTTGCCGGGACACATGGCGTGTCGTAGCAAGTCTCTTGTCGTGCCTTGGTCGGCCTTCCCAGCAAGCTCCTCTTGCCGGGGCCTTGTGCTTCGAGCAGCCGTCCCAGCAAGCTCCTCTTGCCGGGGCCTTGCTCTCTTCGGGTGGCCTTCCCGGCAAGCTCCTCCTGCCGGGGCCTCGTCTCAAATACTTTGTTCTTGGATGGCCCAGAAAGGGACCATGGGGAGTTTTGGCGGTCGCCTGGCAAGCCTTGCCGCGGGGTTCTACGACTGCCCGTGCACAAGTTCGGGGGACTAAGGTACCCCTACTTTAGTACACCGACACAAATGATCGTACTTAAGTATTGGGTGTCGCTAATATTCGAGTGTGTTTCATGAATGGATCAATGTTTGAGCATGATGGGCTAGGGATAACTTATTTTAGCATTGATATTTTGAAATACATGGTTGCTTGTTGATATCCTTGAGTATCTAAATTATCATGTCAAAACTAGACTATTGCTTTTAACAAGTAAAAGTATAAATGTCCATGCTATAAAGAAAATAAATATGATATGACATGTTAGGCAGCATTCCACATCAAAAAATTTGTTTTTATTACTTACCTACTCGAGGACGAGTAGGAGTTAAGCTTGGGGATGCTGATACGTCTCTGCTACCTCTTGAGCACTGTGTTGGTTTTCCCTTGAAGAGGAAAGGGTGATGCAGCAAAGTAGCGTAAGTATTCCCTTAGTTTTTGAGAACCAAGGTATCAATCCAGTAGGGGGCTACGCGCGAGTCCCTCGCACCTACACAAAACAAATAAATCCTCGCAACAACGCGATAAGGGGTTTTCAATCCCTACACGGTCACTTACAGAGTGAGATCTGATAGATATGATAAGATAATATTTTTGGTATTTTTATGATAAAGATGCAAAGTAAAATAAAAGCAAAGTAAATAGTTGAGTGTTGGAAGATTAATATGATGGAAGATAGACTCGTGGGCCATAGATTTCACTAGTGGCTTCTCTCAAGAGCATAAGTATTTTACGGTGGGTGAACAAATTACTGTTGAGCAATTAACAGAATTGAGCATAGTTATGAGAATATCTAGGTATGATCATGTATATAGGCATCACGTCCAAGATAAGTAGACCGACTCCTGCCTGCATCTACTACTATTACTCCACACATCGACCGCTATCCAACATGCATCTAGAGTATTAAGTTCATAAGAACAGAGTAACGCCTTAAGCAAGATGACATGATGTAGAGGGATAAATTCATGCAATGTGATAAAAAACCCATCTTGTTATCCTCGATGGCAACAATACAATACATGCCTTGCTGCCCCTACTGTCACTGGGAAAGGACACTGCAAGATTGAACCCAAAGCTAAGCACTTATCCCATTGCAAGAAAGATCAATCTAGTAGGCCAAACCAAACTGATAATTCAAAGAGACTTGCAAAGATAACCAATCATACATAAAAGAATTTAGAAGATTCAAATATTGTTAATAGATAAACTTGATCATAAACCCACAATTCATCGGTCTCAACAAACACACCGCAAAAAGAAGATTAGATCGAATAGATCTCCACGAGAGAGGGAGAGAACATTGTATTGAGATCCAAAAAGAGAGAGAAAGCCATCTAGCTAATAACTATGGACCCGAAGGTCTGAGGTAAACTACTCACACATCATCGGAGGGCTATGGTGTTGATGTAGAAGCCCTCCGTGATCGATGCCCCCTCCGGCAGAGCTCCGGAACAGGCCTCAAGATGGGATCTCGTAGGTACAGAAGGTTGCGGCGGTGGAATTAGGTTTTTGGCTCCTGTTCTGATCGTTTGGGGGTACGTAGGTATATATAGGAGGAAGGAGTACGTCGGTGGAGCAACAGGGGCCCAAGAGGGTGGAGGGCGCGCCTGGGGGGTTGGCGCCCCCCCTACCTCGTGGCCTCCTCCTTTGTTTCTTGGCGTAGGGTCCAAGTCCTCTGGATCATGTTCGTTCCGAAAATCACGTTCCCGAAGGTTTCATTCCGTTTGGACTCCTTTTGATATTCTTTTTCTGCGAAACTCTGAAGTAGGCAAAAAAACAGCAATTCTGGGTTGGGCCTCCGGTTAATAGGTTAGTCCCAAAAATAATATAAAATCGAATAATAAAGCCTAATAATGTCCAAAACAGTAGATAATATAGCATGGAGCAATCAAAAATTATAGATACGTTGGAGATGTATCAAGCATCCCCAAGCTTAATTCCTGATACGTTGGTAAATGATAAAAACAGAATTTTTGATGCGGAGTGCTACTTGGCATAATTTCAATATAATTCTTCTCATTGTGGCATGAGTGTTCATATTTGAGATGATTCAAGATAAAAGTTTAATGTTGACATAAAAACAATAATACTTCAAGCATACTAACTAAGCAATTATGTCTTATCAAAATAACATAGTCAAAGCAAGTTATCCCTAGAAAATCATATAGTCTGGCTATGCTCCATCTTCCCCACACAAAATATTCATATCATGTACGACCCCAGTTTTAGCCAAGCAATTGGTTCATACTTTTAACGCGCTTCAGCCTTTTCAGCTCTTACGCAATATATGAGTGCAAGCCATGGATATAGCACTATGGTGGAATAAGGTATAATGGTAGGGGTTATGTGGGAAGACAAAAAAGAGAAATTCTCACATCAACGAGGCTAATCAACGGGCTATGGAGATGCCCATTGTCGGTGTCAAAACCGGCGGATCTCGGGTAGGGGGTCCCGAACTGTGCGTCTAAGGCGGATGGTAACAGGAGGCAGGGGACACGATGTTTACCCAGGTTCGGGCCCTCTCGATGGAGGTAATACCCTACTGCTTGCTTGATTGATCTTGATGATATGAGTAGTACAAGAGTTGATCTACCACGAGATCGTAGAGGCTAAACCCTAGAAGCTAGCCTATGGTATGATTGTTGTTGTCCTATGGACTAAACCCTCTGGTTTGTATAGACACCGGAGGGGGCTAGGGTTACACAGAGTCGGTTACAAGGGAGGAGATCTTCATATCTGTATCGCCAAGCTTGCCTTCCACGCCAAGGAGATTCCCATCCGGACACGAGACGAAGTCTTCAATCTTGTATCTTCATAGTCAATCAGTCCAACCAAAGGATATAGTCCGGCTGTCCGGATACCCCCTAATCTAGGACTCCCTCAGTAGCCCCTGAACCAGGCTTCAATGACGATGAGTCCGGCGCGCAGATTTTCTTCGGCATTGCAAGGCGGGTTCCTCCTCCGAATACTCCATAGAAGATTTCGAACACAAGGATAGTGTCCGGCTCTGCAAAACAAGCTCCACACACCACCGTAAAGAGAATAATATTTCCACAAATCTAATCTGCTGACACATTTCGATATCATGACAATATACCATGGCTCGGTCTTTATTCGAACCGTCATTCTCAACCAGCCTTGGCGCATATTGCGAGGCGGTTTCCTTGGCACGTCTTGTCGAAGCAGAGACCGTGTCCCCTTATTACGGGATTCTCATCAATACGGATGTGGGTAACCCAACCGCGCCATCAATTACGGCGCTTGGGGAATAAGCGAGTTTACCAGGCTAGTGGGGGCGTATAGTTTCATCCGCCTTTATAAAGGGATAAGGGTTCACCTTTTTTCACCCACGCCTTCTTCCTCCTTGCTCATCCATTCTCGCGCACTCGAGCTCCAACACCCAAGTTCACACCTTTCTCCTCACACCGCTCCAACCATGCCCGGAAGTGGATGAAATCCTCCCTCACGGAGGAGGACATCAAAAAGCTGCGGGGAGCCAGATACTTGGCCGCGGATATCGCGCACCGGCTGCCCGACAAGGGGCAGATCGTCCCTACCCCGGAACCTTATGAGAGGGTAGTTTTTCTCACCCACTTCGTCCACGGACTGGGGTTTCCCCTTCACCCATTCGTCCGTGGCCTCATGTTCTACTACGGGCTGGACTTCCATGATCTAGCCCCGAAATTTATCCTCAACATCTCAGCGTTTATCGTCGTGTGCGAGGCCTTCCTCCGCGTCCAGCCCCACTTCGGCCTGTGGCTGAAGACCTTCAATGTCAAGCCGAAGGTTGTGGGCGGCCAGCAAGCAGAATGCGGAGGCGCCATGGTGGGCAAAATGCCAAATGTCACATGGCTCGAGGGATCCTATGTGGAGACCATAAAGGGGTGGCAATCGGGGTGGTTCTACATCACCAAGCCGCGCGACACCAACTGGGTGGCGGCCCCCGAGTTCCGATCCGAAATCCCCATGCGGCTTACCTCCTGGAAAGAGAAGGGCTTGTCCTGGGGTTCATCGGTGGACCTGGCCGGACTCCAGAAATGTATTTGGAACATGATAAGCAAGAAAATCAAGCTTGTCAACGTGGTCCAGGTCATGCTCTTCCGTCGGATCCTCCCGTGTCAACAACGGGCGTTTAATTTATGGGAGTTTGACCCGGCCCAACACCAGACTCTGTGCGAGCTCTTCGACACAACGCACAAGGACGTCTGGAGGGTGCTGTTCAAGGGCGCCAAGGTCCCCCCTTCCCTCACCGAGGACCGCGGACTTAGAGCGAAGCGCCCTGCGAATCCGGTAAGTTCTCTACACCTCGTAGGGTATTTACCTTCCCCGGTTTAATCATGTGCGGGATCTGAGCTCCCATGCCTTTAACAGGACTGGGTGGAGATAGCGGAGTAGATCGACTGCCCGGCCCCCCTGCCCGAAGATCCCGCCAATGCTCTCCTGACGGAGATGCTGACTCCGGCACCTTATGAGGTGCCAGAGGAGAAGACCAAGAAGAAGGCCACGGGGACCCGAAAGAGTTCCCTACGTCAGGTGATATCAGACTCATCGTCCGATAACTCCGAGACGCACTCCTCTCGTGAAAACGAGGAGGAGGAAGATGAAGGTTCTCCCCCTCCAGCCGGGGGAGACAGGAAAAGGAAGGCCGCCCCAACCGGGGAGGTCAAAGGGTCCAAGAAGGGAAGGACTCTCCTTCCGGACTGTTCCACGACCGCCGCTCATAGCGAAGACGAGTGGTTGCCCAGGGACAAGCCCCTGGCGAAGTCGTTGTTGGGGATCGTAGCAGAAATTTAAAATTTTCTACGCATCACCAAGATTAATCTATGGAGTAATTAAGCAACGAGGGGAAGGGGAGTGCATCTACATACCCTTGTAGATCGCTAAGCGGAAGCATTGCAAGAGCGCCGATGAGGTAGTCGTACTCGTGTGTTAGGCAGCCCCAAAACTTCCACTATATATAGGGGCAAGGGGGAGGGGAAGGCGCCCTAGGGTTTCCCCTAGGGGGGCGGCGGCCAGGGCAGATGGGATCTCCCCCTTGGGTGACTTGGCCCCCAAGCCAGGAGGTGGGAACCCTAGATGGGGCGCGCCAAACCCCCTGGTCACGTGGGAATAGGTGAGGGGGGCGCACAGCCCCTTAGTGGGCTGGTTTGCCCCCTTCCCTTGGCCCATGAAGCCCCCCAACACTTGTCGGGGCTCCCGAAACACCTTTCGGTCATGCTGGTCATCACCCGGTACCTCCAGAACACTTCCGGACTCCAAAACCCTTCGTCCAATATATCAATCTTCACCTCCGGACCATTCCGGAACTCCTCGTGACGTCCGGGATCTCATCCGGGACTCCGAACAACATTCGGTAACCGCGTACATACCTTCCCTATAACCCTAGCGTCATCGAACCTTAAGTGTGTAGACCCTACGGGCTCGAGAATCATGCAGACATGACCGAGACATCTCTCTGGTCAATAACGATGATCTCATCAGATGAACCACGATGTCAAGGATTCAATCAATCCCGTATACAATTCCCCTTATCTACTGGTATGATACTTGCCCGAGATTCGATCGTCGGTATCCCGATACCTTGTTCAATCTCGTTACCGGCAAGTCTCTTTACTCATTCCGTAACACATCATCCCGTGATCAACTCCTTGTCACATTGTGCACATTATGATGTTGTCCTATCGAGTGGGCCCAGAGATACCTCTCCGTTACACGGAGTGACAAATCCCAGTCTCGATTCGTGCCAACCCAACATACACTTTCGTAGATACCCGTAGTGCACCTTTATAGCCACCCAGTTACGTTGTGACGTTTGGTACACCCAAAGCATTCGTACGATATCCGGGAGTTGCACAATCTCATGGTCTAAGGAAATGATACTTGACATTAGAAAAGCTTTAGCATATGAACTACACGATCTTGTGCTAGGCTTAGGATTGGGTCTTGTCCATCACATCATTCTCCTAATGATGTGATCCCGTTATCAACGACATCCAATGCCCATGGTCAGGAAATCATAACCATCTATTGATCAACGAACTAGTCTACTAGAGGCTTACTAGGGACACGGTGTTGTTTATGTATCCACACATGTATCTGAGTTTCCTATCAATACAATTCTAGCATGGATAATAAACGATTATCATGAACAAGGAAATATAATAATAATAACTAATTTATTATTGCCTCTAGGGCATATTTCCAACAGTCTCCCACTTGCACTAGAGTCAATAATCCAGTTCACATAGCTATGTCATTAACACTCAAGGTCACATCGCCATGTGACTAACACCCAAAGAGTTTACTAGAGTCAATAATCTAGTTCACATTACCATGTGATTAACACTCAATGAGTTCTGGGTTTGATCATGTTATGCTTGTGAGAGATGTTATAGTCAACGGGTCTGCAACAATCAGATCCGCATGTACTTCGCAAAACTTTATGTTATATCATAGATGCTGCTACCACGTTCCACTTGGAGCTATTCCAAATGGTTGCTCCATTATACATATCCGGTTTTTCTACTCATAGTCATCCGGATAGGTGTTAAAGCTTGCATCAACGTAACTCTTAATGTCGAACTCTTTATCACCTCCATAACCGAGAAATATTTCCTTATTCCTCTAAGGAGAATTTTGACCACTGTCCAGTTATCCACTCCTGGATCACCTTTGTACCCTTTTGCCAGACATGTGGCAAGGCACAAATCAGGTGCGGTACTCAGCATGGTATACCGTATAGAGCCTATGACAAAAGCATAGGGGACGACCTTCGTCCTTCCTCTTTCTTCTGCCGTGGTCAAGCTTTGAGTCTTACTCAACTTCACACCTTACAACTCAGGTAAGAATCCCTTCTTTGACTGGTCTATTTTGAACTCCTTCAAAATCATGTCAAGGTGTGCGTTCTTTGAAAGTATCATCAGGCGTCTTGATCTATCTCTATAGATCTTGATGCCCAATATGTAAGCAACTTTATCCAGGTCTTCCTTTGAAAATCACTCTTCAAACAACCATTTATGCTTTCCAGAAATTTTACATTATTTCGGATCAACAATATGTCATCCACATATACTTATCAGAAATGTTGTAGTGCTCCCACTCACTTTCTTGTAAATACAAGTTTCTAGCAAACATTGTATAAACCTAAAAGCTTTGATCACTCCATCAAAGCATATATTCCGACTCCGAGATGCTTGATCTAGTCCATAGAAGGATTGCTGGAGCCAGCATACCTTTTAGCATCCTTAGGATCGACAAAACCTTTTATTATATCACATACAACTTTTTCTTACGAAAACTGGTAAGAAAACTTGTTTTGACATCCATCTGTCAGATTTCATAATCGAAAAATACAGCTAATGCTAACATGATTCCGACGGACTTAAACATCGCTACGGGTGAGAAAATCTCATCGTAGTCAACTCCTTGAACTTGTGAAAAAACTCTTTGCCACAAGTCGAGCTTCATAGACGGTAACATTACCGTCCACGTCTGTCTTCTTCTTAAAGATCCATTTATCTCAATGGCTTGCCGATCATCGGGCAAGTCCACCAAAGTCCATGCTTTGTTCTGATACATGGATCCTATCTCGGATTCATGGCTTCTAACCATTTGTCGAAATATGGGCCCACCATCGCTTCTCCATAGCTCGTAGGTTCATTGTTTTCCAACATGATATCTAAGACAGGATCACCGTACCATTCAGGAGTAGTACATATCCTTGTCGACCTACGAGGTTTGATAGCAACTTGATCCGAAGCTTCATGATCACTATCATCAACTTCCTCTTCAACCGACGTAGGTGCCACAGAAACATCTTTCTGTGTTGCACCACTTTCCGGTTGAAGTAGAGGTTCAACAACCTCATCAAGTTTTATCTTCCTCCCACTCAATTCTTTCGAGAGAAACTCCTTCTCGAGAAAGGACCCGTTCTTAGCGACAAACACTTTGCCCTCGAATCTGAGATAGAAAGTATACCCAACTATTACCTTTGGGTATCCTATGAAGATGTATTTGTCCGCTTTGGGTTCGAGCTTTTTCGGCTGAAGCCTTAAGCATCGCAGCACCAAATATTAAGAAACAACAACTTTAGTTTCTTGCCAAACCAATGTCCATACGACGTCGTCTCAACGGACTTAGATGGTGCCCTATCTAAAGTGAATGCAGCTGTCTCTAACGCATAACCTCAAAATGATAGCGGTAGATCGGTAAGAGACATCATAGATCGCACCATATCTCATAAGGTTCGATTACGATGTCCGGACACGGCATTACGCTGTGGTGTTCCAGGTGGTGTCAACTGTGAAACAATTTCACAATGTGTTAAGTGATTGCCAAACTCATAACTCAGAAATTCTCCATCGATCAGATCATAGGAATTTGATCTTCTTGTTATGATGGTTCGTAACTTCACTCTGAAATTGCTTGAACTTTTCAAACGTTTCAGACTTGTGCTTCATTAAGTAAATATACCTATATCTACTCAAATCGTTAGTGAAGATGAGAAAATAGCGATGTCCAATGCATGCCTCAATTCTTATTGGATCACACACATCAGCATGTACGATTTCCAACAAGTCACTTGCCTGTTTCATTGTACCTGAAAACGGGGTCTTAGTCATCCTGCCCATGAGGCATGGCTCGCATGTGTCAAGCGATTCAAAATCAAGTGACTCCAAACATCCATCGACATGGAGTTTCTTCATACATCTTACGCCAATATGACCCAAGCGGCAGTGCCACAAGAAAGTGGTACCATCATTATTAACTCTACATCTTTTGGCGTGAACATGTGTATTACCACGACCGAGATTCAATGAACCATTCACATAGGGTGCATGACCATGAAAGGTATTATTCATGTAAACAGAATAACCATTATTCTCTAACTTAAATGAATAACCGTATTGCTATGAACATGATCTAATCATATTCATGCTCAACGCAGACACCTGATAACATTTATCTAGGTTCAGTACTAATCCCGAAGGCAGATGGAGCGTGCGATGGTGATCTCATCAACTTTGGAAACACTTCCAACACACATCGTCACCTCGCCCTTAGCTAGTCTCTGTTCAGTCCGAAGCTTTTGCTTCAAGTCATCAATAATAGCAACTGAACCGGTATCCAATACCCAGGTGCTACCAGGAGTACTAGTAAGGTACACATTAATAACACGTATATACTTTGTTGAAGTTGCCAGCCTTCTTATCTACCATGCATTTGGGGTAGTTCCGCTACCAGTGACCGTTCCCCTTACAATAGAAGCACTTAGTCTCGGGTTTGGGTTCAACGTTGGGTTCCTTCACTTAAGCGGTAACTGGTTTGCCATTCATTGAGTTTCCCTTCTAGCCCTTGCCCTTCTTGAAACCAGTGGTCTTATTAAACCATCAACACTTGATGCTCCTTCTTGATTTCTACTTTTTGCGGTCTTAAGCACCGCGAACAGCTCCGGGATCATCTCCATCCCTTGCATGTCATAGTTCATCACGAAGATCTAGTAGCTTAGTGACAGTGACTAGAGAACTCTATCAATCACTATCTTATCTGGAAGTTTAACTCCCACTTGATTCAAGTGATTGTAGCACCCAGACATTCTGAGCACATGCTCACTAGCTGAGCTATTATCCTCCATCTTGTAGGCAAAGAACTTGTCAGAGGTCTCATACCTCTCAACACGGGCATGAGCCTGAAATCTCAATTTCAGCTCTTGGAACATCTCATATGTTCTATGGCGTTCAAAACGTCATTGGAATCCCGATTCTAAGCCGTAAAGTATGGTGCACTTAACTATCAAGTAGTCATCAGGACGTATCTGTCAAATGTTCATAACATCCACAGACAACGCTGGAGGGGTTGGTACACCGAGCGGTGCATCAAAGACATAAGCCTTCTATGTAGCAGTGAGGACACTCCTCAGGCAACGGACCTAGTCCGCATCATTCCTTACAATATCTTTCAACTTAATCTTTCTCTAGGAACGTATTGAAACAGGGAGCTACAACGCGAGCTATTGATCTACAACCTTTTCGCAAAGACAAGTTAGACTATTGTTCATGATAATTAAGTTCATCTAATCAAATTATTTAATGAACTCCCACTCAGACAGACATCCCTCTAGTCATCCAAGTGATACATGATCCGAGTCAACTAGGCCGTGTCCGATCATCACGTGAGGCAGACTAGTCATCATCGGTGAACATCTTCATGTTGATCGTATCTTCTATACGACTCATGTTCGACCTTTCGGTCTTCCGTGTTCCGAGGCCATGTCTGTACATGCTAGGCTCGTCAAGTCAACCTAAGTGTATTGCGTGTGTAAATCTGGCTTACACCCGTTGTATTTGAACGTTAGAATCTATCACACCCGATCTTCACGTGGTGCTTCGAAACAACGAACCTTGGCAACGGTGCACAGTTAGGGGGAACACTTTCTTGAAATTATTGCGAGGGGTCATCTTATTTAACCAACCGTCGTTCTAAGCAAATAAGATGTAAAACATGATAAACATCACATGCAATCAAATAGTGACATGATATGGCCAATATCATTTTGCTCCTTTTGATCTCCATCTTTGAGGCGCCATGATCATCATCGTCACCGACATGACACCATGATCTCCATCATCGTGTCTTCGTGAAATTGTCTCGCCAACTATTACTTCTACTACTACGGCTAACGGTTAGCAATAAAGTAAAGTAATTACATGACGTTTATGTTGACACGCAGGTCATAAATAAATTAAGACAACTCCTATGGCTCCGGCTGGTTGTCATACTCATCGACATGCAAGCCGTGATTCCTATTACAAGAACATGATCAATCTCATACATCACATATATCATTCATCACATCCTTTTGGCCATATCACATCACACGGTATATGCTGCAAAAACAAGTTAGACGTCCTCTAATTGTTGTTGCAAATTTTACGTGGCTGCTATAGGTTTCTTAGCAAGAACGTTTCTTACCTACGCCCAAACCACAACGTGATATGCCAATTTCTATTTACCCTTCATAAGGACCCTTTTCATCGAATCCGATCCGACTAAAGTGGGAGAGACAGACACCCGCTAGCCACCTTATGCAACTAGTGCATGTCAGTCGGTGGAACCTGTCTCACGTAAGAGTACGTGTAAGGTCAGTCTGGGCCGCTTCATCCCACGATGCTGCCAAATCAAGATAAGACTAGTAACGGCAAGTAAATTGACAAAACCGACGCCCACAACAACTTGTGTTCTACTCGTGCATAGAAACTACGCATAGACCTAGCTGTGATACCACTGTTGGGGATCGTAGCAGAAATTTAAAATTTTCTACACATCACCAAGATCAATCTATGGAGTAATCTAGCAACAAGGGGAAGGGCAGTGCATCTACATACCCTTGTAGATCGCTAAGCGGAAGCGTTGCAAGAATGCGGATGAGGTAGTCGTACTCGTGTGTTAGGCAGCGCCAAAACCTCCACTATATATAGGGGCAAGGGGGGGGAAGGCGCCCTAGGGTTTCCCCTAGGGGGCGGCGGCCAGGGCAGATGGGATCTCCCCCTTGGGTGACTTGGCCCCCAAGCCAGGTAGTGGGAACCCTAGATGGGGCGCCCCAAACCCCCTGGTCACGTGGGAATAGGTGAGGGGGCGCACAGCCCCTTAGTGGGCTGGTTTGCCCCCTTCCCTTGGCCCATGAAGCCCCCCAACACTTGCCGGGGCTCCCGAAACACCTTTCGGTCATGCTGGTCATCACCCGGTACCTCCAGAACACTTCTGGACTCCAAAACCCTTCGTCCAATATATCAATCTTCACCTCCGGACCATTCCAGAACTCCTCGTGACGTCCGAGATCTCATCGGGACTCCGAACAACATTCGGTAACCGCGTACATACCTTCCCTATAACCCTAGCGTCATCGAACCTTAAGTGTGTAGACCCTACGGGCTCGGGAATCATGCAGACATGACCGAGACATCTCTCTGGTCAATAACTAACAGCGGGATCTGGATACCCATGTTAGCTCCCACATGTTCCACGATGATCTCATCAGATGAACCACGATGTCAAGGATTCAATCAATCCCGTATACAATTCCCTTTGTCTACTAGTATGATACTTGCCCAAGATTCGATCGTCGGTATCCCGATACCTTGTTCAATCTCGTTACCGACAAGTCTCTTTACTCATTCCGTAACACATCATCCCGTGATCAACTCCTTGTCACATTATGCACATTATGATGATGTCCTACCGAGTGGGCCCAGAGATACCTCTCCGTTACACGGAGTGACAAATCCCAGTCTTGATTCGTGCCAACCCAACAGACACTTTCGGAGATACCCGTAGTGCACCTTTATAGCCACCCAGTTAAGTTGTGACGTTTGGTACACCCAAAGCATTTGTACGGTATCCGGGAGTTGCACAATCTCATGGTCTAAGGAAATGATACTTGACATTAGAAAAGCTTTAGCATACGAACTACACGATCTTGTGCTAGGCTTAGGATTGGGTCTTGTCCATCACATCATTCTCCTAATGATGTGATCCCGTTATCAACGACATCCAATGTCCATGGTCAGGAAACCGTAACCATCTATTGATCAACGAACTAGTCAACTAGAGGCTTACTAGGGACACGGTGTTGTCTATGTATCCACACATGTATCTGAGTTTCCTATCAATACAATTCTAGCATGGATAATAAACGATTATCATGAACAAGGAAATATAATAATAATAACTAATTTATTATTGCCTCTAGGGCATATTTCCAACAGTCGTAAGTATTCAGATACCAGAGTAATTCATGGTATGCTTTTATCGCATTGCTCCTCCTTACGCCGAACATGATTATGTAGTCTGTCCCGAGCCCGTATCGACATATCTTCGTCGGACGGTTCTTTGGACCCGTCGGATGTGAATAGTAATTCACTTCCGACCGCCTCCTCCCCTCTCCCTACGGACAACGTCGAGGTGTTGTCTCAAAGGGGACCAAGACGAGGGGAGGTAGTCATGGAGGCGCCTCAAGGCGACCTTCCGGACCCTGGGCGCAAAGGGAGCAAGACTCCCACTGGCTCCAAGTTCAGCCCTCAGCTGAACACCGCACCGGAACCACCAGTGGTCCCGGACTTCGGCAGGCGGCCCCCTGTTAAGAGGGGCAAGCCGCCCGTGCCGGTGACCTATGTCCATCTAGAGGCACCGGACAACTTGTTGGAAGTGCTTCGCAGCGCTTCCATCGACGAAGAGCACCGCACTATCATGAGTGCGGCGATCAAGAAGGTTCAGTCTGCCAAGAGCGGACTGACTGAAGCCTGTGCCAGCCTCCTAACAGGCTTTGAGGTGAGTAATTGAAAGATAGGAAAATATTACCGCATAGACAGTAGACCCTGATACTCTGTTCGGCGTTCGCGAAGGAAAGCCGAATGGAGGATCAAATAGTAACTACAGGAGTCTAATCCAAATATGTCTATATGTGTATGCAGGCTTCACTGCTGGCCGCTGCCGCAAGTACTGCGGAGGTCACCGCACTGAAGTAGGACCTCGAGCGGTCCAAGGAAGAACTCGGCCTTGCCAAGAGGCATCTCGAGGAGAACAAAGGTAAGTAATACCTTGTTTATACATAAAAAGGATTTGGTTGTAAGATAATAGGATCATCATGAATGTGTCAGGGACCACGACCGAGGTGGCGACCCTGAAGCAGGCGTTGTCCGAGGCCGAAAACAAAGCGGCCAAGGAGCGCCTCGAGCGAGAAAGGCAAGTAGCCTGAGTAGGCAAGGTGCAGCAAGAGCTCTAGGCGCTCGTGAAGAAGCACGAGTCCTTGGAGCTTGACTCGAAGACTGAGAGTCCGAGCTTGCCAAGGCCCTCGAAAGCGCAAAACATGCCAAGCCGAGGCCCAAAAGGCCCTCCAGGAGATTGAGGCGGTGAAGAAGATAGCGGCGGGTAAGGCACTCATTATGCAAAGCAAGCATGTGAAAGAAAATTTCTACTTACTTACCTGAGTTCGGAGCTCTCCAGGGGCGTTCGCAGATCTGCCCGCAGTGTGTCTGATGCCCCGGAGTTCTACCGGGCCGAGGAGGGGAGCTCGACGGAGAAGGTGTTCTGGTCGCAATATATTGGGACCGAACACCCGATGCCCACGAGCGACCAGCTGAAGCAACTGGTCGAGCTCCACAAGGCGGTCGAACAGGCCATGAAGGGCCTTATAGTGCGGATGTGGCCTGGCGATGCCCTTCCCAACAACTACTTCGGCCTGGTGAGGCGGCTTGTGGATGCCTGCCCACGGTTGGAAGTCATAAAGCGGTCTGTCTGCATTGATGGTGCGCGCAGGGCCTTTGCCCGTGCGAAGGTGCACTGGGCCAAGATGGACGCCGAGAAGCTGGTGAAGGAGGGCCCGCCGCAGGGCAAGGAGCATCGCCACCCCGAAATGTATTATGAGGGTATCCTGAAGGGTGCCCGTCTCGTGGCGGATGAGTGTACCAAAGATGTAATTTTTGAATGAACTTGCTCATGTGATCCTGTATGATGAAAACTAGTTCATGTGCGCTATGCAACACTTTTTTATTTAAAATATTACCTTCTGTGCGGCCATTTATAAATCTGAGAGTTGGCTAGTCGTCGGCTTCTGCCCCCAAGCAACTAGTGCTGGGGTGTTCGGGATAAACGTGAGCACTCTTTTTCCCATTTTTGGGTCCTTCGAGGGAGGTGCTCAGCGCAACTAACCAGACAATCGGACTATAATGCTTTATCACTCTCACTTAGCCATAGAAGTCTACAATTTTAAATTTTGGCGAAGCCCTAGTATTTGGAAGGCCGAATTTGGGGCGCTATACACGCCTAAGTCGGACAAGGCCGACTCCTCGCCCGAAGCGGAAAAAGTCTTTAGGGACTTGAGACCTCTCGAACAGCGACCAGCTCTCGCCTTATCATGACAGTCAGTTTTAGCTTTCTCTACTGAGGTGCTCGTCTGGAAGAACCGGGGCACAATCACAGTAGTTCTCCCAGTGCTACCTTAGCCTATATAGCGGAACGTAAGGTAACAAAACATGGGAGCCGGGCAAACCCAACTATTGACCCAAGACATGATTCAGAGCTGATGCATATAATGATATAAGTTCGGGGTGCCGCATTGTCGAAAGTGTTCGGACTTCTCACGCCGTATTATGGGGTATACAGAAGCCCCTGGCGTACTGGCCGTACCAGAGTGTACGGGTGCTGGTTGTCATAAATGAACATATATATAAAAAAGAATATAGAATGCGATAATAGACTAGTGTTATGCATTGTTTATTTGAGAAATGTGTCGAAGCATACTGTTACAAGTAGTGCGGTAAGCAAAAATAGGATTATTTGACATGTCCCATCCAAGGGCAACCTGCGGACTGGTATCTTAAAACAGGTATTTAACTCGTTATCAGAGACCACCTGGGGATTCCATTGTACGACGTAGCTTCCTGCCTCCTTGGATGTTGTATCATGTGTCCGGAAATCGTACTGCCGGATAGGGCTTCCAGATAGTAAAGTCCTGAAAGAGAGAGAATGGTAAAGGTAGTAAGCCCCTAGTGCGGTTGAGCCGCATTGTGGGACCTGCCATGATCGTGCCCCCGCCTGCACCTATGGTATTTTCAATGCGTAATTATGTACGCGCTGCACGAATTTCGTCGTTCGACTGAGACTAAGGCGGGGCCGAATTGCTAGGCGATCTCTGAACATGCCAGGCGATCCTGTTGCAGGTTACTCCGGATGCGCTTGACGGTGTCCGGAGGCTTTATCGCCGAACTGGTGGATTGCCTCAAAAGGATGCTTTGTGCCTCGGCTGCGAGGGTCGCAGTGTGCTCCTCCATACGGAGTGAGTGCTCTGTGTTTCCATTGACTGTGATGACCCCCTTAGGTCTTGGCATCTTGAGCTTGAGCTATGCATAATGCGGTACCGCATTGAACCTTGCAAATGCAGTTCGCCCGAGCAGTGCGTGATAGCCGCTGCGGAACGGGACGATATCGAAGATTAACTCCTCGCTTCGGAAGTTGTCCGGAGATCCGAAGACCACTTCCAGTGTGATTGAGCCCGTACAATGGGCCTCTACACCTGGGATGACGCCTTTAAAGGTCGTTTTTGTGGGTTTGATCCTTGAGGGGTCTATACCCATTTTGCGCATTGTATCCTGATAGAGCAGGTTCAGGTTGCTGCCGCTGTCCATAAGGACTCGAGTGAGGTGAAATCCATCAATGATGGGGTCTAAGACCAATGTGGCAAATCCGCCATGACGTATACTAGTGGGGTGGTCCCTGCAATCGAAGGTGATCGGATAGGAGGACCATGGGTTGAACTTTGGGGCGACGGGCTCCATCGCATATACGTCCCTTAGTGCACGCTTTCGTTCCCTCTTGGGGATGTGGGTTGTGTATATCATATTCACCGTCCTCACTTGCGGGGGGGAACCTCTTCTGTCCTCCCGTGTTTGGTGGCCGTGGCTCCTCTTCGTCATTGCTGTGCAGCCCCTTATCCTTGTTTTCAGCATTTAACTTGCCAGCCTGCTTGAACACCCAGCATTCTCTGTTGGTGTGATTGGCTGGCTTATCGGGGGTGCCGTGTATTTGACACGAACGATCGAGTATGCGGTCCAACCTGGACGGGCCCGGAGTGCTTCTTTTGAATGGCTTTTTCCGCTGACCGGGTTTAGAGCCTCTGAATCCGGCATTGACTGCCTTATCCTCGGCGTTGTCGCCGTTGTTGCGGCGCTTGTGTTTGCTACGACATGGCCTGCCGTCACTGTCCTTGGTATCCGAAGTGCCAAGGTTCCTTGATACGTTGTTGCTGCAAGCCAGCCAGCTATCCTCTCCCGCGCAAAAGTGGGTCATGAGTATTGTGAGGGCTGCCATAGAGTTTGGCTTTTTCTGGCCGAGGTGCCGGGCGAGCCACTCGTCACGGATATTGTGCTTAAATGCCGCTAAGGCCTCTGCATTCGGACAGTCGACAGTTTGATTTTTCTTGGTTAGGAACCGTTTCCAGAATTGCCTGGCCGATTCCCCTGGCTGCTGAATTATGTGGCTCAAGTCATCGGCATCTGGTGGTCGCACATAAGTGCCCTGGAAGTTGTCAAGGAATGCATCTTCCAGATCCTCCCAACAGCCAACGGAGTCTGCTGGCAAACTATTCAGCAAATGCTGAGCTGGTCCTTTAAGTTTTAACGGGAGGTACTTGATGGCATGTAGATCATCACCGCGTTCCATGTGGATGTGGAGGAGGAAGTCCTCGATCCATACTGCGGGATCTGTTGTACCATCATATGATTCGATATTTACGGGTTTAAAACCCTCTGGGAATTCATGCTCCATTACTTCGTCAGTGAAGCATAGGGGGTGTGTCGCGCCTCTGTGCTGGGCTATATCGCGACGCAGCTCGTATGAGTCTTGCCTGCTGTATTCGGCCTGGCCGGATTTGCTTTTATTGTATCCAGCATGGCAGTCACCGTACCGCGTAGGGGCGTGCCCTCGTGATCCATAGATTGATCTTGCATGTTTTGCCCTGTCTTCCAATACGTCTCGCAGGTCTCGCGTGTTTCCCAATGCCTTGGTGTTTTTGTTTGAGTGGCGGTGGGGTGCGGGCGGAGCTTCTGACTGAAATGCCTCTCTGTCTCGGCCACAAGGTGGTCGATCAGCCGCGTCATACGCTGGTGATGTAGGTTTCCATGCTTCCTCCTCAAGTCAGGGTAGCAACCTGCGCTCTGGGTGACCCTTGGAGGGGCGTTTGAGTTCGTATTCCTTGGCCGCAAGGACTTCAGTCCATCTGTCTGTTAGCAAATCTTGATCAACTCGAAGCTGTTGTTGCTTTTTCTTTAGGCTATTTGTTGTGGCTATAAGCTGGCGCTTAAAGCGCTCCTGCTCGACGGGATCCTCATGCACGACAAATTCTTCGTCGTCGAGGCTCACTTCGTCTTCGGAGAGAGGCATGTAATTGTCATCCTCTGCTTCTCCCTCTGCCGCTTGCTTAGGAGGGCTGGCTTGTTCATCCTCCGGCTCTGGACCGTGCTGGAGGGGATTGTCACCATCCTCGGCACTGTCCGGAGTACTGTTATCTCCAGTGCCGGTATCACCGCTTTTGCTATGGCGAGACTTAGAGCGGCACCGCTGACGTCGGTGCTTGGGTTGCTTCTTGGAGGGGTCATCCTCCGCTGTCTTGTCGCCATTGCCTTCTTTGGGTGTATCCACCATATATATATATATATATATATATATATATATATATATATATATATATATATATATCATATGATGAGGTGGCGGTCCAGTGCCCCGTGGGCAGTGGTTCCTGTTCGTCTCATTCATCGTTGTCCATACCATCGATGTCTTCGGAGTCGAAGTCGAGCATGTCGGTTAAATCATCGACAGTGGCTACTAAGTGGGTGGTGGGTGGGGAGTGAATTTCTCCGTCATCCGCATCCCATTCTAGCCGGACATAGCTCAGCCAATGTTCTCCTGACAGGGAGAGAGACCTTAACGAGTTGAGTACATCGCCGAAGGGCGAGTGTTGAAAGATATCCGTGGAGGTGAACTCCATGATCGGCGCCCAATCGGATTCGATAGACACGGGCGCAGGCGGTTCGGAGTCCATGGCCGGAGACGAGTCCAGTGGTTCGGCGTCACGGCTCTGAGAGTTCAGCCTCCAAGGCGGGGTCTATCTGCCCGTCCTCGGATGGCGCAATCTGCTCTGGATTGAAGGCCGGAGTAGTTACTGGTGTGATCTCCCGAGCACTGTCCGACGGCAGAGCTATACCATGCTCGTCGTGATCGTGCGGCACACCTGGCATGGGCCCGAATCCGTCGAAGATCAAGTCTCCATGGATATTGGCAGTGTAATTCAAGTTTCCGAACCTGACCTGGTGGCCAGGGGCGTAGCTCTCGATCTGCTCTAGATGGACAAACGAGTTGGCCCGCAGTGTGAAGCCGTCGAATACAAAGATCTGTCCGGGGAGGAAGACCTCACCCTGGACCGCATTGTTCCCGATGATCGAAGGGGCCATCAAGCCTTACGGCGATGGCACAGTGGAACTCTCAATGAAAGCACCAATATCGGTGTCAAAACCGGCGGATCTCGGGTAGGGGTCACAAACTGTGCGTCTAAGGCGGATGGTAACAGGAGGCAGGGGACACGATGTTTACCCAGGTTCGGGCCCTCTAGATGGAGGTAATACCCTACTTCCTGCTTGATTGGTCTTGATGATATGAGTAGTACAAGAGTTGATCTACCACGAGATCGTAGAGGCTAAACCCTAGAAGCTAGCCTATGGTATGATTGTTGTTGTCCTACGGACTAAACCCTCTGGTTTATATAGACACCGGAGGGGGCTAGGGTTACACAGAGTCGGTTACAAGTGAGGAGATCTTCATATCCGTATCGCCAAGCTCGCCTTCCATGCCAAGGAGAGTCCCATCCGGACACGAGACGAAGTCTTCAATCTTGTATCTTCATAGTCCAATAGTCCGGCCAAAGGATATAGTCCGGCTGTCCGGATACCCCCTAATCCAGGACTCCCTCACCCATCAATTGATGTTAATGCGAGGAGTAGGGATTGCCATGCAACGGATGTACTAGATCTATAAGTGTATGAAAGCTCGAAAAGAAACTAAGTGGGTGTGCATCCAACTTGCTTGCTCATGAAGACCTCGGGCGTTTGAGGAAGCCCATCATTGGAATATACAAGCCAAGTTCTATAATGAAATTTCCCACTAGTATATGAAAGTGACAAAATGAGAGACTCTCTATCATGAAGATCACGGTGCTACTTTGAAGCACAAGTGTGGTAAAAGGATAGTATCCCTTCTCTCTTTTTCTCTCATTTTTTTATTTGTTTGGGCCTTTTCTCCCCTTTTTATGGCCTATTTTTTTAGTCCGGAGTCTCATCCCGACTTGTGGGGGAATCATAGTCTCCATCATCCTTTCCTCGCTTGGGACAATGCTCTAATAATGATGACCGTCACACTTTTATTTACTTACAACTCATGAATTACAATTCAATACTTAGAACAAAATATGACACTATATGAATACCTCCGGCGGTGTACCGGGATATGCGATGAATCAAGAGCGACATGTATGAAAGAATTATGAACGGTGGCTTTGCCACAAATACAATGTCAACTACATGATCATGCAAAGCAATATGACAATAATGGAGCATGTCATGATAAATGAAACGGTGGAAAGTTGCATGGCAATATATCTCGAAATGGCTATGGAAATGCCATGATAGGTAGGTATGGTGGCTGTTTTGAGGAAGATATAAGGAGGTTTATGTGTGAAAGAGCGTATCATATCACGGGGTTTGGATGCACCGGCGAAGTTTGCACCAACTCTCAAGGTGAGGAAGGGCAATGCGCGGTACCGAAGAGGCTAGAAAATTGCGGAAAGGTAAGTGTGCGTATAATCCATGGACTCACATTAGTCATAAAGAACTCATATACTTATTGCAAAAATTTATTATCCCTCGAAGCAAAGTACTACTATGCATGCTCCTAGGGGAAGGGTTGGTAGGAGTTAACCATCGCGCGATCCCGACGCCACACAAAGGAAGACATTCAACAAATACTTCATGCTCCGACTTCGTTACATAACGGTTCACCATACGTGCATGCTACAGGAATCACAAACTCCAACACATGTATTTTTCAATTCCACAATTACTCAACTAGCACAACTATGATATTACCACCTTTATATCTCAAAACAATTATCAAGCATCAAATTTTCTCATTATATTAGTTAAAGCAAATTGCCATGCTATTTTAAGACTCTCAAAATAATAAGTGAAGCATGAAAGATCAATAGTTTCTATAAAACAAATCCACCACCGTGCTCTAAAAGATATAAGTGAAGCACTAGAGCAAAACTATATAGCTCAAAAGATATAAGTGAAACACATAGAGCATTCTAATAATTTCCGAATCATGTGTGACTCTCTAAAAAGGTGTGTACAGCAAGGATGATTGTGGTAAACTAACAAATAAAGACTCAAATAATACAAGACGCTCCAAGCAAAACACATATCATGTGGTGAATAAAAATATAGCTCCAAGTAAAGTTACCGATGGAAGTAGACAAAAGAGGGGATGCCTTCCGGGGCATCCCCAAGCTTTGGCTTTATGGTGTCCTTATATTATCTTGGGGGTGCCATGGGAATCCCCAAGCTTAGGCTCTTGCCACTCCTTGTTCCATAATCCATTAAATCTTTCACCCAAAACTTGAAAACTTCGCAACACAAAACTTAGCAAAAAATCTCGTGAGCTCCGTTAGCGAAAGAAAACAAAAGACCTCTTCAAGGTACTGTAATGAACTCATTATTTATTTATATTGGTGTTAAACCTACTGTGTTCCAACTTCTCTATGTTTTATAAACTATTTTACTAGCCATAGATTCATCAAAATAAGCAAGCAACACACGAAAAACAGAATCTGTCAAAAACAGAACAGTCTGTAGTAATCTGTAACTAACACAAACTTCTGGAACTCCAAAAGATCTACCAAAATAGGAAGACCTAGACAATTTGTTTATTGAACATCAGCAATTAGAATCAGTATTTTATCACGTTCTCGTAATTTTTAACAATTATTTTCGTGAACAGAAAGTTTCTGGAAATTTCTGCAAGATCAAATAACTATCATCCAAGAAGATCCTATAGGTTTAACTTTGCACAAACACTAATTAAAACATAAAAACACATCTAACCAGAGGCTATAACAAATATTTATTCCTAAATATAAGCAAAAAGCAAAAAAACTAAAAATAAAATTGGGTTGCCTCCCAACAAGCGCTATCATTTAACGCCCCTAGCTAGGCATAATAGCAAGGATAGATCTAGGTATTGCCATCTTTGGTAGGCAATCCATAAGTGGCTCTCATGATAGATTCATATGGTAATTTTATTTTCTTCCTAGGGAAGTGTTCCATGCCTTTCCTTAATGGAAATTGGAATCTAATATTCCCTTCCTTCATATCAATAATTGCACCAATCGTTCTAAGGGAAGGTCTACCAAGAATAATAGGACAAGAAGGATTGCAATCTATATCAAGAACGATAAAATCTATGGGCACATAGTTCCTATTTGCAACAATAAGAACATCATTAATTATTCCCATAGGTTTCTTAATACTGGAATCCGCGAGGTGCAAGTTTAGAGAGCAATCATCAAAATCGCGGAAACCTAGCAAATCACATAAAGTTTCTGGAATCGTGGAAACACAAGCACCCAAATCACACAAAGCATAAAATTCATGATCTTTAATTTTAATTTTAATAGTAGGTTCCCACTCATCATAAAGTTTTCAGGGGATAGAAACTTCCAACTCAAGTTTTTCTTCATAAGATTGCATCAAGGCATTAACGATATGTTTGGTAAAAGCTTTATTTTGACTATAAGCATGAGGAGAATTTAGCACAGATTGTAACAAGGAAATACAATCTATCAAAGAGCAATTATCATAATTAAATTCCTTGAAATCCAAGATAGTGGGTTTATTAGCATCTAATGTTTTGATTTCTTCAATCCCACTTTTATCAATTTTAGCTTCAAGATCTAAAAACTCCGAATTTTTTGAACGCCTTCTAGGTAAAGGTGGATCATATTCAATCCCATCATTATCAAGATTCATATTGCAAAACGAAGATTTAATAGGGTACACGCCAATAACTTTTAGATCTTCATCTTTATTTTCAAAGGAACTAGAAGAACACGCTCTTATAAAGGAATCTTTCTTAGCACGCATCCTAGCGGTTCTTTCATTGCACTCATCAATGGAAATTCTCATGGCTTTGAGAGACTCATTGATATCATGCTTAGGAGTAATAGATCTAAGTTTTAAAGAATCAACATCAAGAGAAATTCTATCAGCATTCCTAGCCAAATCATCAACTTTAAGCAATTTCTCTTCAAGCAAAGCATTGAAATTCTTTTGTGAATTCATAATGTCCTTAACACTAGTCTCAAATTCAGAGGGCATCTTATTAAAATTTCCATAAGAATTGTTGTAGGAATTACCATAATTATTAGAGGAATTACTAGGATAAGGCATAGGATTAAAGTTTCCTCTATTCGCGTTGTTACCAAAATTATTCCTACCAACAAAATTCACATCCATAGATTCATTATTATTCTCAATCAAAGTAGAAAAAGGCATATCATTAGGATCAGAAGAAACACTCTTAGTAGCAAATAATTTCATAAGTTCATCCAATTTTCCACTCAAAACATTAATTTCTTCTATCGCATGTACTTTTTTATTAGCAGATCTTTCAGTGTGCCATCGAGAATAATTAACCATAATATTATCTAGGAGTTTAGTAGCTTCTCCTAAAGTGATTTCCATAAAAGTACCCCCCGCGGCTGAATCTAAAAGATTTCTAGAAGAAAAATTCAATCCCGCAAATTTTTTTTGTATAATCATCCACAAATTCAAACCATGAGTTGGGCAATTACGTATCATTAATTTCATCCTCTCCCAAGCTTGTGCAACATGTTCATGATCAAGTTGCTTAAAATTCATAATATCGTTTCTAAGAGAGATGATCTTAGCGGGGGGAAATACTTAGAGATAAAAGCATCTTTGCACTTATCCCAAGAATCAATACTATTTTTAGGCAAAGACGAAAACCAAGCTTTAGCACGATCTCTAAGCGAAAAAGGAAATAGCTTCAATTTAACAATATCATTGTCCACATCTTTCTTCTTTTGCATATCACACAAATCAACGAAGCTATTTAGATGGGTAGCGACATCTTCACTTGGAAGGCCGGCGAATTGATCTTTCATAATAAGATTCAACAAAGCTGCATTGATTTCACAAGATTCAGTATCGGTAAGAGGAGCAATCGGAGTGTTAAGGAAATCATTATTGTTGGTATTGGTAAAGTCACATAATTTGGTATTATCTTGAGCCATCGTGACCAACAAGCAATCCAACACACGAGCAAACAAGAGGCAAGCGAAAAAGAGGCGAACGGAAAAGAGAGGGTGAATAAAACGGCAAGGGTGAAGTGGGGGAGAGGAAAACGAGAGGCAAATGGCAAATAATGTAATGTGGGAGATAAGGGTTTGTGATGGGTACTTGGTATGTTGACTTTTTGCGTAGACCTCCCCGGCAACGGCGCCAGAAATCCTTCTTGCTACCTCTTGAGCACTACGTTGGTTTTCCCTTGAATAGGAAAGGGTGATGCAGCAAATTAGCGTAAGTATTTCCCTCAGTTTTTGAGAACCAAGGTATCAATCCAGTAGGAGGCTACGCGCGAGTCCCTCGCACCTACACAAAACAAATAAATCCTTGCAACCAACGCGATAAGGGGTTGTCAATCCCTACACGGTCACTTACAGAGTGAGATCTGATAGATATGATAAGATAATATTTTTGGTACTCTTATGATAAAGATACAAAGTAAAATAAAAGCAAAGTAAAAAGATGAGTGTTGGAAGATTAATATGATGGAAGATAGACCCGGGGGCCATAGGTTTCACTAGTGGCTTCTCTCAAGAGCATAAGTATTTTACGATGGGTGAACAAATTACTGTTGAGCAATTAACAGAATTGAGCATAGTTATGAGAATATCTAGGTATGATCATGTATATAGGCATCACGTCCAAGACAAGTAGACCGACTCCTGCATGCATCTACTACTATTACTCCACACATCGACCGCTATCCAGCATGCATCTAGAGTATTAAGTTCATAAGAACAGAGTAACGCCTTAAGCAAGATGACATGATGTAGAGGGATAAATTCATGCAATATGATAAAAACCCCATCTTGTTATCCTCGATGGCAACAATACAATACGTGCCTTGCTGCCCCTACTGTCACTGGGAAAGGACACCGCAAGATTGAGCCCAAAGCTAAGCACTTCTCCCATTGCAAGAAAGATCAATCTAGTAGGCCAAACCAAACTTATATTTCGAAGAGATTTGCAAAGATAACCAATCATACATAAAAGAATTCAGAAGATTCAAATATTGTTCATAGATAAACTTGACCATAAACCCACAATTCATCGGTCTCAACAAACACACCGCAAAAAGAAGATTAAATCGAATAGATCTCCACGAGAGAGGGGGAGAACATTGTATTGAGATCCAAAAAGGTAGATAAAGCCATCTAGCTAATAACTATGGACCCGAAGGTCTGAGGTAAACTACTCACACATCATCGGAGGGCTATGGTGTTGATGTAGAAGCCCTCCGTGATCGATGCCCCCTCCGGCGGAGCTCCGGAACAGGCCCCAAGATGGGATCTCGTGGGTACAGAAGGTTGCGGCGGTGGAATTAGGTTTTTGGCTCCTATTCTGATCGTTTGGGGGTACGTAGGTATATATAGGAGGAAGGAGTACGTCGGTGGAGCAACAGGGGGCCCACGAGGGTGGAGGGTGCGCCTGGGGGGTATAGGCGCGCCCCCTACCTCTTGGCCTCCTCCTTTGTTTCTTGGCGTAGGGTCCAAGTCCTTTGGATCATGTTCGTTCCGAAAATCACGTTCTTGAAGGTTTCATTCCGTTTGGACTCCGTTTGATATTTTTTTTCTGCGGAACTCTGAAATAGGCAAAAAACAATAATTCTGGGCTGGGCCTCCGGTTAATAGGTTAGTCCCAAAAATAATATAAAAGTGAATAATAAAGCCCAATAATGTCGAAAACAGTAGATAATATAGCATGGAGCAATCAAAAATTATAGATACGTTGGAGACGTATCAGTCTCCAACGTATCTATAATCTTTGATTGTTCCATGTTGTTATATTATCAATCTTGGATGTTTTACAATCGCTTTTAGTCATTTAATATTATTTTTTGGTACTAACCTATTGACATAGTGCCAAGTGCCAGTTGCTATTTTTTCCATGTTTTTTACATCGCAGAAAATCAATATCAGACAGAGTCCAAATGCCCCGAAACTTTACGAAGAATTTTTATGGGCCAGAAGGAACACAACAGGCCCTGGCTGCGCCTGGCGGGTGCCCCGAGGGGGGCACAACCCACCAGGGCGCACCAGGAGGCCTAGGCGCGCCCTGGTAGGTTGTGCCCACCTCGGGTGCCCCCTGGACCGCCTCTTTGCTCTCTAAATACCCCAATATTGCAGAAACCCTAGGAGCATCGATGAAATATTCATCCAGCCGCCGCAGAGTCCAGAACCACCAGATCCAATCTAGACACCATCTTGGATGGGGTTCAGCACCTCCATTGGTGCCTCTCCGATGATGCGTGAGTAGTTCTTTGTAGACCTTCAGGTCCGTAGTTAGTAGCTAGATGGCTTTCTCTCTCTCGTTGGATTCTCAATACAATGGTCTCTTGAAGATCCATATGATGTAACTCTTTTTGCGGTGTGTTTGTTGGGATCTGATGAACTTTGAGTTTATGATCAGCTATATCTTTTTATATCCATGAAAGTTATTTGAGTTTCTTTGATCTCTTATATGCATGAATTCTTATAGCCTCGTATTTCTTCTCCGATATTTGGGTTTTGTTTGGCCAACTTGATCTATTTATCTTGCAATGGGAAGAGGTGCTTTGAAGTGGGTTCGATCTTACGGTGCTTGATCCCAGTGATAGAAAGGGAAACGACACATATGTATCGTTGCTACTAAGGATAAAACGATGGGGTCTATCTCTACATAGATAGATCTTGTCTACATCATGTCATCGTTCTTATTGCATTACTCCATTTCTCCATGAACTTAATACACTAGATGCATGCTGGATAGCGGTTGATGTGTGCAGTAATAGTAGTAGATGTAGGCGGGAGTTGGTCTACTAATCTTGGACGTGATGCCTATATAATGATCATTACTGGATATCGTCATAATTATTTGAGGTTCTATCAATTACCCAACAGTAATTTGTTCACCCACCGTTTAATATTTTTCTCGAGAGAAGCCACTAGTGAAACCTACGGCCCCCGGGTCTTCTTTCTCACATATTTGCCTTTGCGATCTACTTTTCTCTTGCATTTATTTTCAGATCTACTAAACCAAAATCACAAAAATACCTTGCTGTAATTTTTCCTTATTTTTTTTATTTAGCGTTCGATCTATCAATTTACTACAAATTTATCTCACGTCCGTTTGCCACTTTAGGCGTCGTACCCCGAAAGGGATTGACAACCCCTTTAACACATCGGTTTGCAAGGATTTGTTATCTGTGTGCAGGGGCTGTTTACGTTGTGTTGCTTGGTTCTCCTACTGGTTCAATGACCTTGGTTTCATATCTGAGGGAAATACCTACCGCCGATGTGCTACATCAGCCCTTCCTCTTTGGGAAAATACCGACGTAGCTTCAATCGACATCATGGCACTCGGGCCCAAAGTGACAAGCATTAAGCATGGCAAAGTCATAGCAACATCAATCTTAGAACATAGTGGAAACTAGGGATCAAGCCCTAACAAAACTAACTCGATTACATGATGAATCTTATCCAAATCCTCTCCGACCAGCGAGCCTACGAAGGAATTACTCACTCCGGTGGGGAGCATCATGGAATTGGTGATGGAGAAGGGTTGGTGATGATGAAGAACGAAGATTCCCCTCTTCGGAGCCCCAAATGGACTCCAGATCTGGCCTCCCGATGAAGAACAAGAGGTGACGGAGGCCCCGTCTCGTGGATCGTGATAATTCTTTCTCCCTATTTTTTTCTGGAAAAACAGGATTTTATAGCATCGATTTCAGGGTCTGTTGGGCCACCACCTGGGGACAACCCACCTGGGCGCGCCAGGAGGGGGGGCATGCCCTAGCGGGTTGTGCCCACCTAGGTGCCCCCTCCGGTGGATCTTGGCTCTGGAAATTCATATTTATTGTATAAAAAATCCTCGCAAAGTTTTGTTCCATTCCGAGAACTTTTATTTCTGCACAAAAACAACACCATGGTAGTTCTGCTGAAAACAGCGTCAGTCCGGGGTTAGTTTTATTCAAATCATGCAAATTAGAGTCCAAAACAAGAGGGAAATCATTAGGAAAAGTAGAAACATTGGAGACGTATCAACTCCCCCAAGCTTAAACCTTTGCTTGTCCTCAAGCAATTCAGTTGATAAACTAAAAGTGAAAAAGAAAAACTTTTATGAACTCTTTTGCTCTTATTTGCATAAATATGCTTAAACAGCACCCAGGTTTTCAGCCAACATTATAGCTAACCATGCCGACAATAACTCTTAAGGATTATATTAACTCATATCAATGACATAATCAACTAGCGAGCAATAATAAGATATCTCAAACGGCAACACGTTGTGAAAACAACCATGATATAATATGACAATAGTGGTATCTCGCTAGCCCTTTCTGAGACCGCAAAACATAAATGCAGAGCACCTCCAAAGTTCAAGCAGCGACTAAACAATGTAATTCATGGTAGAAAAGATCCAGTCATGATGCACCCAACATTAGCTACACACAATGCATAATTCATGACAACAGTTCTCTCAGGTTCTGGCGCTTGTTTTAGAAGGTGATGACACAACATAAAAGTAAATAGATAGTCCCTTCGTAGAGGGAAGCAGTGATTTGTAGAGGTGCCAGAGCTCAAGTTTTTAAAATAGAGGTAAATGATATTTTGAGACATGCACCCTTCTCATTTACTTCAGTACCATCAGCTATCAATATCTTCCATGCTAAGCACGCTAGTGGCAGTTCCCAAGCGATAAAAGTAAAGGTTTTGACTCCATTGGGAGTTTTTGTTTGATTATTTGTAAGCTTTTTTGTTTGCAGTTTGGGACCGGGCATCCCTATTACCGCCATTTTCTCGTGCGATGGCGAGTGAATAAACACTCGACCTGAGAATAACCTGCTTAGCATGGAAGATACCGACCACCTCCTGTCATTCCATGAATGACCCAGGCACACAAACATGATATTTATTAGAGGATTTTAGAGGTGGGACATGCAAATTTACTTAGGACGATAGGGTAATACCACATATAGGTAGGTATGGTGGACTCATCTAGAATGACTTTTGGGTTCAAGATTTTTTATGTACAAGCAGAATTCCCACTTAGTACATGCGAAGGATAGCAATTAGATCGAGAAGTGGCCAGCTAGAGAGCAACAACGGTCATGAACATGCATTATGCATAAGTAACATTGGACACTAGCATGAGTAGGACATGAACACCATGAACATAAATATCATAGAGGCTATGTTGGTTTTTATTCAACTACATGCATGAACATGTGCCAAGTCAAGCCACTCGAACATTCAGAGGAGGATACCATAATATCATACTACATCACAATCATTCTAACGCAATGTTGATATCCAAGATAAATCATTATCCACTCCTAGCTACTTATGCATGGCATGAGAGACTATAATCTCTAATTGTCATTGCAAACATGTTTAATCATAATGAGCTGAATCATGGATACTAGGTTAAATATATTTACACAAACAGAATAAGTCAAGTTCATACCAGTTTCTCTCTGCCATGGACAGTTCATCAAATATCATCATTATTGCCTTTCACTTGCACGACCGAACGATATGAAAATAATAATAGTGCAAGAGTGTTGTGGACTAAGCTGGAATCTGCAAACATTCTATTCAATAGGAGAAGACAAGGTAAAATGGGCTCTTTATTAGATCAACAGTTATTCATATGAGAGCCACTCAACATTTTCATTGTGGTCTTCTCCTTGATACAACTCAAATAAAAAGAAAAGAAGTTCAGAGAAACACACTGAAATATTTTTGGAGTTTTTGATTTTCTAGAGCAGTCAAATAAAAGGGAAAGCAAAAAACGAGAAACACACGAGAAAGTTGTCAACAAGCAAAAGAAGAACAAGGAAATCTTTTTGGGTTTTCTTTTTAGTATTACAACTAAGCATGCATAGAAAGTAAACTAACTACAACTATTTTTTTTCTAAAGTTTTTCAAACACACAAGAAGAAAGCAAGAAAAAATAAAATATAAACATGGATGATACAATTAAAAAGTGTGAACACCGACAACTGGAATGAAATATGTGAACATGAATGTAATGTTGGTGAGAAACACGTACTCCCCCAAGCTTAGGCTTTTGGCCTAACTTGGTAATTGATCAGCAGCCTGGATGGTAGTTGGGGTACTGAGGAGCGGGCATCCACTCATCCCACTGCTGAGGCTCCTCCTCCGCCTGTGCAGCAGCCTGAGCGTTCCGGTAGGCGATGATGTCTGTAGGCATAATCATATATCCGCCCTGGCAACAGAATCAAACAAAGCAGGAGCAGGCAATGGAATAATATCACGAGTTTGAATGCTAAAAACCAAGTTATAAGGAATAGGAATGGCAGGGTAATCTCATGCAATAAAATGGTGGTGTTGCATGGCTGCGCGATCTAGGTAAACCTTGGTCAGGGGGTGATCATGGAGGCGTATCTCAACCTCGAAGTGAGCCGCCAAACGAGTAGCAAAGTTCCCACCAAGTATTTTTACCCTTGGACTTATTAATGTGGAGGCGACGAGCCACAATAGCTCCCAAGCTATAAATGTTGTCACCCTCCAGTGCACGACGTAAAACAATAAGGTCTGGTGAACTGAGTGCACCCACCTTCTCTCTAGCCAGCAAGCATTTTGCAACGAAAATAGCAAAGTAATGAATAGCAGGAAAATGCAAGAAAAGGCCTCAAACTCAACAGGCCTAGACTTGTCTAAGCTCCCATCAGAAGGGATCATGCATATATTACAAAACTCAATAAGTGGTATCTGATGGGTTTCAGCATATAAATCAAACCGCACTTCAGGAGGATTATTCCTAGGAAGAAAAGTAAAACTTTGAACAAAGCTGTTTGTGAGGAGATGATACTGTTCGCATTCAGCCGCGATGAAGTCGGTGAGGCCGACATTAGCAACATATTGTGTGATCTCCTGAAGGATTCCAGCCTCTTCCATGAACTGGGTGTGCGGCCATTCGCACTGCCGTACCTCCGCCAACCTCTGAGGATGGAGATCACTGTCAGGTGACTCCCCAATAACACCCTTGGAGTTCTTCTTAGAAGCAAACTCCCTAAAGATGTTCATCTTTTTCCTATGAACACAATTCTAAAAAAATTAGTCTATAAGTTTTTCTCAACAAAACTTCACAAAATTGGTAGCAACTACTCATAGGGATACATAGAGGCCATAGCAAGCATTCAAACTACTTAGAACTCTAAGAATTCAACATGCAAGCTCATCTACAGTAGCACCAAGAGTAGCTAATTATTCAAAATATAAACCACTAAAACAAAAACTAATTGGACAAACGGTGGAGTCACATACCAAGCAACAATCCCCCGAAACAGTTTTGAAAACGGAGCTTCGAGCAAAGAGATTGAAATCCGCGGGTTTGAGAGCAAGAACACGGGAGAGAGAGAGAAATGGAGAATTTTTTCTGGAGGTGAGTGATGATGTGGTGTGAAGGGATAATTGAGGGGGCCACGTGGGGACTACAACCCACCAGGGCGCACCTGGGGGTCCTTGCGCGCCCAGGTGGGTTGTGCCCACCTGGTGCACCTCCCTCTGATATTATTTGCACCAGAAATTCTTAAATATTCAGAAAAAAAATCTTATTAAATTTTCAGAGCATTCTGAGAACTTTTTTTTGGGTCATTTCTTATTGCATGGGAAATTCGAAAAACAGACAAAACATGGCATTTTATTTTATTTAACTAAATAAAACAGAAAACAAAAGGTAGGGTCAGAAGGTAGTGCTTAGTAAATTCATCAACTTCATACCTCTCAAAAATGATCCATTAATAAGGTTGATCAAGTCTTATTAACAACCACTTTCGATTAGCATGAAACCGAAGAACTTTCGTAAATCACTAAGTTACCTCAATGGGGATATGAATGTCCCCAATAATAAGCATTTCATATTTCATTTTAATAGTAGGTAGAGGTATTTGAAAACTTCCTATAGTGATTGTCGGAGATTTTTCAATAACATTGATACCATTCACTTGGAATTGTTTCTTCAGAAAGTGCACCGTGTGCTCATTATCATTAATATGAAAAGTGATCTTGCTTTTATTGCAATCAATAACAGCCCCTGGAGTATTCAAGAAGGGTCTACCAAGGATAATCGACATGTTGCCGTCCTCAGGCATCTCAAGTATAACAAAATTAGTCAAAATAGTAACATTAGCAACAACAACAGGCACATCCTCACAGATACTGATAGGTTTGGCAGTTGGTTTGTCAGCCATTTTGCAAAGATATCTCAGTAGGTGTGAGTTTATTCAAGTCAAGTCTTTTATATAAAGAGAAAGGCATAACACTAACACCAACTCCTAAATCACATAAAGCAGTTTTCACATAATTCTTTTTGATAGAGCAAGGTATAGTTGGTATTCTCGGATCTCCAAATTTTTTAGGTACTCCATCTTTAAAAGTATAATTAGCGAGCATAGTGGAGATTTCAACTTCCGGTATTTTTTTCTTATTAGTGATGATGTCTTTCATGTACTTTGCACAAGGAGGCATTTTCAAGATATCAGTCAAACGAGTATGCAAAAAGACTGGCTTCAGCATTTCAGCAGAGCGTTCAAATTCTTCATCATCTTTCCTTTTAGTTGACTTAGGTGGAAAATGCATAGGTTTTTGAACCCACGGTTCTCTTTCTTTACCGCATTTTCTAGCCACAAAGTCACTTTTATCATATCTTTTATTCTTAGGTTGTGGGTTATTAAGACCAACAGGTGATTTTATCTCAGCATCATTGGCTGGTTCCTTTTCATTGTTTGGTTGAGTATTCTCATGAACCTCATCATTATCTTTTTCATTATATGAAAGTGAGTGTTCATTACCAGACTGAGTTTCAGCATCAGAGATAGAAGTTTCATTATCATTATCAGGAGGTTTTTCTATTTCAGGTTCACAAGAATCATGCAAAGTCCTATCATTTTTCTTTTTCTTTTTCTTTCTAGAAGGACTAGGTGCATCAGTGTTAACTCTTTGTGAATCTTGTTCTATTCTTTTTTGGTGTCCCTCAGGATAAAGTGGTTCCTGAGTCATTTTACCTCCTCTAGTTGCAACTCTAACAGCAAAGTCATGTTTATTATTATTCATTTCATCAAGCAACTCTCTTTGAGGAATTACTCACTCCTGATGGGGAGCATCATGGAATTGGCGATGGAAAAGGGTTGGCGATGACGAAGAACAAAGACCCCCCCTCTTTGGAGCCCCAAACGGGCTCCAGATTTGGCCTCCCGATGAAGAACAGGAGGTGAAGGCGGCTCCGTATCGTGGACCGCGATAATTCTTTCTCCCTGATTTTTTTCTGGAAAAAATAGGATTTTATAGCGTCGGTTTCAGGGTCTGTGGGGCCACCAGGTGGGAACAACCCACCTAGGCGCGCCAGGAGGGGGCGCCCTGGTGGGTTGTGCCCACCCAGGTGCCCCCTCCAGTGGATCTTGGCTCCAGAAATTCTTATTTATTGTATAAAAAATCCTCGCAAAGTTTCGTTCCATTCCGAGAACTTCTATTTCTGCACAAAAACAACACCATGGTAGTTCTGCTAAAAACAACGTCAGTCTGGGGTTAGTTTCATTCAAATCATGCAAATTAGAGTCCAAAGCAAGAGGAAGAGCGTTAGGAAAAGTAGATACGTTGGAGACGTATCACTTAGCCGTGATGAGAAATGCCGACCAAACACATAGGGTGCCCGAAAGCATCAAGAAGCAATAGACAAGACCACCACCAACACACCAAAAGTGGTCTGAACCCAGAACCAGAAAGCAACTATATCCACCAGGCTAACAACAGAGTAGGAGAAGTGCCCGACATAACCCAACCTCGCACACATCAATAGCCGAGTATGTCGTGGAGTCGGCCACTTGAGAAGACACCAAGTAAGCCATTTGAATGATGTTTTTTCTAAATTATTCACAAAACACGATGTCAATGACTATCTGTTGTGTTTGTTAATTGGGCAGACGGCAACCTAGGTAACACCAAATCAGACGAACCGAGCAGCAGAAAGTCGACCCAGACATACCGAGGACCAGCCTCCCTAGCGACGTCCTAATCGGCAACTGACAACACACCCAAAGCGGCTGAGAAATGGACCCAGAAAGCAAGCAGTTGAATAAGCCACACACATGGCCACTCGGGGGTCCATGTCGCGTGGGGCGAGGGTGTGTCCGCGGCTACCTCGTTCGCCGCTCGTTGCCTGCTCCATGCATGTTCCGACACATATATTGGTAGTTGGGCCATTGTTTATTCCATGGGTTAGAGCTGTCTAGATAGCATGTCTCACGAGTGCCATGTACGCTACAAATACAAAGCTAATCGTCCTACAGAGCATAACGATCTTGGCCATTATCTTCGCAAGCTCTTTGATCTCCTCATTGCTGCTAAGGCCATCCAACTGTTGTTGCTTGGCCATGACCTGATGAACTGCATTGTCAACCTCTTGTTCCGCATCCTCTTCTCCCGTCTCTCCCTTCAGTTACTTGTCCAACACCATATCCTGTAGGCATTGTGAATCCTTTGCTTACTAATATGTCGTGTAGTTTGGTTCCCCGTCATCAGCAAATTCCCAGAGGTACAATTTGTAAGAACCTTTCTCTGTTTGCACGAAACAGCCGCAACTCTAGCCCATCCATTCTCTAACAATACATACCGGCAACTTTGCCAACTATATCGGGTAAAGATTGACCTTAGATGTTAATAGTACCACTCTCAGTAGCAAGTCTCTTGCGGGCACCTTTGTACTTGTCCAACCCTTCTCCTACTTTGCTCACGGAGATATGCATATCCTTGGTTTCATTATCATTCATTCACCCGAAGCCTCTCCCTATCCCCGACCAAAGCGTCTCCCCTACAACCTCTACCTCCTGCTCCTCTACCCCTATCTCATCTACCTCCTGACCTCCTCTACCACCCATATCTGGAACTCCTTATCCACCACTAGTTCTTCGAAATCTAGCTAGTTCAAAATTCCATAGGAGCTAATTTTCCCATTCACATTCGCTCGGAGAATGGACCCCATCGCCACCCTCCACCATGTGACCCAGACGTCCATAGAAATAGCAAAAAAATCCGGCAACTTTTCATTGAAGATCGAGTACTTCGTATGATCTTTTAACATAATCGGACAAACCTCGCCAAAGGTTGGTTAATGTCCAAATGTACCCAGGCACATAAAAGACTTGTCTGATTGATCTTTCCTTCATTCACCATGACTGTAGTGGGTAGATAGAAATAAAAAGGTGTTGAATTTTATTTTCGAGATAACAAAAAGGTGTTGGATTTTTTTTTCGCGATAACAAAAAGGTGTTTTTTGAGCGAAAACTGTATCCTTTATTAAACATTCAAAGTCATGGGGTTATAGATAATGTCGGGCAAAATAGCAAGCCACACATGGCGCCCGGGAGGGAGAGATGCAGCAGCCTTAGCTAAAGCATGGGCCTCTCCATTGTGTCTCCTATTCTCGTGAATAAACTTGACATCACGAAAAGCCTTCCTCTGATGCTTGATATCTTGCAAGATTGGAAAGTACCAGCATGGGGAGTTGTCGGCAATCCTTGTCACGACTTCTAGACAGACTGAAGCTACACATACGGACTGGACATGTAGATCTGTAGCAAGTGCTAGTGCCTCGCTACACGCTTGTGCCTCGAGAATTGATGGGTCCAGGAGGCCTTCAAAAATGATAGCAGAAGCCCCTAGGTAGTTACCATGTTTATCTCGACAAACCACTGCAGAACCACCATGGTCCCCAATCTTTTGAGAAAACCCCATCCGCGTTCATCTTTGTATCATGGGATTCCGGCGGTAACCATGCGGGCCGTGCTGACTGCCCCGCAGTTTCTCCAGAAAAGGTGTTTTTTTTTTTTGAGCGGTACCAAAAAGGTGTTGGATCAGTAGGATTGTAGCGCTCGGGCTTAGATCGTGAGGTTTGTGTACCGGCCCATCGCCAAGGCCCAAACGCACCAACGGCTTGGCAGCCTAGGGTTTGGTCCAGCGCATCCTCAGCCGCCGCGTCGCGCAAACTCGCACGCATTCGCACTGCCCTGCGCAGCCTCGCCTCCCTTTTTCTACCCAGCGTCAGCCCCAACCGCACCACCCCGCTCCCCATCGTCTCTCTCCCCCACGAATTCAAATTTCTCTCCAACCCCAAAACCCCTCCGCCCCCTCCCACCCCAACCACCTCCCCCCGCCCCCGTCCGAAATCCACACCGATCTCCCCACGCCGTGATCGGAACCGCCGAGAGGTTGCGCGGGGCACGGGGCAGCCGAGGTTCCCGTCGGAGAGGAGCGGCGCTCGCCGTCGAAGGTAATATCCGGTGCTCGGTCCCAGCATCATTTTGGTTCCCCGATCTGATGACGCTCCTGTATCCAAGTTGATGTTTGGCTGGCGGCGGGTTTCCTAAGTTCCTTCGTGGGCAGATCCGCGGGGGCTTTAGACCGCGTGGTCGCGCTTTGGTTTTCGTCCTTTGAATCGTGCGATGTTGCGGTTGATTCTGCACGGGGGGTGTTGATTTGGCTTGCCTTACCTACTGTACTTTAGTTCTGGTCTGGTCAGGTCGCTCTATTGTCACTTCGATCTTAATTTTTTGAACGATCCCAGAGTTTCCACAAACACGCGTGTAGTAATTGTTTTGTGCCTTTTCTGTCCGTCATAGTGTAATTATAGCATGACGCCCTGTTGAATAAATCAGATTTTCTAGATGCCTGTCGTGGGTTAGATCCTAGCACCTGATGTTAGAGATTATTTGTTTTAGATCATGGAGATTATTTGACGCCCTGTTGTACTATTGAGCATTTTTGAATGAAAAACATCATTAGATCAGGGAGAGGCGTGGTTCACGGTCATTCAAACGGTATTTTGATAGCTGACATTAGTTGTATAGTAACAGTCATGTTCCGTAGTTTATACTTGGATTGCAATTAGGAAACCTCCCTTCTGGGAAAATAATAACGAGTCAGAAACCCCCCCTTCAGGAAAATAATAATTATTCAGAAACTAAATGACCTGGTAATTGTTGACAGCTCAGGTGGAGTAACATATGCATTGAATCTCTCGCAAGCTGTTGCACCCTCCCTACACTTTCCAAAAGTGACCGCACTGTTTTGGAGGCTTGAGTTCTACTTTTGTCTTTTATCTTTTATTTTTGCACTGTATCAATGTGAACAATATGTGCTGTTAGAGCAAACTAGATTATTTGTATTTCCATTAAGCAAACTGGAATAATGCCAGACTATCTTTGAACCAAGGTGGACCCTGCCTTGTTTTTCATTTTTTACCTTGAGATCTTAGTATCTTATATGCTTTCCTGGGCGATCTTTGTACTGCAGGTTCAGCTAATGGATATCACTGAGGTTCTGCTAGCTACACAGTCTCATGATGGTCAGATACGAAATGTTGCAGAAGGGAATATCAAGCAATTTGAGGAGCAGAGTTTTCCACAGTTTCTGCAAGCATTATCTGCTGAGCTATTGAATGATAGCAAACCTCCTGTATCTCGAAGGCTTGCTGGTATTCTTCTTAAAAATTCCTTGGATGCAAATGATTTAGTGAGGAAAGAAAAATGCACACAACGATGGATAAGTGTGGACCCTGCAATCAAGTCACAGGTTAAAGGTTCCCTGTTGATGACCCTTGGATCACCAGTATCTGATGCTCACCGCAGTTCTTCACAAGTCATTGCGAAGATTGCTTCCATTGAGATCCCTCTCCAAGGATGGCCAGAACTCATAATAAGCTTGCTAGGTAACATGACAAAGCCAGATGCACCCCCTTCTCTGAAGCAGGCTACCCTGGATGCCATTGGATATGTCTGTGAGGAGATATCCCCTAAGGATCTGGAGCAGGATCAAGTCAATGCTGTTCTTACTGCTGTGGTCCAGGGTATGAACCACGTGGAGAATAGTTCAGGGGTCCGACTTGCTGCTGTTAAAGCATTGTACAATGCTCTTGATTTTGCTGAGACAAATTTTCAGAATGAATCAGAGAGGAACTACATAATGAAGGTAGTTTGTGAGACTGCCATTTCTAAAGAGGCTGATATTAGGAAGGCTGCATTTGAGTGTTTGGTCTCCATAGCATCAACATACTATGATCTTCTAGAGCCCTACATGCAGACATTATTTGAGTTGACAGCAAATGCTGCCAGGGCAGATGAAGAACAGGTAGCACTTCAAGCTATTGAGTTCTGGAGCACAATCTGTGATGAAGAAGTTGCAATTCAAGAAGACGCTGAAGAATCTGGTGATGTTAGTTCTGCATGTCATTTCCATTTTATTGAAAAGGCCCTTCCTTTGCTTGTCCCTATGCTTTTAGAAACACTTCTGAAGCAAGAGGAGGATCAAGATGAAGATGATGGAATCTGGAATATATCAATGGCGGGGGGCACCTGCCTTGGGCTTGTTGCAACGGCTGTCAAGGATGCCATTGTGCCTCTTGTGATGCCATTTATAGAAGGCAATATAACAAAGCCTGACTGGCACAGCAGGGAGGCTGCTACATTTGCATTTGGTTCCATTCTTGAAGGTCCTTCAGTTGAAAAGCTTGCACCACTGGTTCATGCTGGCTTTGATTTCCTGCTAAATGCAACCAAGGATCAAAATAACCATGTCAGGGAGACTACTGCATGGGCACTTTCGAGGGCATTTGAGTTTCTACATTCACCAACTAGTGGTGTTTCTGTAGTGACAAATGCAAACCTTCCTCATGTTATAGAAATTATGTTAACAAGTATCAAAGACTCCCCTAATGTTGCTGACAAGATCTGTGGTGCCCTGTATTTTCTTGCTCACGGCTATGAGAATGCAGGGTCTATGTCATCAGTGCTGTCACCCTACTTTGGTCAATTAGTATCAGCTCTCCTTGCCACTGCTGATCGATCTGATTCCAACAACTCCAGGCTTTGTGCATCTGCATATGAAACACTTAATGAGATTGTGAGATGCAGCAGCATTGCAGACACTCTGAACATGATTGTGTTATTATTGCAAGAGATCTTGAAGAGATTAAACCAGACCTTTGAGTTTCAGATCACATCCTCTGAGGACAAGGAAAAGCAAAGTGATCTTCAAGCCTTGCTGTGTGGTGTTGTTCAAGTAATCCTTCAGAAGTTCAGCAACTGTGATGATAAGTCAGTAATCATTCAGTTTGCTGACCAAATAATGGTGTTATTTCTCCGGGTTTTTTCATGCGATAGTTCTAATGTGCATGAAGAAGCAATGCTTGCTATTGGTGCTCTTGCTTATGCTACTGGACCGGAATTTGTGAAATACATGCCAGAGTTTCACAAGTACCTTGAAATGGGCTTACAAAATTTTGGTGCATATCAAGTATGCTGTGTTTCTGTTGGTGTGGTTGCGGACATCTGTCGTGCCCTGGATGACGAGGTACTCCCTTACTGTGATGCTATCATGTCCGCCCTTCTCAAGGACCTTTCAAGCCCAGAGCTTCACCGTTCTGTGAAACCTCCAATTTTGTCATGCATAGGAGATATTGCACTTACAATTGGTGAGCATTTTGAGAAATATGTTCCATACACTGTGCCTATGTTGCAAGGAGCTGCAGAGCTTTGTTCTCGCATGGACCTTCCTGATGATGACAGTACAGAGTATAAAAATGAACTCAGGCGAAGCATCTTCGAGGCCTATTCAGGTATACTTCAGGGAGTCAAAAATTCAAAATCAGAGCTAATGGTTCCTTATGCCAGCCATATTTTCCAGTTCGCTGAACTGGTCTTGCGAGAGACATCAAGGTGAGTTCACAATCTCTGTCCTTTGACACGGAATGCATAGTCAATGTATCAATCATTTTCGTTTTACATACTATTCTCAACTAGAGCACCAAAGTAAATGATAGGAAACATGAACTTCATAATAACGATATGCAGATAACTTTCCATCTCTAAAGCTGTAATAGTATGCATTCAACTTGTATAACGGTGGCCTGTATAAAAGAAGCCTGATACTCTGCCAAAGGACTGGATCAATGTGGTGATATTATTGTTCAAATTCCTTGTAGGGACGAGGGTCTGACGAAAGCTGGAGTTGCCTTGGTTGGGGACCTGGCGGATGCGCTAGGACCTTCCATCAAACTGCTGCTCAAGAATTCCAACTTCCACTCGGAGCTCCTTGGGCGCTGTTCCCAGTCTGACGACGAACAGCTAAGGGAGACCGCATCCTGGGTCCAGGGTGTGATCTCACGTGTGCTGGTTTCATGAGGGAAAGCTTCTCCGGCAGAGCTGCAGGTTCTTTATCCGGGTCACTCGGTGTTGTCGATGGTTCTCTGGGCAAACTATTTCTCTTGCCAGATGAAATATTTTTGAGAAATGTGCTGCATATATGTCCTGTTATCATGTTGCAAAAGTGGAACAAGGTTGGATGAGATCATCTATGGTTGTCAAGTTCGTAGTAGTGGCAGCGGCTTGCCATTGTCTAAAGTGGGTTGGGTTCCTGTTGCATTTTGTTCAGGTGTCCATGTGAGTCGATTGTAATTGCAGCAATTGTGTCTTGTTGGCACCATTGCTCATCAGTAAAGTTGTCGCCAGTGGCGTGGAACTGTTACACTTCGCGTATTGCTTCATTCCAGTGGTGATTAGTGGATATACCTATGTTTTTTTTATCTTGTTTGTGCGGAAGTCCACGCGCAGCCACTCCAGCTGATCACATCACATATTGGGTTTGATAGTACCACTGTTAATATCATGAACTAGCTCTGGTTCTGTAGGATAGATATAAAAGTCCCGCTTTGGGGATCCATACTGAGCCCTCAAAAGGATTCTGCGTACTTTTGAACTATTTTTTATTAGGGATTTCTTCTCGCCGTGAGAGGAATTCAGAATTGAAAGTAAAAAGGCCCGGTGAGGTAGGTTAGGCCCAAATTGCTGATGGAGGCTGAGAGTCCGTTCCCCTCTTAAGTTCTTATTCTAAATTCACTCACATTCACCTAAAAAAACCACTCGTGTATGTATTCAGCAGTTTTGCTGACCTTCTGGCATTTATTGCGCTCTGCTAGAACATGCTAAATTTCTTTAATTGTTATACACATTATGCAATGATGAGTCATATGTATCTGCAAATATTTTCGGAATTTCTGGCGGAGTCTAAGTCCCAAGCTAAAATCTATCTTTGCTGACTGAGCTACTGAACAGAATTGTGCTTTACTTGCTTTTAGATACAATGAGCTTTATTTTCAAATTCATATTGGATCATAAGGACCCAATTATGTTAGCATATACTGTACTAATGATAAATAATTTATTATGTTTTTTCTACATCACATATATACATGCTTACATTATAATTATTTTGTGGACTAAACACCCTTGCCTCCCTAAAGCTTCGTGAGGATAAAAAATAAGACTTAAGAGGGACATGATGATTAGATGAAAAGATGGACCAAGCAAAATCTCAAGCTTGGGGATGCCAATGCATCACCACTTCTTCCATGGAGGCCAAAAGCTCTAAGTTTAGGTATGTCGACGCATCCCCCTCTACTTCAATGATCTCACTAAGATCTTTTTCAACCTATGTTTTTTTTATTTATCTTCATCTTATTTGCAGATTCTTGGAGCTTCAATTGTATTTTGTTTTCAATAAGATTATCATGACAGCTAGGACACTTATGAAATGAGAAACTTGCATCACTACTACATTTAATTTGCTCCCCGAGCTTCACTTATATCCTTAGAGTAAATTGTTGATGAATTTAACTCTTCGTGCTTAGTTATATTTGTTGGAGAGTAGACATGACTGCCCTTGTTATGATATATACATATTATGGTAGACTTAATAATGGGTTGAAATCCAGAGGTTTAGGCTTGCACCAGATATAAGAATTCCTTAAGCAGAGAGACAACTAAGGATCTTGAGTTTGTAGGATTTGGTATTTGGCAATTTGTTTTAAAATGGCCTAGTACTTTATTTATTTCCAAATGTGAAAGATATCCTTTACCTTATACAAAAGTGCTCGGTGTAGTTTATGAACATTTGACTCTATTGGCTTTATTTCATCTAAAAGGATAAATCGGGAGTCTCGTTAGTGGCTTGAGTGGCACTGGTATATTTACTTGGTAATTATTGATAGGTCGACAAATTTTGGTGGAGCTAAGGCGTCGAGACGGTTAAGTCGTGCCACTATCCAGCCCCCTCAGGATACTTGACTATGGTGTTTTATGTAATGCGATACCACTAGACATACCATGCTATGTTAGTGGGTTAAATACTAGTACATATCTTGAGCTTTGATTTTTCATTTCATCTATTTATAGTGTTCATCCTTTCCTCGTATCATTGGCTTATAATGCAGTCCAAATGAGAATATACATTTGGCCCTAAAGAGCATGGGCTTGTAGTATCAAAAGAATCCTCCCTTAGTTACCAAGGTATCAATCTGCATAGTTCTCGTATGCGCGAATGATCAACCCTACACTTAACCAAGAAACTTATCTTGGTCCCCAACTTAGTCTAGTGAGGGTGCCAACCTCATAACTTTGCTAATTTCACAGATTAATGTTTCGTGTGTGTGCAAATAAAAATTTATTTAAGTGTGTAAAATATTTCAAAAAAGAACAGTAAATCATTAAACAGGTTGTGTTTATGAAGAATAGAGGATCGGGATTAAGGATGGCAATGGGTAGGGTATGGGGCGGGTAGAGCAATACCATACCCATACCCCTGTAGTCAATGGGTACAAAATTCTACCCATACCCGTACCCATGCGTATGAAACTTTACCCGTACCCATACCCGACAGGTAGCCATATCCATTGGGTACCCAATGGGTAGATCAAACAGTACACAAGTTATTCGCAATTTTACATTCATCTATAGCACATTTGACAAAAAAAATATTGATCTCAACTCAATAACAGTTAGATGAGTACATGACAATTATCTCAATACAAATTGACAATTGGTGACAACTTTAACATAGGTTTATAAGATCATGACACAACTTTAACATAGGTATACTTGTGAATCATGGGTAAAATTGATATGTTAGTATAAATGATAGGGTATGGGTATATCCATGGGTAAAAGGCTATACACGTACCCTAACCATGACTTAACGGGTAAGGTATGGGTACTACTCATGGGTATAAAATTGTGCCCATATCCTGCCCATCCGGGTTTAGGGTTTATACTAACGGATCCGCGGGTACCCGTACCCATGGGTAAAATTGCCATCCTTAATCGGGATCCACAATTTCACTAGTGACATCTCTCCAAATAGCATAGGTATGGTAAACAAATTACAATGGTTGTCGGTTAAATTGCAGTTTTTGTGTTTGATCATACATGTCATGATTGCATATAGGCATTACATCCTTATGTCTGCTATCCATCATGCATCTGTAGCTAATACTCTAAGACTACTCATAAGCATGCATCTCTAAGTATTAAGCACAACAGAGTAGTGCATTAAGCAAGGTGACATAATGCTGATAGTATGTGCTCTTTACTTCCAGTTCATCATCAAGACAACTAGGAAACTATCCTTTTATCCTTATGACAATAACACACTACACACCTTTTTCTTTTTCTGCCACCGGATAGATAACTTGCAAGGTTAAACCCAATCAGCATACATAACTTTCTCTTGGAGACCATTAATAGATTAGAAAGCATGTACATATGTAAATCATGTACTCCCTCCGGTCCTTTTTACTCTGCATATAAGAATTGTCTGAAGTCAAACTTCATAAAGTTTGACCATATTTATAAGAAAAAATATCAACATCTACAATGCTAAAGTTATATAATATGAAAATTTGGGTCATGACGCATCTAATGATAATGATTTCACAATGTGAATGTTCGTATTTTTTCTATAAAGTTGATCAAACTTTATGAGGTTTGACTTCACACAAATCTTATATGCGAACTAAAAAGGACCGAAGGGAGTAACAAACAACTAGTACAAACCAAATAAAAATTCATATGTAATATGATCAAGAACTGAAAATTCATCACACCACGATATGTGATGAAAAAAATATAGCTCCAAGTAAAACTACCGATGGTCGTTAGAAAAAAGAGGGGATGCCTTCCGAGGCACCCCCAAGCTTAGTTGCTTGGTTCTCCTTGAATATTAACTTCGGGTGCCATGGGCATCTGTTGGGGAACGTTGCAGAAAATTAAATTTTTTCCTACGGTTTCACCAAGATCCATCTATGAGTTCATCTAAGCAACGAGTCATGGGAGAGAGATTGCATCTACATACCACTTTGTAGATCGCGAGCGTAAGCGTTCAACGAACGGGGATGAGGTAGTCGTACACGACGTGATCCAAATCACCGGAGATCCTAGCACCAAACGGACGGCACCTCCGCTTTCAACACACGTACAGTCAGCGTAACGTCTCCTTCTTCTTGATCCAGCAAGGCAAAGGAGAGGTTGGGGAAGATGGCTCCAGCAGCAGCACGACGGCGTGGTGATGGTGGAGCTACAGTACTCCGGCAGGGCTTCGCCGAGCTCTACGGAGGAGGAGGAGGTGTTGGAGAGGGAGAGGCAGGCGCCAATGACCAGGGGTGCGGCTGCCCCCTTCCCCTCCCCCCTTTATATAGCCCCCTAGGGGGGGGCACCGGCCCTAGGAGATGCAATCTCCTAGGAGGGGCGGCGGCCAAGGGGTGGGGGGCTTGCCCCCCAAGCAAGGGGGCGCCCCCCTTTAGGGTTTCCCCACCCTAGGCGCATGGGCCTCTTGGGGCTGGTTCCTCTTGGCCCATGTAGGCCAAGGCGCACCCCCTAGAGCCCATGTGGCCCTCCGAGGCAGGTGGCCCCACCCGGTGGACCCCCCGGGACCCTCCGGTGGTCCCGGTACAATACCGATAACCCCGAAACTTGTCCCGATGGCCAAAACAGCACTTCCTATATATAATTCTTTACCTCCGGACCATTCCGAAACTCCTCGTGATGTTCGGGATCTCATCCGGGACTCCGAACAACATTCGGGTTACTGCATATACATATCTTCACAACCCTAGCGTCACCGAACCTTAAGTGTGTAGACCCTACGGGTTCGGGAGACATGCAGACATGACCGAGACGGCTCTCGGGCAATAACCAACAGCGGGATCTGGATACCCATATTGGCTCCCACATGCTCCATGATGATCTCATCGGATGAACCACGATGTCGAGGATTCAATTAATCCCGTATACGATTCCCTTTGTCAATCGGTATTTTACTTGCCCGAGATTCGATCGTCGGTATCCCAATACCTCGTTCAATCTCGTTACCGGCAAGTCACTTTACTCGTACCGTAATGCATGATCCCGTGATCAAACACTTTGATCACATTGAGCTCATTATGATGATGCATTACCGAGAGGGCCCGGTGATACCTCTCCGTCAAGCGGAGTGACAAATCCCAGTCTCGATCCGTGTCAACCCAACAGATACTTTCGGAGATACCCGTAGTATACCTTTATAGTCACCCAGTTACGTTGTGACGTTTGGCACACCCAAAGCACTCCTACGGTATCCGGAAGTTACACGATCTCATGGTCTAAGGAAAGGATACTTGACATTGGAAAACTCTAGCAAACGAACTATGCGATCTTATGCTATGTTTAGGATTGGGTCTCGTCCATCACATCATTCTCCTAATGATGTGATCTCGTTATCAATGACATCCAATGTCCATAGTCAGGAAACCATGACTATCTGTCGATCAACGAGCTAGTCAACTAGAGGCTTACTAGGGACATATTGTTGTCTGTTATTCACACATGTATTACGATTTCCGGATAATATAATTATAGCACGAATAAAGTCAATTATCATGAACAAGGAAATATAATAATAATGCTTTTATTATTGCCTCTAGGGCATATTTCCAACAGTCTCCCACTTGCACTAGAGTCAATAATCTAGTTACATTGTGATGAATCGAACACCCATAGAGTTCTGGTGCTGATCATGTTTTGCCTTAGGGAGAGGTTTAGTCAACGGATCTGCGACATTCAGATCCTTGTGCACTTTACAAATTTCTATGTCTCCATCTTGAACATTTTCACGAATGGAGTTGAAGAGGCGCTTGATGTGCCTGGTCTTCTTGTGAAACCTGGGCTCCTTGGCAAGTGCAATAGCTCCAGTGTTGTCACAGAAGAGTTTGATTGGCCCCGACGCATTGGGTATGACTCCGAGGTCGGTGATGAACTCCTTCACCCAAATTGCTTCATGTGCTGCCTCAGAGGCTGCCATGTATTCCGCTTCACATGTAGATCCCGCCACGACGCTCTGCTTGCAACTGCACCGGCTTACTGCCCCACCATTCAAAATATACACGTATCCGGTTTGTGACTTAGAGTCATCCAGATCTGTGTTGAAGCTAGCGTCGACGTAACCCTTTATGACGAGCTCTTCGTCACCTCCATAAACGAGAAACATTTCCTTAGTCCTTTTCAGGTACTTCAGGATATTCTTGACCGCTGTCCAGTGTTCCTTGCCGGGATTACTTTGGTACCTTCCTACCAAACTTACGGCAAGGTTTACATCAGGTCTGGTACACAGCATGGCATACATAATAGACCCTATGGCTGAGGCATAGGGGATGACACTCATCTCTTCTATATCTTCGGCCGTGGTCGGACATTGAGCTGAGCTCAATTTCACACCTTGTAACACAGGTAAGAACCCCTTCTTAGATTGATCCATATTGAACTTCTTCAATATCTTATCAAGGTATGTGCTTTGTGAAAGACCTATGAGACGTCTTGATCTATCTCTATAGATCTTGATGCCTAATATATAAGCAGCTTCTCCAAGGTCCTTCATTGAAAAACTTTTATTCAAGTAGGCCTTAATGTTGTCCAAGAGTTCTATATCATTTCCCATCAAAAGTATGTCATCTACATATAGTATGAGAAATGCTACAGAGCTCCCACTCACTTTCTTGTAAACGCAGGCTTCTCCATAAGTCTGCGTAAACCCAAACGCTTTGATCATCTCATCAAAGCGAATGTTCCAACTCCGAGATGCTTGCACCAGCCCATAAATCGAGCGTTGGAGCTTGCACACCTTGTCAGCATTCTTAGGATCGACAAAACCTTCCGGTTGCATCATATACAATTCTTCCTTAAGGAAACCATTAAGGAATGCCGTTTTGACGTCCATTTGCCATATTTCATAATCGTAGAATGCGGCAATTGCTAACATGATTCGGACGGACTTCAGCTTCACTACCGGTGAGAAAGTCTCATCGTAGTCAATTCCTTGAACTTGTCGATAACCCTTAGCGACAAGCCGAGCTTTATAGATGGTCACATTACCATCCGCGTCTGTCTTCTTCTTAAAGATCCATTTATTTTCTATGGCTCGCCGCTCAACGGGCAAGTCAGTCAAAGTCCATACTTCGTTTTCATACATGGATCCTATCTCGGATTTCATGGCTTCTAGCCATTTGTCGGAATCCGGGCCCGCCATTGCTTCCTCATAGTTCGAAGGTTCACCGTTGTCTAACAACATGATTTCCAAGACAGGGTTGCCGTACCACTCTGGTGCGGAACGTGTCCTAGTGGACCTTCGAATTTCAGTAGGAGCTTGATTAGAAGTATCTTGATCATCATCATTAATTTCCTCTCTAGTCGGTGCAGGCACCTCAGGAACGTTTCTTTGAGTTTCGCCATTTTCCGGTTCAAGAGGTAACACTTCATCAAGTTCTACTTTCCTCCCACTTACTTCTTTCGAGAGAAACTCTTTCTCTAGAAAGGATCCATTCTTGGCAACAAAGATCTTGCCTTCGGATCTGAGGTAGAAGGTATACCCAATAGTTTCTTTAGGGTATCCTATGAAGAAGCATTTTTCCGACTTGGGTTCGAGCTTTTCAGGTTGAAGTTTCTTGACATAAGCATCGCATCCCCAAACTTTTAGAAACGACAGCTTGGGTTTCTTCCCAAACCATAATTCATATGGTGTCGTCTCAACGGATTTCGACGGAGCCCTATTTAAAGTGAATGCGGCAGTCTCTAAAGCATAGCCCCAAAAAGATAGCGGTAAATCGGTAAGAGACATCATAGATCGCACCATATCTAATAGAGTGCGATTACGACGTTTGGACACACCATTACGCTGAGGTGTTCCAGGCGGCGTGAGTTGTGAAACTATTCCACATTTTCTTAAGTGTGTGCCAAATTCGTGACTCAAGTATTCTCCTCCACGATCTGATCGTAGAAACTTGATCTTTCTATCACGTTGATTTTCAACCTCACTCTGAAATTCTTTGAACTTTTCAAAGGTCTCAGACTTGTGTTTCATTAAGTAGATATACCCATATCTACTCAAGTCATCAGTGAGGGTGAGAACATAACGATAGCCACCGCGAGCCTCAACACTCATTGGACCGCACACATCGGTATGTATGATTTCCAATAAGTTGGTTGCTCGCTCCATTGTTCCTGAGAACGGAGTCTTGGTCATTTTACCCATGAGGCATGGTTCGCACGTGTCAAATGATTCATAATCAAGAGACTCTAAAAGTCCATCTGCATGGAGCTTCTTCATGTGTTTGACACCTATGTGACCGAGGCGGCAGTGCCACAAATATGTGGGACTATTGTTATCAACTTTAACTCTTTTGGTATTCACACTATGAATATGTGTATCATCACGTACGAGATTCATTAAGAATAAACCATTAACCATCGGAGCATGACCATAAAACATATCTCTCATATAAATAGAACAACCATTATTCTCGGATTTAAATGAGTAGCCATCTCGAATTAAACGAGATCCAGACACAATGTTCATGCTCAAACTTGGCACTAAATAACAATTATTGAGGTTTAAAACTAATCCCGTAGGTAAATGTAGAGGTAGCGTGCCGACGGCGATCACATCGACCTTGGAACCATTCCCGACGCGCATCATCACCTCGTCCTTCGCCAGTCTCCATTTATTCCGCAGCTCCTGTTTTGAGTTACAAATGTGAGCAACTGCACCGGTATCAAATACCCAAGAGCTACTACGAGTACTGGTAAGGTACACATCAATTACATGTATATCACATATACCTTTTGTTTTGCCGGCCTTCTTGTCCGCTAAGTATTTGGGGCAGTTCCGCTTCCAGTGACCACTTCCCTTGCAATAAAAACACTCAGTCTCGGGCTTGGGTCCATTCTTTGGCTTCTTCCCGGCAACTTGCTTACCGGGCGCGGCAACTTCCTTGCCGTCCTTCTTGAAGTTCTTTTTACCCTTGCCCTTCTTGAACTTAGTGGTTTTATTCACCATCAACACTTGATGTTCCTTCTTGATTTCTACCTCTGCTGATTTCAGCATAGCATATACCTCAGGAATGGTCTTTACCATCCCCTGCATGTTGTAGTTCATCACAAAGCTATTGTAGCTAGGTGGAAGCGACTGGAGGATTCTGTCAATGACCGCTTCATCCGGGAGATTAACTTCCAGTTGAGTCAAGCGGTTGTGCAACCCAGACATCTTGAGTATGTGTTCACTGACAGAGCTATTTTCCTCCATCTTACAGCTAAAGAATTTGTCGGAGACTTCATATCTCTCGACCCGGGCATGAGCTTGGAAAACCATTTTCAGCTCTTCGAACATCTCATATGCTCCATGTCTCTCAAAACGCTTTTGGAGCCCCGGCTCTAAGCTGTAAAGCATGCCGCACTGAACGAGGGAGTAATCATCGGAACGTGACTGCCAAGCATTCATAACGTCTTGTTCTGCAGGGAGAACAGGTGCGTCACCCAGCGGTGCTCGTAGGACATAATCTTCCTTGGCAGCTATGAGGATGATCCTCAGGTTCCGGACCCAGTCCGTATAGTTGCTGCCATCGTCTTTCAGCTTGGTTTTCTCTAGGAACGCGTTGAAGTTGAGGACTACGTTGGCCATTTGATCTACAAGACATATTGTAAATATTTTAGACTAAGTTCATGATAATAAAGTTCATTTAATCAAATTATTTAATGAACTCCCACTCAGATGGACATCCCTCTTCTAGTCATCTAAGTATAACATGATCCGAGTCAACTAGGCCGTGTCCGATCATCACGTGAGACGGACTAGTCAACATCGGTGAACATCTTCATGTTGATCGTATCTTCTATACGACTCATGCTCGACCTTTCGGTCTTCTGTGTTCCGAGGCCATGTCTGTACATGCTAGGCTCGTCAAGTCAACCTAAGTGTTTTGCGTGTGTAAATCTGTCTTACACCCTTTGTATGCGAACGTAAGGACCTATCACACCCGATCATCACGTGGTGCTTCGAAACAACGAACTGTCGCAACGGTGCACAGTTAGGGGGAACACTTCTTGAAATTATTATGAGGGATCATCTTATTTACTACCGTCGTTCTAAGTAAACAAGATGCAAAACATGATAAACATCACATGCAATCAAATAATAAACGTGACATGATATGGCCAATATCACATAGCTCCTTTGATCTCCATCTTGGGGCTCCATGATCATCTTGTCACCGGCTTGACACCATGATCTCCATCATCATGATCTCCATCATCGTGTCTCCATGAAGTTGCTCGCCAACTATTAATTCTACTACTATGGCTAACGCGTTTAGCAATAAAGTAAAGTAATTTACATGGCGTTTCTCAATGACACGCAGGTCATACAAAAAATAAAGACAACTCCTATGGCTCCTGCCGGTTGTCATACTCATCGACATGCAAGTCATGATTCCTATTACAATAGCATGAACATCTCATACATCACATATAGATCATTCATCATTCATCACAACTTTGGCCATATCATATCACAAAGCACTTGCTGCAAAAACAAGTCAGACGTCCTCTAATTGTTGTTGCAAGTTTTACGTGGCTGAATTAGGGTTCTAGCAAGAACTTTTCTTACCTACGTGAAAGCCACAACGTGATTTGTCAACTTCTATTTACCCTTCATAAGGACCCTTTTCATCGAATCCGCTCCAACTAAAGTGGGAGAGACAGACACCCGCCAGCCACCTTATGCAACTAGTATGTTAGTCGGTGGAACCGGTCTCACGTAAGCGTACGTGTAAGGTTGGTCCGGGCCGCTTCATCCCACAATACCGCTGAAGCAAGATAAGACTAGTAGCAGCAAGAAAGTTGACAACATCTACGCCCACAACAAATTGTGTTCTACTCGTGCAATAGAGAACTACGCATAGACCTGGCTCATGATGCCACTGTTGGGGAACGTTGCAGAAAATTAAAATTTTTCCTACGGTTTCACCAAGATCCATCTATGAGTTCATCTAAGCAACGAGTCATGGGAGAGAGATTGCATCTACATACCACTTTGTAGATCGCGAGCGGAAGCGTTCAATGAACGGGGATGAGGTAGTCGTACACGACGTGATCCAAATCACCGGAGATCCTAGCACCAAACGGACGGCACCTCCGCGTTCAACACACGTACAGTCAGCGTAACGTCTCCTTCTTCTTGATCCAGCAAGGCAAAGGAGAGGTTGGGGAAGATGGCTCCAGCAGCAGCACGGCGGCATGGTGATGGTGGAGCTACAGTACTCCGGCAGGGCTTCGCCGAGCTCTACGGAGGAGGAGGAGGTGTTGGAGAGGGAGAGGCAGGCGCCAATGACCAGGGGTGCGGCTGCCCCCTTCCCCTCCCCCCTTTATATAGCCCCCTAGGGGGGGGCACCGGCCCTAGGAGATGCAATCTCCTAGGAGGGGCGGCGGCCAAGGGGTGGGGGGCTTGCCCCCCAAGCAAGGGGGCGCCCCCCTTTAGGGTTTCCCCACCCTAGGCGCATGGGCCTCTTGGGGCTGGTTCCTCTTGGCCCATGTAGGCCAAGGCGCACCCCCTAGAGCCCATGTGGCCCTCCGAGGCAGGTGGCCCCACCCGGTGGACCCCCCGGGACCCTCCGGTGGTCCCGGTACAATACCGATAACCCCGAAACTTGTCCCGATGGCCAAAACAGCACTTCCTATATATAATTCTTTACCTCCGGACCATTCCGAAACTCCTGTGATGTCCGGGATCTCATCCGGGACTCCGAACAACATTCGGGTTACTGCATATACATATCTTCACAACCCTAGCGTCACCGAACCTTAAGTGTGTAGACCCTACGGGTTCGGGAGACATGCAGACATGACCGAGACGGCTCTCGGGCAATAACCAACAGCGGGATCTGGATACCCATGTTGGCTCCCACATGCTCCATGATGATCTCATCGGATGAACCACGATGTCGAGGATTCAATTAATCCCGTATACGATTCCCTTTGTCAATCGGTATTTTACTTGCCCGAGATTCGATCGTCGGTATCCCAATACCTCGTTCAATCTCGTTACCGGCAAGTCACTTTACTCGTACCGTAATGCATGATCCCGTGATCAAACACTTTGATCACATTGAGCTCATTATGATGATGCATTACCGAGAGGGCCCGGTGATACCTCTCCGTCAAGCGGAGTGACAAATCCCAGTCTCGATCCGTGTCAACCCAACAGATACTTTCGGAGATACCCGTAGTATACCTTTATAGTCACCCAGTTACGTTGTGACGTTTGGCACACCCAAAGCACTCCTACGGTATCCGGAAGTTACACGATCTCATGGTCTAAGGAAAGGATACTTGACATTGGAAAACTCTAGCAAATGAACTATGCGATCTTATGCTATGTTTAGGATTGGGTCTCGTCCATCACATCATTCTCCTAATGATGTGATCTCGTTATCAATGACATCCAATGTCCATAGTCAGGAAACCATGACTATCTGTCGATCAACGAGCTAGTCAACTAGAGGCTTACTAGGGACATATTGTTGTCTGTTATTCACACATGTATTACGATTTCCGGATAACACAATTATAGCACGAATAAAGACAATTATCATGAACAAGGAAATATAATAATAATGCTTTTATTATTGCCTCTAGGGCATATTTCCAACAGCATCCCCAAGCTTAGGCTCTTTTCACTCCTTATTCCTTCATCCATCGTGCTCTCACCCAAAACTTGAAAACTTCAATCACACAAAACTTAACAAAACCTTCGTGAGATCCGTTAGTATAATAAAGCAAATCACTACTCCAAGTACTGTTGAAAACCCATTCATATTTTATTATTGCATTATATCTACTGTATTCTAACTTTACCATGGCCTATACCCCCCGATAAAATCCATAGATTCATCAAAATAAGCACACAATGCAACGAGAACCGAATCTGTAAAATACAGAATAGTCTGTAGTAATCTGGACTTTGTCCATACTTTGTAACTCCAAAAATTCTGAAAAAATAGGAAAACGTAGGCATATTTTCTACTCCCTCCATTTTTGTATACAAGGCCACAAACTCGGATTATAGGTAGCAATGTAAAATTGAATGCATGCTTTATAAGTCAACTTTTTTTCTTATTTACTGGGATCATTAATACTTCGCATGCATGCAAAGAAACTGAATGGTGGAAGTAGATGACTGTCATTATGACTGCATGCATGCAAGTATTAAACAGGTTGTTAATACGAGAAACTACCATTAATTTAGCCTCGATTACTGTTGGTGGCCTTATATAGATGCAAAATGTATATTTCATAGTGGCCTTGTATATAAAAATGGAGGGAGTATCAATCTTGTGTAAAAAATTCAGAATTTTTTGCCGCTCCAGCAGAGCACATCAAGTATTCTACTAGACGCAAAAGTTTCTATTTTCCAACAGGATCAAAACAACTATCACCCAACATGATCCCAAAGGCTTTACTTGGCACAAACACTGACTAAAACATAAAAAACACAATCATAACAGTAGCATAATTGTGCAAACACTCAAGAACAGAAATAAAAAGGCAAAAATAAATTTTATCCATTGGGTTGCCTCCCAACAAGCGCTATCGTTTTATGCCCCTAGCTAGGCATAATGCAAAGATTCAAGTATTGTCATCTTTCTTTTTAGTTTCCATAGATGTGTTTTTGTCAGGAGTTTTTAATCCATAGAAATTTTAGCATTATAGAGTTGTCCATCTTTGTATCCCCTTTGATTCACGGCTACACTCCAAGAGTATTATTGATTAACATCATTAAAAACTTGTTGGATCACATCTAAAACTGGGATTTCCTTTTTATGGTTCACATCAAAATTTTGATTATTTCCAAGCAAATGTCTTAACATATAGTCAATATTATAAATGATCTCATCTATTACTGGTTTTCACGGTTCATGCCATAAAAATCCAAAAATTCCCTATATTCCCGTAATGTGTGATCAAATTCATTCATGAGAACAAGGGTGGCTAAGTTTTTAGTTTGCAGATCATTTATAACTGGTAGCTCATAAGACAATCCATGCAGAGTAGGATGAGTTCGGATAAATCTATTCTCATGTTTTAGATAAGTTTTCACATAAGTTTTAGTTCTTTTAAGTATAGGAGCATCATCACTAGTCAAAGTTCCAACACAATTGAAGAATTCTTGGATAGTTTCTTTTCCTATAACGTTCCTTGTCCCAAAACAAAAGTTTTAGCATTCAGATTGCTAGATAGTCCAATTTTAGGAGTTCGGCCATCATCTATTTCTGCCATACCAAAGTCACTCATGATGATGAGTTCAAGCAAACAAAAGATGGAACGAGAAAAGGCGAACGAAAAAGAAGGCGAATAAAGAGGCAATTTTTTGTGAAGTGGAGGGGATGATATGTCTCCAACGTATCTAATTTTTCTCACGCTTTTCCTCTTGTTTTGGACTCTAATTTGCATGATTTGAATGAAACTAAACTCGGACTAACGTTGTTTTCAGCAGAACTACCATGGTGTTGTTTTTGTGCATAAATAAAAGTTCTCGGAATGGAAGGAAACTTCACGAGGAATTTTTATATAATAAATAAGAATTTATGGAGCCAAGACGTACCGGAGAGGGGACCCTGGGTGGGCACAACCCACCAGGGCGCGCCCCCCCGAGTCCTGGCGCGCCCAGGTGAGTGTTAGGGAACGTAGTAATTTTAAAATATTTCCTACGAACATGCAAGATCATGGTGATGCATAGCAACGAGAGGGGAGAGTGTTGTCCACGTACCCTCGTAGACCGAAAGCGGAAGCGCTATGACAACACGGTTGATGTAGTCGTACGTCTTCACGATCGGCCGATCCTAGTACCGAACGTACGGCACCTCCGTGATCTGCACACGTTCAGCTCGGTGACGTCCCACGAACTCACGATCCAGTAGAGCTTCAAGGTAGAGCTTCGTCAGCACGACGGCGTGATGACGGTGATGATGAAGCTACCGAGCAGGGCTTCGCCTAAACACTACCACGATAAGACCAAGGTGGATTATGGTGGAGGGGGCACCGCACACGGCTAAGAGATCAATGATCAACTTGTGTGTCTATGGGGTGCCCCCCTCCCCCGTATATAAAGGAGTGGAGGAGTGGGAGGGCGACCCTCCTATGGCGCACCCCATGGAGGGAGTAGGATTCCCCCTTCCATGTAGTAGGAGTAGGAGAGAAGGAAGGAGGAGAGAGGGAGAAGGAAACGGGGGCGCCGCCCCCCTCTTCCTAGTCCAATTCGGACCAGAGGGGGAGGGGGGCGCGCCTACCCTGGCAGCCCCTCTCTCTCTCCACTAAGGCCCATAAGGCCCATTAAACTCCCTGGGGGTTCCGGTAACCCCCCGGTACTCCAGTATATGCTCAAACTCACTCGGAACCCTTTCGATGTCCAAACATAGTCATACAATATATCGATCTTTATGTCTCGACCATTTTGAGACTCCTCGTCATGTCCGTGATAACATCCGGGACTCTGAACTACCTTCGGTACATCAGAACACATAAACTCATAATATCGATCGTCACCGAACGTTAAGCGTGCGGACCCTACGGGTTCGAGAACTATGTAGACATGACCGAGACAAGTCTCCGGTCAATAACCAATAGCGGAACCTGGATGCTCATATTGGCTCCTACATATTCTATGAAGATCTTTATCGGTCAAACCGCATTACAACATACGTTGTTCCCTTTGTCATCGGTATGTTACTTGCCCGAGATTCGATCATGGGTATCTCAATACCTAGTTCAATCTCGTTACCGGCAAGTCTCTTCACTCGCTCCGTTATGCATCATCCCGCAAGTAACTCATTAGCCACATTGCTTGCAAGGCTTATATTGATGTGCATTACCGAGATGGCCCAGAGATACCTCTCCGACAATCGGAGTGAAAAATCCTAATCTTGATCTATTCCAACTCAACAAGTACCATCAGAGACACCTGTAGAGCACCTTTATAATCACCCAGTTACATTGTGACGTCTGGTAGCACACAAAGTGTTCCTCCAATATTCAGAAGTTGCATAATCTCATAGTCATAGGAACATGTATAAGTCATGAAGAAAGCGATAGCAATATACTAAATGATCAAATGCTAAGCTAACGGAATGGGTCAAGTCAATCACATCATTCTCTAATGATGTGATCCCGTTAATCAAATGACAACTCTTGTCAATGGCTAGGAAACTTAAACGTCTTTGATTCAACGAGCTAGTCAAGTAGAGGCATACTAGTGTCACTCTGTTTGTCTATGTATTCACACATGTACTAAGTTTCCGGTTAATACAATTCTAGCATGGATAATAAACATTTATCATGATATAAGGAAATATAAATAACAACTTTATTATTGCCTCTAGGGCATATTTCCTTCACTCTCCCACTTGCACTAGAGTCAATAATCTAGTTCACATCACCATGTGATTTAACACTAATAGTTCACATCTTTATGTGATTAACACCCATAGTTCACATCGCCATGTGACCAATACTCAAAAGTTTTACTAGAGTCAATAATCTAGTTCACATCGCTATGTGATTAACACCCAAGAATAATAAGGTATGATCATGTTTTGCTTGTGAGAGAAATTTTATTCTATGGGTCTGCAACATTCAGATCCATATGTATTTTGCAAATTTCTATGTCTACAATACTATGCACGGAGCTACTCTAGCTAATTGCTCCCACTTTCAATATGTATCTAGATCAAGACTTAGAGTCATCCAGATCGGTGTCAAAAGCTTGCATCGACGTAACTCTTTACGACAAACTCTTTTATCACCTCCATAACCGAGAAATATTTCCTTAGTCCTCTAAGGATAATTTTGACCGTTGTCCAGTGATCTACTCCTAGATCACTATTGTACCCTCTTGCCAAACTCATGGTGAGGTTCGCAATAGGTCTGGTACACAGCATAACATACTTCATAGAACCTGTGACTGAGGCATGGGGAATGAATTTTATTCTCTTTCTATTTTCTGCCATGGTCGGGTTTTGAGTCTTTACTCAACTTTACACCTTGCAACACAGACAAGAACTCCTTCTTTGACTGTTCCATTTTGAACTACTTCAAAATCTTGTCAAGGTATGTACTCATTGAAAAAACTTATGAAGCGTCTTGTTCTATCTCTATAGATCTTGATGCTCAATATGTAAGCAACTTTACCGGGGTCTTTCATTGAAAAAAATCTTATTCAAGTATCCTTTTATGCTATCCAGAAATTTAGTATCATTTCCGATCAGCAATATGTCATCCACATATAATATCAGAAATGCTACAGAGCTTCCACTCACTTTCTTGTAAATACAGGCTTCTCCAAAAGTCTGTATAAAACCATATGCTTTGATCACACTATCAAAGCTTATATTCCCACTCTGAGATGCTTGCACCAGTCCATAAAGGGATCGCTGGAGCTTGCACACTTTGTTAGCACCTTTTGGATCGACAAAACCTTCTGGTTGCATCATATACAACTCTTCTTTAAGATATCCATTAAGGAATGCAGTTTTGACATCCATTTGCCAAATTTCATAATCATAAAATGCGGCAATTGCTAACATGATTCGGATAGACTTTAAGCATCGATACGAGTGAGGAATTCTTATCGTAGTCAACACCTTGAACTTGTCGAAAACCTTTTGCCACAATTCGATCTTTGTAGATAGTAACACTACTATCAACGTCCGTCTTCCTCTTAAAGATCCATTTATTCTCAATGGCTCGCCGATCATCAGGCAAGTCAATCAAAGTCCATACTTTGTTCTTATACATGGATCCCATCTCAGATTTCATGGCCTCAAGCCATTTCACGGAATCTGGGCTCATTATCGCTTCCTCATAGTTCGTAGGTTTGTCATGGTCTAGTAACATGACTTCCAGAATAGGATCACCGTACCATTCTGGTATGGACCGTACTCTAGTTGACCTACGAGGTTCAGTAGTAACTTGATCTGAAGTTTCATGATCATCATCATTAGCTTCCTCACTAATTGGTGTAGGAATCACTGGAACTGATTTCTGTGATGTACTACTTTCCAATTCGGGAGTAGGTACAATTACCTCATCAAGTTCTAATTTCCTCCCACTCACTTCTTTCGAGAGAAAGTCCTTCTCTTAGAAAGGATCCATTCTTAGCAACGAATATCTTGCCTTCGGATCTGTGAGAGAAGGTGTACCCAACAGTCTCCTTTGGGTATCCTACGAAGACACATTTCTCCGATTTGGGTTCGAGCTTATCAGGTTGGAGCTTTTTCACATAAGCATCACACCCCAAACTTTAAGAAACGACAACTTAGGTTTCTTGCCAAACCACAGTTCATATGGTGTCATCTCAACGGATTTAGATGGTGCCCTATTAATCATGAATGCAACTGTCTCTAATGCATAACCCCAAAACGATAGTGGTAAATCGGTAAGAGACATCATAGATCGCACCATATCCAATAAAGTATGATTACGATGTTCGGACACACCATTACGCTGTGGTGTTCCAGGTGGCGTGAGTTGTGAAACTATTCCACATTGTTTCAAATGAAGGCCAAACTCGTAACTCAAATATTCGCCTCCGCGATCAGACCGTAGAAACTTTATTTTCTTGTTACGATGATTCTCAACTTCACTCTGAAATTCTTTGAACTTTTCAAATGTTTCAAACTTATGTTTCATCAAGTAGGTATACCCATATCTGCTCAATCATCTGTGAAGGTTAGAAAATAATGATACCCACCGCGAGCCTCAACACTCATCAGACTGCATTGGTAACCCACAAGTGTAGAGGATCGCAACAACTTTCGAGGGTAGAGTATTCAACCCAAATTTATTGATACGACACAAGGGGAGCCAAAGAATATTCTCAAGTATTAGCAGCTAAGTTGTCAATTCAACCACACCTGGATAACTTAATATCTGCAGCAAAGTATTTAGTAGCAAAGTAATATGATAGTAGTGGTAACGGTAACAAAAGAGTAATGAAAGCAAAAGTAATATTTTTGGTGTTTTGTAGTGATTGTAACAGTAGCAACGGGAAAGTAAATAAGTGTAAACCAGTAGATGGAAAGCTCGCAGGCATTAGATCGGTGATGGATAATTATGCCGGATGCGGTTCATCATGTAACAGTCATAACATAGGGTGACACAGAACTAACTCCAATTCATCAATGTAATGTAGGCATGTATTCCGAATATAGTCATACGTGCTTATGGAAAATAACTTGCATGACATCTTTTGTCCTACCCTCCCGTGGCAGCGGGGTCCTAATGGAAACTAAGGGATATTAAGGCCTCCTTTTAATAGAGAACCGGAACAAAGCATTAGCACATAGTGAATACATGAACTCCTCAAACTATGGTCATCACCGGGAGTGGTCCCGATTATTGTCACTTCGGGGTTGCCGGATCATAACACATAGTAGGTCACTATAGACTTGCAAGATAGGATCAAGAACTCACATATACATGAAAACATAATAGGTTCAGATCTGAAATCATGGCACTCGGGCCCTAGTGACAAGCATTAAGCATAGCAAAGTCATAGCAACATCAATCTCAGAACAAAATGGATACTACGGATCAAACCCTAACAAAACTAACTCGATTACATGATAGATATCATCCAACCCATCACCGTCCAGCAAGCCTACGATGGAATTACTCGCGCACAGCGGTGAGCATCATGAAATTGGTGATGAAGGATGGTTGATGATGACGACGGCGACGAATCCCCCTCTCCGGAGCCCTAAACGGACTCCAAATCATCCCTCCCGAGAGGTTTTAGGGCTTGGCGGCGGCTCCTTATCGTAAAACGTGATGATTTCTTCTCCTTTATTTTTTCTCCCCGAAAGCAAATATATAGCGTTGCAGTTGGCGTCGGAGGAGCTCCAGGGGGCCCAGGTGGTAGGGGGCGTGCCCTAGGGGGGCGCCCCCACCCTCGTGGACAGGGTGTGGGCCCCCTGGTCTTCCTCTTTGGCAAGGATTTTTTATTATTTTTAACTAGATGTTCCATGGAGTTTCAGGTCATTCCGAGAACTTTTTTTTCTGCACATAAAACAACATCATGGCAATTCTGCTGAAAACAGCATCAGTCTGGGTTAGTTTCATTCAAATCATGCAAGTTAGAGTCCAAAACAAGGGCAAAAGTGTTGGGAAAAGTAGATACGACAGAGACGTATCACGCATACATCAGTATGTATTATTTCCAATAAGTCAGTTGCTCGCTCCATTGTTCCGGAGAACGGAGTCTTAGTCATCTTGCCCATGAGGCATGGTCCACAAGCATCAAGTGATTCCAAAAGCCCATCAGTATGGAGTTTCTTCATGCGCTTTACACCAATATGACCTAAACGACAGCGCCACAAATAAGTTGCACTATCATTATCAACTTTGCATCTTTTGGCATCAATATTATGAATATGTGTATTACTACGATCGAGATTCAATAAACCATTCACCTTGGGTGTATGACCATAGAAGGTTTTATTCATGTAAAACTAATAAGAATTATTCTTTGACTTAAATGAATAACCGTATTACAATAAACATGATCCAATCATATTATGCTCAACGCAAACACGAAATAACATTTATTTTAGGTTCAACACTAATCCCGAAGGTAAAGAGAGTGTGCGATGGTGATCTTATCAACCTTGGAATCACTTCCAACACACATCGTCACCTTGCCCTCAACTAGTCTTTATTCATTTTGTAACTCTTGTTTCAAGTTACTAATCATAACAACTGAACCAGTATCAAATACCCAGGGGCTACTATGAACACTAGTAAAGTACACATCAATAACATGTATATCATATATACTTTTGTTCACTTTGCCATCCTTCTTATCCGCCAAGTATTTGGGGCAGTTCCGCTTCCAGTGACCATTTCCTTCATAGTAGAAGCACTTAGTTTCAGGCTTGGGTCTAGCTTTGATATTTTTCATGGGAAGTGAAAACTTGCTTGCCATTCTTCTTGAAGTTCCCTTTCTTTCCCTTGCCCTTTTACTTGAAACTGGTGGTCTTGTCAACCATCAACATTTGATGCTTTTCTTGATTTCTACCTTCATCGATTTCAGCATCACGAAGAGCTCGGGAATCGTTTTCGTCATCCCTTGCATATTATAGTTCATCACGAAGTTCTAGTAACTTGGTAATAGTGACTAGAGAACTCTGTCAATCACTATTTTATCTGGAAGATTAACTCCCACTTGATTCAAGAGATTGTAGTACTCAGACAATCTGAGCACATGCTCACTGGTTGAGTTATTGTCCTCCATCTTGTAGGCTAAGTACTTGTCAGAGGTCTCATACCTCTCGACTCGGGCATGAGTCTGAAATACCAATTTCAGCTCTTGGAACATCTTACATGCTTCGTGGCGTTCAAAACGTTTTTAAAGTCCCGGTTCTAAGCCATAAAGCATGGTGCACTAAACTATCAAGTAGTCATCATACCGAGCTTGTCAAACATTCATAATGTCTGCATTTTCTCCTGCAATAGTTCTATCACTGTTGGGGATATAACTATTTGTGTAAGCCGCCCAGGAGGGGCCGGGTTATGCAAAGAGAGGTTCATCGGAAGCCCAAGACCAAGCATGAAGAGGAAGGGTCAATAAAAGGTCTAAAGGCCTGCAGGCGACTTAAGGCCCGTAGTGACGAACCGCCATAATGGCATGACTGAGACGGCGCGAGAAACGAGGAGGCCAAACATCATTATCCAGCGGCCCCGACGCCTGGTTTTCGGGATGGTCAGTAAAGGCAAATATCCGTTGAAGATATGATGGAATAAAATAAGGATTTAACTAAAAGATGATGTCATGGTGGGTTAACCCGGATCCAGAAGATGATGTCACAACGGGTTATGACCTTTTCACGGACAGAAGACAGAAGGACTGATTCTTAAGGTATTTTAAGATTGACATGAACCGGTTCAAATCAATCTGGGGCCTAATGTTGGGGATATAACTATTTGTGTAAGCCGCCCAGGAGGGGCCGGGTTATGCAAAGAGAGGTTCATCAGAAGCCCAATACCAAGCATGAAGAGGACGGGTCAATAAAAGGTCTAAAGGCCCGCAGGCGACTTAAGGCCCGTAGTGACGAACCGTCATAATGGCATGACTTGTAACATAAGGTAGAAGTAAATAGTCACCGAGCCGGACACTGTTTATGAGCCGGCCGGGACTCTGTAGGCCGCGGGGCGTCGATCCGTGTATATAAGGGGACGACCCGCCGACGGCTTAGGGCAAGAGATAACCAACCGAGAGCCGGGTATCTCGCTCCCTGGTCATCGAAACCTCAAGCAATACCAACCCAACTAGACGTAGGCCTTCCTTCACCGCAAGGGGCTGAACTAGTATAAACCTCTCGTGTCCTTTGTCCCGATTAACCCCTTTAAGCTTCCTAGTCGCGATGGCTCCACGATTAAGTCCTTGCAAGAGGACATCTGCCGTGACAATTCCACGACAGTTGGCGCCCACCGTGGGGCCAGCGCACGGTGGATTTGAGTTCTTGAAGGGCAGCTTCGAAGGGCTCAAAGGATACGCAGTCGGCCAGATGACCAAGAGTCGTCGTGGCAAGATCTACATCGACGACGAAGGCTGGGGCCCCGACGCCAGCTCAATTGAGTACGGGTACCGGGTCCCCTTCGGCGGAATCCACGTCTTCATCGGACGGATTGGTGAGCCGGGCCCTGAGCCGGACAACTACACTGACCTTGTCGAGACGGCTCAGCGTGCGAAACCCGCCCGCGCTCAACCTATCGTGAAGCGTGCCTTCGTGGGTTGCATCCACGAAGGTGAACTCTCTGAAGGGTCTAAAGATGATGGTGAGACGGCCATCTTCTCTGACGATGAGTCATCCGCCGGCTCAACAGATTCGTTGTATCAAGTTCAAGACGGTGTGCTTGGGAGCTGTTCCGATGGCAACACTATTCCGGACCCCTCTGAGTCGCCAAACTGGGCAGGAGTCTTTATGGCTGGTACCCAACCCGGCCAAAACTCTACGGCTTCGGCAGCGATAACGTCCGGGCTAGGAGCAGCCGAGATAGGTGGTCCTGTGCCATACTGATGGATCTTATGGATAAGCTTACGACCCTGTTGACCGCTACAGTCATCCCTGAAAATCAAGATGAGCATGAGGCAGAGGTGGCACGGGTCCGTGAAGAGGTCGCTCAGGCCAAGGAGGCCTTAGCAGCTGAGGATACTAGATTGGCCATGGAGCGGGCGACTTTGGATGCACGGGCACAACAACTTAAGGCAGAGGCTTTCCAGCTCACAATGAGTTTAAACACATCTAACAAGGTAATGAGGAGGAGACATCAGAAAACTCAGTCCCGTTTGCCTCCGACTTATGACCCTCGGAATCTCTTTACTACACCCGGGGCCGGCCCAAGTAACCCGCCAGGCGCAAATCAGTTTATGACGTCCGGAGCGGGGTCCCGGTTCAGCCTTAGGTGACGGCGCCGCTTCATGGGAATATGCCACCGCCCCGTTATGTGCCAATACCGCTGGGTCACTTCTCCAACCCTATGGAGAACTTAATCGCAACATCAGCACGTTTGGCGGCTCTCCCAGTGGACGGTGATGATCCGACAGCGGTGGAGACCCGGAGGATCAGAGAACTTGTCCAGACGGCTTTGGCCCAACAAGAAACTTATTCTTACAGCTGGGACAGGATCCATTCAACTCCTCCGCCCTGGTTAGCTCCACCTCGTCCAAACCAGAGCCCGAGTTACAGCCGACACATGGAGTCAGAGGCCTTGTCAAGCAACACCCAGCGCCGAAACCAGCCTGGCGGGTATAACCCGGTGCAAGATCGGATACGTCAGGAGGACGAACGGGCAGCTCAGCTAGAGACTCAGCTGACCGCCCAACAGGACTTGCCGGCTTACCCGACGACTTCGGTTGAGGCGGGAGTAGCCACTAGAACCGGCGGTGTTCCTTGTCTGGTACCGGCTCTGCGTAATGTACGTCTGCCCAAGGACTTCAAGGGACCTCGAAAGGTGCCGAATTACACGGCCGACTTATAGCCCGGGGCATGGATTGAAAGTTATGAGATGGCCATGGAGCTGTTAGAAGTCAGTGACGCAGCAATGGCTAAGTATTTCACCATGATGTTGGATGGAACAGCCCGGTCTTGGTTAAAGGGTTTACCTCCCAATTCCATTAGTTCATTGGCAGATCTAAAAGCCCGGTTCATCCAGAATTTCAAGGACACTTGCAAGCAATCTATGTCGATTGTGGACTTGACAAATTGCAAGCAAGAGGAGGGTGAATCCACAACACATTGGGTGTGCCGGGTCAAGGAGATTATACATTCATCTGACAAGATGGATGCCGGCTCTGCAGTCCTCATGTTGGAAAAGAATTGCCGCTTTGAGCCGCTAAGACAAAAGCTGGGGCGCCTCAAGCATTATTGCGATGATATGGGCATGCTAATGGCGGCTTTGGTCAAATACGCCGATTTTGATAGTACCAAGGACCCTGCGTCTGACGAGGAAAAGACAGGGAAGGGAAAAAAGAACCGCAATGGAAAGGGTCAGCAGCATAACCCGATGAATCAAGGAGGCAATAAGCGTAAGGCGGAGGGTAACCCGGAGTTTGTAGCCAACGCCAATGCGCAGGGTAACAATCAGAGACATAAGGGAAAACCGCCCCCTCGATCTGGCGGATCAGGTCCATCCCTTGAGCAGCTACTCAATGAGCCTTGCCCAAAACACGGCACCCGGGAACGACCCGCCACTCACTTGTGGAAAGATTGTGAGATTATGAAGGCTTTCAAGAACTCCAATACGTTTGATGGCAATCATGGTCCGGGTGGCGGCTCAGGAGCCGGTGGTTTTCATGGCCCGGGTGGCGGCTCAAATTCCGTCTTTCAGAGAAATCAAGGCGGCTATAATCAACAACAGTCTGGTCAAGGAGGACAGCAGCAGCAGTCGGGTTATCAGAGCCATCCGAAACAACTGAATAGTGGGAAGTACCACGTGTTCACCACTAGCTTATGTAAGCGTGATCAGAAAGTTCATAAGAGGGCTGTGAATTCTGTTGAGCCGGCAGTCCCTCGTTACTTGAGGTGGTCAGAACAGCCCATTGTCTGGAGTAGGGAGGACCACCCTCCCCGGGTTGATAATCTGGGTCAACTAGCCCTGGTGGTGGCTCCGCAGGTCGGTGGATATAAGCTCAGTAAGGTGCTCATCGACGGAGGTAGCAGCATCAACATCCTCTATTATGAGACCTTTCGGCGCATGGGTTTAACTGACAAAAATTTAAGGACATCCAACACCGTTTTCCATGGAGCGGTGCCTGGTAAGTCGGCATATCCCGTCGGTAAGATTGAGCTGGAGGTGGCCTTTGGAGACGAGCATGATTCTAGGGCTGAGAAGTTAACCTTTGAGGTGGTCAAAATCAAGAGTCCATATCACGCTTTGTTCGGGCGGGCGGCTTATGCCAGGTTCATGGCGCGGCCGTGTTATGTTTATTTACAGCTCAAGATGCCGGGTTACAAGGGCACCATCACTGTGCATGGAAGTCGAAAGGTGGCCCTGGAGTGCGAAGAAGGTGACGCGGCTTATGCCGAGTCTGTATGCGCAGCGGAGGAACTCAAATTTTATCAAGATAACGTTGAACCGGCGGACATGACTTCCCTCAAGAAGCCAACCACAGAACATGACCCGACAACGAAGTTTAAGTCGGCTGCTGAGACCAAGCTTGTTGATTTCACTCCAGGTGATTCATCTAAGCAGTTCAGCATCAGTGCCAATTTGGATCCTAAATAGGAAAGCACGCTCATCGAGTTCATCCGTGAGAATCGGGACATCTTTGCATGGAAACCTTCTGACATGCCGGGTGTACCGAGAGGACTCGCTGAGCACACTCTTAATATTGATCCAAAGTATAAGCCGGTCAGACAGTTTCTTCAGTGATTCAACGAAGAAAGACGAAAAGCTATTGGAGAGGAGGTCGCACGGCTCTTGGCGGCCGGATTCATCGTTGAAGTTTTTCACCCGGAGTGGTTAGCTAACCCGGTGCTCGTACTCAAGAAGAATGGCACCTGGCGGATGTGTGTGGATTACACGGACTTAAATAAAGCTTGTCCGACTAATCCTTTCGCTCTCCCCCGTATTGATCAAATCATTGATGCTACGGCGGGTTGTGCACGTTTGAGTTTTTTGGGTGCTTAATCTGGTTATCATCATATCAAGATGGCAGTTAAGGACCAGGAAAAGACAGCCTTCATCACTCCGTTTGGATCTTTCTGCTATGTGTCTATGCCTTTTGGGCTCAAGAGTGCCCAGGCGACTTATCAGCGGTGTGTACAGAACTGTCTCCACAATCAGATTGGGCGCAATGTTCATGCTTATGTGGATGATATAGTGGTGAAGTCCAGAGAGAAGGAAACCTTGATATCTGATTTAAAGGAAACCTTTGATAATCTCCGGGTTTATAAAATGATACTTAACCCGGAGAAGTGTGTATTCAGTGTACCTGCTGGTAAGCTTTTGGGATTCCTGGTCTCGAACAGGGGCATTGAAGCTAATCCAGAGAAGATCAAGGCAATTACCTCTTTGGCTAAGCCGGCGTGTATCAATGATGTTCAGCGACTGGCGGGTCGTGTTGCTGCTTTGAGCCGATTCATAAGCCGGCTAGGTGAGAAGGCCCTACCGCTGTATCAAATGATGAAAAAGGCGGACACCTTTATCTGGGGTGATGCTGCTAATGCTGCTTTTGAGGATTTGAAGAGACAGTTGTCTGAGCCGCCGGTCCTTGCAGCTCCCATTGACAAAGAGCCTTTACTGTTATATGTGGCTGCTAATTCATGAGCCGTCAGCGTTGCAATCATGGTGGAGCGCAAGGAGGCTGGTAAGGAGCATCCGGTTCAACGGCCGGTTTATCATGTCAGTGAGGTGCTCATCAAGTCGAAGCAAAGGTACCCTCATTGGCAGAAGCTTGTTTACGGGGTGTTCATGGCAAGCCGGAAGCTGAAGCAATACTTCCAAGGTCACCCTATCACTGCGGTAAGTTCTGCCCCATTGGGAGGCATCATCCAGAATAGAGAGGCCACATGACGAGTTGCCAAGTGGGCCATCGAGCTCGGGCCTCATGGTCTGAGGTACGTGCCACGCACGGCCATTAAATCTCAAGCCTTGGTGGATTTTATCAATGATTGGACAGAGCTACAGGCACCTGAGGAGAAGCCTGATAACACATATTGGACTATTCATTTTGATGGGTCAAGGCAGTTGGAAGGTTCGGGGGCTGGAGTCGTGTTAACTTCCCCTCGAGGTGACAATTTCTGTTATGTGCTCAGGCTTATGTTTCCTTGCACTAACAATGCAGCTGAGTACGAGGCCTTACTCCATGGTCTCCGGATGGCCAAGGAGATGAACTTGAGCCGGGTAAGGTGCTTAGGAGACTCAGATCTTGTGGCTCAACAGGTGTCAGGCAAGTGGGACTCCAAAGATCCCCTCATGGCGGCTTACCGTCGTGAAGTTGATGCTGTAGCTGGGCATCTCAAGGGTTATGTGGTGGAACACATTGATGAAAGGAAGAATGAGGCGGCTGATGCCTTAAGCCGGCTGGGATCTCAGCGTAAACCGGTACCACCTAACACCTTTCTTGACATTTTGCATAATCCTTCTGTCAAGTTACCTACAGAAGAAGATATAGCAGTGCCAGACACGAAGGCACAACTGGTAGCGGCTCTTCACGTTATCCCGGATTGGACAGTGCCCTATTTGGCTTATATGACCCGGGGATAGCTACCTGAAGATGAGACCTTGGCAAGACAAATCCTCTGGCGGTCCAAATCCATGACAATCATTAATGGCGAGTTACATCACTGCAGCGTCACTGGGGCGTTTCAATGTTGCGTGTCACCTGCGGAGGGTCAGGAGATACTCCGCGAGATTCATGAGGGCGATTGTGGTCATCATGCCGGCTCAAAATCTCTTGTGGCCAAGGCTTTCCGTCATGGGTTTTATTGGCTGACGGCTCACGCTGATGCAGAAGATCTGGTCAGCAAATGTGACGGATGTCAGAAGTTCTCACAACGTGCCCATGTGCCGGCTCAAGAATTGAGGATGATTCCAATTACTTGGCTGTTTGCAGTCTGGGGGCTTGATATGGTCGGGCCTTTCAAAAGGTCTAACGATAAAAAGACGCACCTTTTTGTGGCGGTTGACAAGTTTACAAAGTGGGTTGAGGCAGAGCCAGTCAGTAAGTGTGATGCAGCCACGACGGTCCAGTTCATAAAAAGGTGATTTTTCGCTTTGGTTTTCCACACAACATCATAACTGATAATGGCACTAACCTCTCCAAAGGAGCTATGGAAGAGTTCTGTCAATGAGAGCATATCCGGCTTGACGTTTCGGCTGTAGCTCATCCTCAATCCAATGGTCAAGCAGAAAGAGCTAATCAAGAAATCTTGAAGGGTATCAAGCCTCGGCTCTTGGTCCCCTTGCAGCGGACGCCGGGTTGTTGGGTGGAGGAGTTACCTTCGGTACTTTGGAGCATCAATACTACATCTAACAGATCTACGGGTTACACACCTTTCTTTATGGTGTATGGAGCAGAGGCGGTCCTGCCAAGTGACGCCCGTCATGACTCACCCTGTGTGGCGGCTTATGTTGAGGCGGACAACGAAAAAGCTCGTCAGGATGCACTTGACCTGTTGGACGAAGAGCGAGACTTGGCAATAGCCCGCTCAGCGATTTATCAGCAAGACCTGCGCCGCTACCACAGCCGCCGGGTTAGGTCCAGGACCTTTCAAGAAGGCGACTTAGTGCTCCGACTCATCCAGGATCAATCTAACATGCACAAGTTATCCCCTCCTTGGGAAGGACCCTTTGTGGTCAGTAAGAATCTGAACAACGGGTCATACTACCTTATTGATGTTCGAGAGCACAAAGACTCACGTAAGTCGGAGGAGGAGACCCGCCGGCCGTGGAATATCGCTCATCTTCGGCCTTACTATACTTGAGCCACCGGCTCTAATATGTATATATTTATGCCATGTACATACTACATAAAGTAATAAAGCAGGACCTCTGTCCTTTTTTCCACCCCAAAAAGGTTTATGTGTCTTGTTTGTCATGTGGTGGAGATAACCAAGAGGGAGTGGGTCATATCTGAATCCGGCTTTTCCTTTGGTCCGGCTTATGATCATATCTGAATCTAGCCATGATCACCTGGGGGCTTCCTGTTCAAACATAGGTCGTATTCGAACCAAAGAGAACATAGCCGTCGATACCCACTTGATCGGCATACTGCCAAACCCACTTGGGGGCTTCTTGATCATATTTGAATCATAGCTTAACCCCTTTGGGTCTGACTTGGATCGTATTCGAATCAACGTCATTAAACAACTCTTATGGTCACTTGGGGGCTTCCTGTTCAAACATAGGTCGTATTCGAACCAAAGAGAACATAGCTGTCGATACCCATTTGATCGACATCGCCACAACCACTGGGGCTATACGATCGTATCCGAATCTTAGCTTAACCCCTTTGGAACGGTTCACTGATCGTATTCGAATCAGAAGCCTTTTAACTTTGTTTATTATTCATCATGTTTTATAAGTGTCAATATTTGGGTATATTGAGATTTTCTTCAAAGTACAATAGGTTGGATCATAATTCTCCGGGTTAATATTGGTTGCCTCGGGTTACTAAGTACCAGGTGAACCTTTATATATCAATTTTCTGGAGTTAAATTTACCCTCAGGGGGTGGGTTATATAAACCGGAGAGATAACCGCAAGCATCATAGGTATGTCATTATGATTATGTCTACTAAGTCTAATCATAAGTTGTCTTTCCTAAAATTGTTTGGTGTATACTCTGGGTTATCAAAGCATTATATGATCCCTAATGCGGTAAGTCGCCAAGGGATTTCTGTTTGTCTTATGTGCAGGGCGATACATGTAAATCTCCGTAAAGGCATAACAGATTAATATAAACTGCGAGTGCATAGTAATGGCGGCTTATGCAAGTATCAAGTGCCATAAGCATGCGCGAAGGCATGACAAAAATCAAGTTTCTCTACTCTATTACAAGACTCCCCGAGTCTAAATAGCGAGTCATTGTTTTGGGAAGAACATAAACATATGACACCTGACGTCTTCACTCTTCTGGTGAGCTTGACGATTCCGGGTTATCCTTCTCCGCCTCTCCATCGGTTGCCCTGTCCTGGAAGGTTGATGAGGCCCAATCAATGCCACTCAAGGCTTCAAACTCAGCTTCATCATCGATTAAACCAGTTGGGTTGACGTCAGGGGCGAAAGTGTGCTTACGAGTTGGAGGAATCAGGTTGACTTCATGGTAATGAGGAGTTAGAATCCTCCGGTTCTCACTATCGTAACCCGGCTGATACTTGGTCAGATCAGTGTCATTCCCAGTAAGAGTAGCCACAGGGCGTTTGTCTTTCACACAGGAGGTGAAGTCTGCCTCATTAAATAAGGTGCCATCTTCCTTCAGGCTCGGGTATCCAAGAGCAATGTCAGCCGGCTCTAGTTCTGGAATCCATGCTTTAGCCCGGCTCAATGCGGCTATGGCCCCGGCTCTTGCGGATGCCCGCCTTAGCTCTTGAACCCGCTGAGGGAGCACAACAAGCCGTTTCAGCACATCTTGAAGGAGATAAGGAACGTCATTAGATAAAGCCACAACGGCCAGAGCACGTTGTGACCCGGCGTAAAGCTGTTCCACCAGAGTATACACTGCCTTCAGCTTGATCGTCATATTCTGCTTGAGGTTGGTGCTCCTGGGGCCTATATTGTTAAAAACATAAAGTGAGCCGAAGGTAAGAATTAAGGTGTTCATCAAAGAAAGGTTTGTAGTATTTAAGTTTTTACATGTATCGTTACTTACCAAAGATGGCTGAGACCATCCGAGATATCTGGCGCTTTAAGCCGGACAGCTCGGTGTTTACTTCCGCAAGTGATGCTTCTGCTGTCTCGACCCGGGTCACCAGTAAGGCTTTTTCATCAGCCCAGCCTTTCTTCTCCGCTTCAAATTCTTCTTCAACTTCTCTTGTTCAGAGACACTGACTTCAAACTTGGAGTTGGCCTTTTGAATTTCAAGCTCCTGGGCTGACAGCCGGCTCTTCAGGTCAGCAATATCCGACTCGAATTGACTTATGGTGGCCTGCATTGAAGCCGAATAATAGTCAAGATCATGATAAATAATATTAAAGTCCCAAGCACTTTGCAAGCAAAGGTACTTGGCACTTGTGGGATAATGTATATCGAAGCTTTCTAAAAGCATAAGTCGGGCTTGGATATTAAGTCCCAAGCACTTTGCAGGCAAAGATACTTGGCACTTGGGGGCTAATGTGTATCGCAAGCTAAAAGTATTGTGTTACAGCCGGTTTAAATATTTTCTCTTTCAGCCGGGGCAAGTAGCTCTAACAATTTTTCTAAAGTCTACAGCATATTTACTCATAAGCAATAGACTTGGGGGCTGTTATAGTAAGGGTGCTTGAAAGTAGGGAAGCATAAGTCATACCTCAGATTTTTGCTGTATTTGCTTCACCATGTCAATTTCCAGGTCACGACTGCTCTGCACCTGGTTGATATAGCTCGAGACGATCTCTCCAATACTCAAATGAGTATAGTTGGTGATATCCATCTTGGCCTTACGGCGTTCTAGCAACTCTTCTTTAGCAGAACATTTGGCAAGGACTGTGGGCCGGGCCGATTCAACGAACTAGGTCTTGAGTATTTCCACTTCTAAGTTGTCCGTCTTGGCCGGGCTAGGCGCTTCTGGTTTAATGAAATTATCAAGAACATCTTCAGCAGGCGGATCAGAAGTTGGTGCTGGAATATCTTGAGCCGGTTCAGGCGGCGGCTGATGTGTGGCAGAGCCGGGGGCAGCTGCGTCTGTCTGCTCTGGTTCAGTCGTAATAGGGTCTTGGGCCGGCGTGCCTTTCTTTGTTTTCTTCCTAGGTTTAACTTGCACGCTATGGACAAAACAGAAGAATGAGCACAGAAATATGAAGAAGGGAAAACATAAGGTAAATAAATTGATATTACCCAGGGGCAGTTTTAAAGGCCGGCATGTTTGACTTCATGGATTCACCGGATGAAGGATAAGTGTCCTGGTAATTGGAGTCAGATAAGTTGAGAGGCTGACGGATTAGACCCGCCAAAGGTGAAAAAGGGTATAAGTTGGAGATAACCTCAGACCGACGTTTCCGGGTTATGTCAGGCAAGCTAGAGGAAAGCTCAGCATCCTTACTAGTCCGGGTCTGCCTCTGGTTTTCAAATTGCTGTTGCTTCAAAAGAAAGTCAGGATCTTGGTAAGCCAAAGGGTGTGAAAATCTTACTTTCCGGGTTACTCTTCAAATTTTCTGATGCGGTCGAAGCTCTGAGTCGGAGGAGATTATAGTTACCTCTTCCTCGATGGGTTGGCTGTTGCCCGTGTCTTCCTGAAAGGGGGATAATGTTAGTAAGATAATGATAAGGGAGCAAGGGAAGTTGAAAGGTTACCTCTTCCTCATTGTCATCAGACTCATCAAGTTGGAACATCTCAGAAGCACTTGGCTTTCTTTTCCTTGAAGTGGTAGGCTTGGTGGTTTTTCTTTCGGCTCTCTTGGCCGCCCTGGCTTGCTTGGCCGTTTCATGGTCATACTGGACTTTCCAGAAGTTGTCATTGGCCTGTAAAGGGTTATAGAAGGTTATGAATAAGAATGAAGTATAACATAGTAAAAAGTAATTACTGGGACTTACTGCAGGGGTCGGGTTCTTCTTGCAGAAGGGCAGTAAGCCGAAGGCGTTACTAGTTACTGTACCCTCCTTCAACAAAGACTGAGTGGTAGCCTCCACTACGTCATCGGGTAAGTCGTCGGGACTATGACGCTGAGGATCATCTTTCTCGCCTGAGTAGTTACACATTAAGTCGGGGCGGCGGCTTAACGGAATCATTCTCCAAGCAACCCAGACTCGGACTAGGTCAATGCCATCTAAGCCGTTCCCCAGAAGAGCTTTGATTTTCTTGATAATGGGGGTGAGTGGCAGACGTTCGATAACACTCAACTTGTCCGGCAGCGGGTGAGTAGACTCAAGGCGCAATGCGCGAAAGCCGGGCAGTGCGTTTTCACTAGCCGGAGAAGTGTCCTGGCAGTAGAACCATGTCTGGTTCCAGTCCTTCGGATGACTCGGCAGTTCAGCGTAAGGGAACAGGCAGTCTCTCCGCCTTTGAATGGATATGCCGCCAAGTTCCAGACTGGGCCCGTTGGCACATTCATTCTGCCGGTTTAAATAGAACAATTCTCTGAACAAAAGTAGGCTGGGCTTGAAAGTGCGTTATATCGACTAGAGGGGGGGTGAATAGGCGATTTTTATGAAATTCTTCACTGAGGAATTTGCGCGTGAGGAAATTCCTTAGCGAAGAACTACTAGCAACGGAATAAGTACTCAGATGAAAACATAATAGAATTCAAGCATAGTCATCATGATGAAATGAAGACAAACACAGAGTACAGAAAGCGTAAACACAGGATAACACAAGATGAAGACAAACAGACTGAAGAAATTGAACTGAGGAAATTGAGAAAGTCTTCAGTCAAAGTCTTCGAACACAGATATGAACAAACACACAACAAGTAATGAGGAAATGAAAGTGTTGAGGGAATAGAACTAGTAAGCTTGGTGAAGACAATGATTTGGTAGACCAGTTCCAACTGCTATCTCAGTTGTACATCTGGTTGGAGCGGCTGAGTATTTAATCTCGAGGACACCTAGTCCCGGACACACAGTCCTCACCGTATTCTCCTTGAGCTAAGGACACACAGTCCTCGCCCAATCACTCATGGTAAGTCTTCAGGTGACTTCCAAACCTTCACAGACTTGGTCACTCGACGATCCACAATTCCTCTTGGATGCTCTAGACCTTGACGCCTAACCGTCTGGAAGAAGCACATTCTTCAAAGGTAACAAGCATCGGATCCACGCAGGATTAATCTCTTCAGTGATGCTCAATCACTTTGGGTTTGTAGGTGTTTGGGTTTGGGTTTTGGATTTTCCTCACTTGATGATTTTCGCTCAAAGTCCTCGGAGGATGGGTTGCTCTCAAATGACAAGTGTCAAGTTCTCGTGGAGCAGCCAACCAACTAGTGGTTGTAGGGGGCGGCTATTTATAGCCTAGGGAGCAGCCCGACATGATAAGACATAAATGCCCTTCAATGATATGACCGTTAGGTGGATAAGATATTTTGGGACAGCTAGCGCGTAGCGTAACAACGGTCGGAAATTCGAGGTACAAATTCCTCAGGGCTATCATGTTCCTCACTGTGTAGGCAATTCGCACTGGCGAATTCCTAACTCCTCAGTCAGAGTAAAGTCCTCAGTGATCAGAAGAACTGCGTCTCTGTCACTGAAGAAATTGACTGAACTATATGAGATTTCCAATGGCTTCACTCGAAGGGATTGGTAGGTGTAGGATTTGAGTTGAGCATCACGTGGAAATTTTCTCCTTAATATTTCCTCGACCCCCTTTAACAGTACGGTGTTTCCTATGACTCAAGAAAGAGAAAATGAAACTACGAAAACAATAGTCTTCACGCTTCATGTTCCTCGAATGAATACCGAGTCTTCAAGGTCACACCAATTTCTTCACTTTCAAAGTCTTCGGAAAGTCTTCAGTATATCAAAGTCTTCAGTCGAAGAACTTCATTTTTAGGGGTCGACTTTCTTTGTAAATATCAAACTCTTGGTAGACTTATAGACCTGTGTACACTCATAAACGCATTAGATACTTAACCTATAAGTCTTCAATACACCAAAATCACTAAGGGGCACTAGATGCACTTACAATCTCCCCCTTTTTGGTGATTGATGACAACATAGGTTAAGTTTTCAACGGGGAAAAATATATGAAGTGTAAATACTGATATTGAGGAATTTGATTGCAAGATATAGAAGAACTCCCCCTGAAGATGTGCATAGTGAGGAATTTGCTTTTGAAGCAATGCACACTTGAAGAGTTGAATCATGGAGATCTCCCCCTATATCTTGTAATTCATACACGCATTTGATGTATAATATGAAGAATTTGAAATGCATGATGAGATATGGTGCCTGATGTAATTCAGCATGCGTGCAATAATATTAACGAGGAATAAGCATGCAGAATAGCGCATCAAAAGTATCAGAGCATAGTGCAACAAAAGTATCAGCGCACCATAGGGTTTAAGATTACAACTTGATCCAATAAAAGTTTCAGAAGAACGAGAGTTGTAACTTAGCATAAGAAAAAATGCCCATTATTATAGACCCGCTTGAAGACTAACTCAGATTTCTCCCCCTTTGTCATCGAATGACCAAAAGGATCGAAACTGAGGACTAACGCCCCTGAAGATATTCAAGTTGATGAAGGAGCGCCAGCATTGTCGGGGTCGGTCGCTGATGTAGGGCCTGCCGCAGTGTCGTTCAAGTCTTCATATTCATCAGTGTCGCGTGATGAAGAATATGAACTGGCCACCAAAGAAGGAACTGGGAACTTCTTGTATTTCTTCGGAGGAGGTGCAGACCAGGCAAATTCTTCATTGAGACCCATTTTCTTCAAATCATCAGCGCTGTAGACTTGAGACAGAATAGTCCAGGTGCGGTTGAGGGTTTCATGGAGGTAGTAGTGGTTTTTCTTCACTGCATTGTGTGTTGAAGTCATATTGTGAAGAATTGAACCAAACTGACGCTTGACCCATTTGTGATTGCGATCAACCTTTTGATGAAGACTGAGGAGTAACTCACGATCAGTCATCACCCTGGGTGCTGTGGCTTGAGGATTTGGCTTGGCAGTGTTGGCGGCAGAGTCATGTGTGGCAGAGTCATCATTGGTGGAATAAGATGCGGCCTTGCGAAATTGACCATCCAATGGACGAATGCCTTCATCGATCACAGCAGTAGCCTTGCCCTTTTCTTCAGCTGAGGAAAATGTCCTTTTGAGGACTTCAATGGGAGGCAAGTAGCTGCAGTGGTTGAGAGTTTCAGCTTTGTAGTTGAGAGAAGACCTTGTCCTAATGAATCTCATAATCCAAGGTGCATAAGGCTTCAGCTCAAATGGCGACATAGCGATATTTGCCAAAGTCCTCATGAAGAAATCATGGAAGTTGACGGGAACGCTGTGACAGATGTTGAAAAGCATGTTCTTCATGATGCCAACGACTTCTTCATCACTTGATTCATGGCCCTTGATGGGACTCATTGTCTTCATCAGAATGCGATAGACAGTCCTTGGCACATACAACAATTCCTTGACGAGGAATGTGGTTCGAGGGGCCTGCCCTGGCTTCAAAGGCTTCATGAGCACTTGCATAAAGTGATTTGAAAGCTCAGGTTCGTTGTAAATACAACGTGCATCTTCAGTGGGTGGACTCAGAGGAAGGCCACGAAGCAATTCAGATGCTGGGGCCTTATGATGTGTGTTCTCAGTCATCCAGTCCAAAACCCATGAATTGACATCTTCAGAGTTGCCGGTGATGTGCAGTGTTGCATAGGACTGAAGAATGAGTTCTTCATTCCAATCGCATATGTCAGTGCAGAAGTTGAGCAGCCCAGCGTCATGAAGAACACTGAGGACTGGCGTGAAGCACGACATAGACTCCATATCCACATGAGGAATATGTGCATGGTCGAAGACTTTGTCCTTGTTGAAAAGCACTGAGGAATAGAAATTAGCTTGACTGGCAGTCCAGAAACGCCTCTTCCTTATGCGAGCAGAGTCATAAGGGTTGTATTCAGTGAAGAACACGTGCTCGCCAAAGAAGTCTTCAGCCTTGAATTTTTGCTTCCTTGAGAACGGATCCTTCGGCTTTGGCAGAGGAGTGTCAGTGAGTTGCATCACAACCTCAGGAATCACGATCTCAGTTTCTTCAGGCTGAGGAATTTCTGGTTCCTCCTCAGGTGCAGTCACCTTTTCAGCTTCAGCAGCAGTTTCTTCAGCACTAGTGGCTGGAATTTCTTCATTCACAGATGCAGTGGGATGAGTTTCTTCAGAGCCCATTTGAACAATTTGTGCAGGGGAGTGAGGAATTTGCTGCAGTGGGGTGAAGAGTGGGGAATTGGGGTGCTGACTTTCCCAAAAGTCATCATTCATCAACGGAGTTGTGCTGCAAATATCCACATCTTCATCATCAATTTCTTCAACACTAGCCTCTTCAGCATCAAACTAAGGCATTGGTGATGAGACCTTTGGGGTTGAAGGGATTGAATCCACTTCAATTTCTTCATCAATCCGCTCTGAGGAAGCAGCAGATTGAGTTTCTTCATCTGATCCACTTGGGATCTCATAGTCTTCACCAAAAGGAACAAGGTCCTTTGATGGCATGGATGAGATAGGGACATCATCAATTGGATTAGCAAACGAGCTGTTCATGGGCTTCATCTTCTTGGGAGCTGAAGATTCTGAAGCTTGTGATGCTTTCCTCTTCTTCACTGCAGCTCGCTCTGCAGCCTTTGTCTTCTTCATATCCAATGCGGATGGAAGGATTGGAGTTGGTGTAGGCGTAGGTGGAGCTGAGGAATCTGGTTGATTTTCCTCAGGAGCAACTGATGCAGTTGTCCATTCTTTTTTAGTTTCATCAGGCGCACCACTAGTGGATGCCCTGGCAATTTCTTCAGTAGCTGGAGTGGAGTCATCAGCCCTGGAACTAGCATTTTCTTCAGCAGCCTGAAAGTCATCAGCGGTGCTGGCATGTTCTTCAGTGGGCTGAACAGATGCTTCAGCTTGAGGAACTTCTTGCTGCGATGGAGCTGCAACATTGGTGAATTTCTTAGTCAGTTTCACAAACCTGACTTTTGCTCCTTTCCAGTCAGCATAGTATGCATCAAAGTCATCGCTGAGGGCTTTGATGTCAGCCTGCATCTTGATGAGTTCTTCAGGCTTCATTGTGAGAACATTTTTCCTTAGCAGTTTCTCTTTCCTGTACTGTGATTTCTTGATCTACCTGGCCCTATCATATTTCCACTTCTCCTCTTGGATGAAGTGAGTCAGCATGTGACTTTAGCCAGGAGTCAGTTTGAAGTCAGGCATAGGTGTGTTTGGATCCTTATGCTAGATATTGATGTAATCAAGGATTGCCCTTGGATCCAGCAGTAGGGGCACAGGTGTGCCTTTGGCTTTAACAGCCCTTTCTTGATGGTCCCTGATGATTTCAGCAAGTTCTTCTTCATCAGCTTCATCATCATCAGATGGTACAGTAAAGACTACCTGCTTCTTGTTGGGACTTGGGCGATTACCGCGTCCAGCAGTAGCCTTTTTCTTCAGCAGAGAGGGTCCAGCTGAGGAACTTGGTGCAGCTGAGGAACTAGCTGAGACACCAGAGGCGATAGAGACGCCAGTAGTCCTTTGACATGAGGCCAGATGCACAGGTGCTGAGGACTTTGTCGGGACAGCTGAGGATTGTGGAGGAGGTGCTGAGGATTTTGCTGGAGCAGGAGCAGCATGAGGAATTTGCTTTGAAGATTTTGAGGTGTCTGGCCGTGAGGGCATTGCAGAGGAACTTGGCCATGAGGGCATTGCTGGTGAAGCACTTGGCTTGCGAGCGGACTTCTTGGGCATTGATTTCCTCGGCTTGACAGAGGCCTCAGTGGCAGCAGGAGCAGCAGAGTCTTCATTGAATTTCCTCACTGCTTCTCTGGCTTGTCTCGCCAATTTAGCTTGGCGCTTGGCCCATTCCTCAGGAAAATCCTCACCGCGCTTGACGCTAGTGGGATCAGCCACTTGGCCAGGTGCCAGTGGGGCTCTTGGGCATGGAGGGTTCAGTGCGAATTTCTTCATGTACTTGGGAGTGACGTACCTGTACTCCCTCCATTCACGTGCCCATCTCCTTTCAATCATTTGGATGCGCACCTTGCGCTGATTTTTATCTTCTTTGCCAAATTTGGATTCATCAGGCGTGCAGTAATCTTTATAAATATCCTCAGGGATTTCAAATGCAGTCATAACCTCAGGCTTCTTTTCTCCTTTCTGAGGCCTTTTACCTTCAGCCATTTTCTTCAGTTGAGGAATTTGAACAATTGAATTCTCTGAAGAAGTGTGCAACTTTTCTTTGAGGAACGCTGCAAATGAGTTAAGTTGATGAGAACCTAATGATTCAGTAGTGGACATGTGTACCTGTGAACAGAGTATAGTTGCGAGGAATTTGAAGAGGTCATATGCGTTCTCAGAGGGTTTTTCATAAAGAGCAAGTTTGAGGAATTTGACCAGATTCGTCTTGAAGAATTTCACTAAGCGCTCTTTATCTTAGGTTCCAGAGTTGTATAGATCGAAGATCCACACAATTGAGGAATCTTTGAAGAAATTGATGCTTAGGGGAATGAATCAAGAACAGATAACTTGTGAGGTGTTTTGTGTGTGAGGATTGGAAGAATAAAACACCTCTGAAGATTTTGTAGAAAAATTTCGAATCAAAGAGGGCAGTAAAAGTAGCTTTTAATTACCCTGAGACGAAGAACACGACGAACTATGAGTTGAAACAGGGAAGTTCGTCAATGTAGATCTTCCACGCCCTAACTTGGCGGAGGAAGACGTCTATGGCGGCGGCAGAGGTGAAGATTTCCGCAGTCGACGCGAGTACGACGGCGACAAGGTCGAGGCAGTGAAGCTCTTCCTCACTGGCGACGATGGAGTAGCGACGGCGCTAGGGTTCGGAAGCTCGAGCGGGAGAGTGAGATCGAGCGGGGTAAAAGAAGTGAGGAAGGGGACAGGGGTATTTATAGCCACGGTGAAAAACTGCTCGTCCGAAGATTTGGGACGAACGTGCCCCTGGCCGTTCTCCTTCTCACGACATGTGTCACCCATGTACTGTGTAGTGGAGATCGTGTAAGATCGTGGGTGAGTAAAATAATGCATCGTGGGATGCGGAACGATTTGAGCGGCAAAACCGAAAGTTTGGATAAGATCAGTTTTAACGTTCCGTTTGCAATTTCTTCAGCTGACAAGGACACAGTGAAGAATTTGAACGAGTTTCAAAATAGAACGCACATGAAGAATTTGTGAACAGATTGGATTGAGTATAGCATAGAGGGGAAGGGTCCGATCACATTCACTTAGCAGAAAGACCAACTTGAAGAAATAGCTATAAGTGAATGCTGTAGAGGACATAAACTCATGTGTGTGTGTGTGTGTGTGTGTGTGTGTGTGTGTGTGTGTGTGTGTGTGTGTGTGTGTGTGTGTGTGTGTAGCCAATGAAGAAAAACGACGGCACAAGTGAAGATTTTGCAAAGTTGAAGAATTTGAAAAACTGAGGAATTTCAAAAGTTGAGGAAAAACTCAAACTGAAGATTTTCAACTTTTGTGGTGGCGTGACCCACCGTATAAGAATGATGATTTCAGACACCGCGTACAATTGTCGTAGGGTTCTGAGAACCAAATTCTTCATTAATTTCTTCACACTTAGAGTGTTATTCTTCATTGATTGAAAAAAATGTTTCTTCATGTGTTGCACATCTAAGTCATCAATTTTGCATAAGTGTTAGGATGAGTGCCTTTTCAAAGTACATTCGAAGATTCTAAGATATTTAGCTCACACCGCAACTTGCTAAATCTCTTCTCATCCAAGGGCTTGGTGAAGATATCGGCTCGCTGTTCTTCAGTCTTCACATGCTCAATAGAAATGTCGCCCTTCAACACATGATCACGAAGAAAATGATGACGAATCTGAATGTGCTTTGTCTTTGAGTGCTGAACTGGGTTGTGAGCAATCTTGATGGCACTCTCATTGTCACAGAGGAGAGGCACATTCTTCACGTTGATGCCATAGTCCTTGAGCGTTTGCTTCATCCATAGCAGTTGAGCACAGCAAGAACCAGCAGCAATGTACTCAGCTTCAGCAGTAGACAGTGATACGCAGTTCTGTTTCTTCGAGGACCAACAGACCAAGGATCGTCCGAGGAAATGACAAGTACCAGATGTTGACTTGCGGTCCACTCGGTCACCAGCATAGTCAGAGTCAGAATATCTAACGAGATCAAAATCCGAGCCCTTGGGATACCATAGTCCTAGTGTTGGTGTGTGAGCTAGATATCGAAGAATATGCTTCACAGCCTTATGGTGTGATTCCTTCGCTGCAGCTTGAAATCGGGCACACATGCCAACACTAAGCATTATATCTGGCCTAGATGCACATAAGTACAATAAAGAGCCAATCATGGAGCGGTATACCTTATGATCGAAGTCAGTACCATTTTCATCAGTGCATAAATGACCATTTGCGGGCATAGGAATTTTGATGCCTTTGCAATCTTGCATGCCGAATTTCTTCAGGACATCCTTGAGGTATTTTGTCCTGAGATATGAATATGCCATTGCGTTGTTGACGAATTTGAAGACCTAAGAAGAATTTCAACTCTCCCATCATAGACATTTGATATTCTTCACTCATCATATAGGCAAATTCATCACTATAACGTTGGTCAGTACAGCCAAAGATGATATCATCAACATATATTTGGCACACAAACAGTTCACCATCATAAGATTTAGTAAAGAGAGTGGGATCGAGTGAACCGGGTGTGAAGCCTTTCTTCAGGAAGAATTTCTTCAATGTATCATACCACGCCCGTGGGGCCTGCTTGAGGCCATAGAGGGCCTTGTTAAGTCTGAAGACTTTGTCAGGATGTTTTGGATCTTCAAAACCTGGGGGTTGAGCAACATATACTTCTTCCTCAAGCTTACCATTGAGGAATGCACTTTTCACATCCATTTGATATAAGATGATATCACGATGGTTAGCATAAGCAAGTAATATGCGAATAGCCTCAAGTCTAGCTACAAGTGCAAAAGTTTCATCGAAGTCAACTCCTTCAACCTGTGTGTAGCCTTGAGCTACTAGTCGTGCCTTATTCCTCACCACAACACCATTTTCATCTTGCTTGTTGCGGTAGATCCACTTTGTGCCAATGATGTTATGCTTGCGAGGATCGGGACGATTGACTAGTTCCCAGACATTGTTGAGCTTGAACTGATGTAATTCTTCTTGCATGGCCTGAATCCACTCAGGCTCCAGAAATGCTTCATCTACCTTAGTGGGCTCTGTGATAGAGACAAAAGCAAAGTGCCCACAAAAGTTAGATAGATGTGAAGCTTTTGAGCGTGTGAGAGGACCTGGTGCTCTAATGTCATCAATGATCTTCTCCACTTGCACTTCTTTTGCAACGCGAGGGTGAGCTGGTTGTCGTTGAGGAATTTGATCAGCATTTTCTTCAGCATCAATTTCCTCAGCATTTTCTTCAGGTTCATTAGCTTGACGTTCTTCACGTTCTGGAATGAATTCTTCAGCAGATTCTTCAGTAGGAATGACATCTTCAGTAGCCTTGTGCTTGATAGAATCCTCAGGTGCTGGTTCATCTAACACAGAAGGTAGGTGCTCTCTTTGTGAGCCATTAGTTTCATCGAACCACACATCTACAGTTTCAACAATCTTGTGAAGAACATTGTTGAACACTCTGTAGGTGTGCGAGTCCTTTCCGTAACCAAGCATAAAACCTTCATGTGCTTTTGGTGCAAATTTAGAGTTGTGATGAGGATCTCTAATCCAGCATTTAGCACCGAAGACTTTGAAATAACTCACATTGGGTTTCTTGTCAGTGAGGAGTTCATAGGCAGTCTTTTTGAAGAATTTGTGAAGATATACTCTGTTGATGATATGGCACGCAGTATCAATTGCATCAACCCAGAAACGATGAGGGGTTTTGTACTCATCGAGCATAGTGCGAGCCATCTCAGCAAGAGTCATGTTCTTGCGCTCCACGACGCCATTCTGTTGAGGAGTATAAGGAGCAGATAACTCATGAGTAATACCAAGTTCATCAAGATAGTCATCGAGACCCGAATTCTTGAACTCAGTGCCATTGTCACTTCTGATGTGCTTAATCTTCACACCAAAGTTGGTTGAAGCCCTCGAGGAAAATCGTTTGAAGACTTCCTGCACTTCAGTTTTGTAAGAGACAAGGTGTACCCATGTGTAACGAGAGTGATCATCAACAATAACAAAGCCATATTGAGATGCTTCATTTGAAACAGAGGAATAATGATTAGGACCGAAGAGATCCATGTGAAGCAATTCAAATGGACGAGTGGTGGTCATGATAGTCTTCGCTGGATGCTTGACCTTTGTCATCTTTCCAGCTTCACAGGCACGCATAAGTGATCCTTGAGGAATTTGACATTCTCAATGCCAATGACATGCTTCTTCTTCGCAAGCGTGTTCAAATTCCTCATGCCTGCATGACCAAGTCGTCGATGCCATAGCCATCCTTCTGAAGCTTTTGCAAGTAGGCACACGGCTGGTTGTGAATCTGCAGAGAAATCAACAGCATACAACTCTCCTCTCCTAAAGCCTTCGAAGACTTTGGAATTGTCAGCTTCCATAATCACAACACAATGGTACTTGCCAAAGACAACAACCATATCAAGATCACAAAGCATTGAGACAGACATAAGGTTGTATCCTAAGGACTCAACAAGCATGACTTTGTCCATGTGTCAATCCTTTGTGATAGCAACTTTACCTAGACCCAATACCTGACTTTTGCTTTTATCAGCGAAGATGATATTATGAGGTTCCCATTGCACCTCGTTGTACCACTGTTCAGTTCAGGAATGAGATGCAAGTACGGATTGTTCATGAACTCTTTGAGCACAACAAGAACAGGTATGCCAAGCAGTGGACCATTGATCTTGACCATTGGAGGAGCAACTTGGACTATTTTGGTGAGGCCTTGACTCTCTGTGAGGATTTTGATCTAGTCAAGCTCATTTTAGTCAACTGTGACTTTGATGTTCAACTTGTCCATCAGTTCTACGCCACTGTTCATTTTGGAGAAGATGACGAGCACACTCTCACATTCATGTGTCGTGATGAGCTCTTTCAAGTTCCCTGGAGGGCCTTTTGCAATGCTATTGGGTATGACGATACTGGTCTTGAAGGGAGGGGTGGCATTCGTCCTCACAACCATCCTGAGTCCATGCCTAAGGAGAAGCTTGCCCCTCTGTACATTCGGGGTCGTGGTATTATTGGAGAATCCAAGGATTTGGTGAAGGTCTATGACATCATGCATCGAGTGTTTCGCAATGTGCTTTTGCCCAAGGTGGGGAATCAAGATGAAATTCATGGCTATCTTGTTGACTTGATGGTTGCTATGAAGACCAAGATGGGCTCTGGTGCAACGTTTGGTGTGTCCAACTGGCCGTGGCACGAGATGTACAACATGGTCACCTACAGAAAGGTCCATATTTATGCTCCATTTGTCATGTGCTTTCTGAACTCAGTTTGGTCTGTTCACCGTCCTGGAGAGCTTCTCACTTCTCCAGATAATCTCACTATTCATGAGGTTAAGCTACTCAAGAAAAAGAAGCATGCCGAGCCTCGCTTTCCTGCTAATGCTCCTGAGGATGTCTATGCCACTTCTAAGGATGAGGACTTTGAGATGGAGCCAGGGGCCAAGCCTTCTTGGGTGACCAAGTTCATTGCCAAGGTGAAGAAGACCTTTTGCCTCCAAACTGACATTCAGAAGAGGATGTATGAGGCCCATGTCAATGAGAAGCATGCCAGGTGTTGTCAGATTGCAATGATGAAGCACCTCAATATGCATGTTCAGAGTGGTTCTGAGAAGAGCATCACACCAGAGGAGCGATGGATCTATGCGTACAACACTTGGTCTGATGATGAGGCTCCTCGCCAGCCCTCCACCTCCTTTGCTGCTGCTGATGACATCATGGAGGACGCAGATCGGGACGATGATGGCGAGTCTGATGATGATGAGGATCCAGATGCTACCGAGGAGTCAGAGGAGGATGACTGAGCTCTGGGGCGCTAGCTTCGCTCTTTTCCTTTTTGGTGTCTTGATGCTAAAGGGGGAGAGAGTTCTATTAGGTCTCAGGATTTGCATGGGATTTTCTTTGCTTGGGTTTGTGTTTTTGTGTTTTGTTCGTTCGTGTCGTGCGGAACTTTAGTTTGTGAACCTTGTTGCTTATCTCGACTTGCATGGTGTGAGACATGCGCTTATCTATCTATCTATCATTATTTTCGTTGATATTGTTGTTTTATTCGTTATAGTCCTTACCTTCCTATTATGTGCTTATTGCTTATCTTCACATGTCTAGTAGGAGTGGCGAGTCTATAAAATCTACGGGGGGGTCCCGTCTATATTTTCTAGACTTCTCTCTTGCAAATCGTGTTGTTGTCATCATCCACCAAAAAGGGGGAGATTGTAAGGGCATTTCCCTACTTTGTGTTTTGGATGATGATGACAACCCTTTGTTGGTCTAATCATGTGCTAAGTGCTTCAGGTTCTCGGTGATTAGGCTTACATCGGTTAGCCATTCTCTCCGGAAGGAAAAGATCAAAGACGAGGTTTCTATGTTTTTATCTCTTTGGTAGTAGGGAGCCCGTACTATCAAGAGGAAATCCACATTGGAAGGAGTTGGGGAATCTTTTCACATACACACTTGCCACACCCCTCTCTTGCCTTCCTTAGTTTTGAGAGAGAGTGCTTCCCTTCTTTTCTTACTGCTTGTTGTGGTTTCCCAGCGGTTGTACCTCTCGCTAGAGCGGTTGTACCGCTGGCTCTTACCCTGTCTTGAGCGAGCAGTTGTACCGCTGCTCCCGGGCGGTGGTACCGCCACCATGCTCAACACAGACTGCGGTGGTTGTTCCGGCCAAGTACCGCCCAACTACCGGTCAAACTTCTGTTTTGATGCGGCACTCGGGCGGTGGTGGCCCGGTTGGTCCGGTTGTTCCCCGCATACCGGTACCACCGGTGCCCTTAGCGGTTCTACCGCTCGGGACTTAGCCGCCCAAGTGCCCAAGGCCAAGCGGTTGCACCAGTCCTGTACCACTCGACTACCGCACTCAGGGGTGACACCCTACTGTTTCAGTGCGGTGGCTGGGCGGTTGTTCCGGTTGTTCACATGAACCGGTACTATCGCCTGCTCGCCCGGTTGTACCGCCTGGTAGGGTTCTGCAGGTAAACCATGAGTCCCGGTTGTACCGAGACAAGGAGCGGTTGTACCGCTGCAGTACAAGAAACGCAGTAACGGTTGGATTTTTGGGGTTTGCTATATAAGGGTGGTTCTTCCACCTACCACACCTACCTCTTACCTCTCTCACTCCACCATTAATGCCACTCAAGCTCTCTTGCCCGATCTCTCTCTCTAGCCACTCAAACTTGTTGATTTGCTAGGGATGGAAGGAGGAGACCTAGATCTACACTTCCACCAAAGGATATTTGCTTCCCCATACTTTCTTGTGTGGATTTTGTTACTCTTGGGTGTTTGAGCACCCTAGACGGTTGAGGTCACCTCGGAGCCACATTCCATTGTGGTGAAGCTCCGTGGTTTCGTTGGGAGCCTCCAATTCAGTTGTGGAGAGAGCCCCAACCTTGTTTGTAAAGGTCCGGTCGCCGCCTTCAAGGGCACCAATAGTGGAATCACAGCATCTCGCATTGTGTGAGGGCGTGAGGAGAATATGGTGGCCCTAGTGGCTTCTTGGGGAGCATTGTGCCTCCACACCACTCCAACGGAGACGTACTTCCCCTCAAAAGGAAGAAACTTCGGTAACACATCCTCGTCTTCACCGGCTCCACTCTTGGTTATCTCGTACCTTTACTTGTGCAAGCTTATTTGTGTTATATCCCTTGCTTGCTTGTGTGCTTGTTATGTTTGCATCATATAGGTTGCTCACCTAGTTGCATATCTAGACAACCTACTTTGATGCAAAGATTGGTAAAGAAAAGCTAAAAATTGTTAGTTGCCTATTCAACCCCCTCTAGTCAACTATATCGATCCTTTCAATAATGTTGGCTGAAAACCTGGGTGGTGTTTAAGCTTATTTATGCAAACAAGAGCAAAAGAGTTCGTAAAATTTTTTCTTTCTCATTTTCAGTTTATCAACTGAATTTCTTGAGGACAAGCAAAGGTTTAATCTTGGGGGAGCTGATACGTCTCCAACGTATCTACTTTTTCTCACGCTTTTCCTCTTGTTTTGGACTCTATTTTGCATTATTTGAATGAAACTAACCCCGGACTGACGCTGTTTTTAACAGAACTACCATGGTGTTGTTTTTGTGCAGAAATAAAAGTTCTCGGAATGGAACGAAACTTCACAAGGAATTTTTATATAATAAATAAGATTTTCTAGAGCCAAGACCTACCGAAGAGGGGCCCTGGGTGGGCACAACCCACCAGGGTGCGCCCCCCTCTCCTGGCGCGCCCAGGTGGGTTGTACCCACCTGGTGGCCCCGCTGACCCTGAAAACGACGCTATAAATTCCTATTTTTGGAGAAAAAATCAGGGAAAAAGAATTATCGCGATCCATGAGACGGAGCCGCCGCCAAGCCCTGTTCTTCCTCGGGAGGGCAGATCTGGAGTCCGTTTGGGGCTCTAGAGAGGGGGATCTTCGTTCTTCATCATCACCAACCCATCTCCATCGCCAATTCCATGATGCTCCCCACCGGGAATGAGTAATTCCTTTGTAGGCTCGCTGTTCGGTGAGGAGTTGGATGAGATTCATCATGTAATCGAGTTAGTTTTGTTATGGCTTGATCCCTAGTATCCACTATGTTCTTAGATTGATGTTGCTATGACTTTGCTATGCTTAATGCTTGTCACTTTGGGCCCGGGTGCCATGAACTCAGATCTGAACCGTTTATGAATTCATCATTATATCCATGTTTTAGATCCGATCTTGCAAGTTATAGTCACCTACTACGGTTATGATCCGACAACCCCAGAGTGACAACAACCGGGCTCATTTCGGTGATGATCGTAGTTTGAGGAGTTCATGTATTCACTATGTGTTAATGCTTTGTTCCGGTTCTCTATTAAAAGGAGGCCTTAATGTCCCTTAGTTTCCAATATGGACCCTGCTGCCACGGGAGGGTAGGACAAAATATGGCATGCAAGTTCTTTTAATAAAGCACGTATGACTATTTACGAAATACATGCCTACATTATATCGATGAACTGGAGCTAGTGCCGTATTGCCCTAGGTTATAACTGTCACATGATGAATATCATCCAACAAGTCACCGATCCAATGCCTACGAATTTATCTTATATTGTTTCTGCTAAGTTACTACTGCTATCATCACTGTTATACTTGCTACAAAATTACTACTATCACTGTTACTGTTACTATTGCTGCTATCACTACTATCAAAACTATCAAACTACTTTGCTATTGATCACTTTGCTGCAGATAATTAATCTCCAGGTGTGGTTGAATTGACAACTCAGCTGCTAATACCTTCAAATATTCTTTGGCTCCCCTTGTGTCGAATCTATAAATTTGGGTTGAATACTCTACCCTCGAAAACTGTTGTGATCCCCTATACTTGTGGGTTATCAGGGGATGAAAATGAGAGGTGAATGGAAAATAATGTAAATTGTGAGGAGATGAGATTTGTGATTAGGAAACTGATAGATGTTGATGATGTATCCCCGACAACGGCGCCAGAAATTCCTTTAGCGTGGCTTAGACTGCGGCGGTATTTCCTCGAAGAGGAAGGGATGATGCAGCACAACGACGGTAAGTATTTCCTTCAGTTATGAAACCAAGTTATCAATCTAGTAGGAGAACCAAACAACACTATGTAAACGGTACGTGCACACAAAGAACAAATACTTGCAACCTGACGTGTAAAAGGGGCTGTTAATCCCTCCACGGTAAAAAGATAGTTTGGTTTGTATGAGATTGGATAAATAGGTGTGAATAAAACACGAAATAAAATAAGCAAATAAAAAGTGCAACAAGGTATTTTTGGGTTTTTGGATTAATAGATCTGAAAACAAATACGATGAAAGATAGATCTGAAAGTAATATGATAAAAGATAGATCCGGGGGCCGTAGATTTCACTAGTGGCTTCTCTCAAGAAAAATAGCATTCCGTGGGTAAACAAATTACTGTTGGGCAATTGATAGAAGAACAAATAATTATGACGATATCCAAGGCAATGATCATGAATATAGGCATCACGCCCAAGATTAGTAGACTGATTCCTGCTTGCATCTACTACTATTACTCCAGACACCGACAGCTATCCAGCACGCATCTAGTGTATTAAGTTCATGCAAAAATGGAGTCATGCAATAAGAACGATGACATGATGTAGACAAGATCTATTCATGTTGGAATATACCCCATCTTTTTATCCTTAATAGCAATGATACATACTGTAGGATCGAAAGTATGTCTAGAGGGGGGTGATTAGACTACTTGACCAAATAAAAATCTAGCCTTTTCCCAATTTTAGTTCTTGGCAGATTTTAGCTATCTTAGCACAAGTCAAGCAATCTCCACACAATTCAAGCAAGCATGCAAAAGAGTATATGAGCAGCGGAAAGTAAAGCATGCAACTTGCAAGAATGTAAAGGGAAGGGTTTGGAGGATTCAAACGCAATTGGAGACACGGATGTTTTGTCGTGGTTCCGATAAGTGATGCTATCGTACATCCACATTGATGGAGACTTCAACCCACGGAGGGTAACGGTTGCGTGAGTCAACGGAGGGCTCCACCCACGAAGGGTCCACGAAGAAGCAACCTTGTCTATTCCATCATGGCCATCTCCCACAAAGGACTTGCCTCACTAGCGGTAGATCTTCATGAAGTAGGCGATCTCCTTGCCCTTACAAACTCCTTGGTTCAACTCCACAATCTTGTCGGAGGCTCCCAAGTGACACCTAGCCAATCTAGGAGACCACTCTCCAAGAAGTAACAAATGGTGTGTTGATAATAAACTCCTTGCTCTTGTGCTTCAAATTATAGTCTCCCCAACACTCAACTCTCTCTCACAGGATTTGGATTTGGTGGAAAGAAGATTTGAGTGGAAAGCAGCTTGGGAAGGCTAGAGATCAAGATTCATATGGTAGGAATGGAATATCTTGACCTCAACACAAGTGTAGGTGGTTCTCTCTCAGAAAATGTGTATTGGAAGTGTAGGTATGTTCTGATGGCTCTCTCCACGAATGAAAAGTGGGTGGAGGGGTATATATAGCCTCCACACAAAATCTAACCGTTACACACAATTTGCCAAACTCGGTGGGACCGAATGGTTAAACCCGGTCGGACTGATTTAGCAAACCTAGTGACTGTTAGGATTTTCGGTGGGACTGAGATGCAACTCGGTAGGACCGATATGGTTAGGGTTAGGGCATAACATAATCTCGGTGTGACTGATTACACAAACTGGGTGGGACCAATTTTGGTAATAAGCTAATCAGAGAGTTGGTCAGGTAAAATCGGTGGGACTGATTCGCTCATCTCGGTGAGACCAAAATGTTACAAAAGGGAAACAGAGAGTTTACATTGCAATCTCGGTGGGACCGATTGCTCATCTCGGTAAGACCGAAACGTTACGAAAGGAAACAGAGAGATTACAATCCCATCTCAGTGAGACCGAGATCCCTATCGGTGAGACCTATTTGCCTAGGGTTTGTGGCAGTGGCTATGACATTTGAAACTCGGTGGCGCCGGATAGAAAGAATCGGTGGGGCCGAGTTTGACTTTTGGTTTAGGTCATATGTGGATGAGGGAAGGAAGTTGAGGGTTTTGGAGCATATCACTAAGCACTGAAGAGCAAGAAAGCCATTAAGCAACACCTCATCCCTCCTTGATAGTATTGACTTTTCCTATGGACTCAATGTGATCTTGGATCACTAAAATATAAAATGTAGAGTCTTGAGCTTCAAGCTTGAGCCAAACTTTTGTCCTTAGAATTTTGAGGGATCCAATTTCCTCATCCATGCCATGCCATTCATTGAGTTTTTCCTGAAATATTAATCTTGGAATAATGTTAGCTCAATGAGCTATATGTTGTTAGGAATTACCAAAACCACCCAGGGATAGTTGCACTTTCAATCTCCCCCTTTTTGGTAATTGATGACAACATATAGATCAAAGCTTCGACAAATGATAATAAGAGTGAAAGATATTGTCGCTTTGAGAAGTATGTGAAAAGCAGGAGCTCCCCCTAAATTTGTGCATATCTTAAGATTTGCTTTGGACTGCAAATGCACAATGAGTTAGGATCATGGGTTACTCTTCCATGTCACATACATCTTGGTGGAGCGCTCAAAATGATAAGAATTAAATACATGCACTCATCACCAAGCAAAGTGAATGATCAAATACGGATAAAATGATATTGTCATCCAACAAGCATTAATGTAGCATATGATCAAACACACATGATCATCCAAGTATCACAAACAAGCAAATAAAGTATCTCAATCAAGCAAATAAAGTTCAACCACCAAAGCAAGAGAATAAAAAGCAACGCTCTCTCTCGAAGCCTATGATCTATACATTTTTCTCCCCCTTTGGCAACAAGTTACCAAAAAGTTCCTAGAAAATGCATAGCACTAAAACGACTCTCAGGCTTGATCTTCAGGTGGTGGTGTCCGGATAACGCCAAGGACGAAGGCTTCAGTCGAAGTAGATGGAGCTGCTGGGGTAGGTGCTGGAGCTGGTGGCACTGAAGCTGTAGCTGGTGCAGATGAAGTGGATCTAGTGTCTGTTACTGGCTTTGCAGATGATCTCTGAGCTCGAGGCACTTTGGCAAATGCATCAGTGGTTGTTCTGCCCTTCCTCTCCTGCATGTCATCCTGAAGTTGCTCCACAACAGACTGGATCTCAGTGAACTTCACATCTAAGTCATAGAACTTCTACTCCATGATTCTTTCCAAGCTCTCCTGGTTTCGAGTCAGGGTGGCCAGTCCTTTCTCTATCCTTAGAGTGGATGCAATCAAGTAGCCAAGCTGATCTTGCTTGCTTTTTAGAAGATACTGAGATGCCTCTTCCATGGTTGGCATCTTGGCAGCTTTCTCCATCTTTGCCTTCTCCTTCTTTGCTTGTTCTTGCATTGAGGAGGGTTCATCTTCATTCATCACAACTTGGTTGTCCTTGAAGTCTGGGTAGATAGGCAAGTGTTCCTTATCTAACAAGTATGTGCCTGTGCCCATCTTTGAGTTAATCAACTCCTGAATTTGTGGGGCATATCCACAACTTCTCTTTTGGTCTGCTGCTGTCCTCTTGATAGTCTCAACCATGAGGCTCATGACCTTGAATTTCTGTGGCACATCAAATATGTGTAGCAAATTAATTGCATGCCCTCTGATCATGTTGTGGTCACCTCACTTGGGCAAAAGAGTGTGCCTTAGGATCCAGTTGATCGTTGGCAGTCCTGACAGAAGAAAATGGACTGACCCAAACTTGAAAGTCTCAAGATCTTTGTCTGGGATCTCCTTGTACATGTTTGCCATAGAGTTGTGATCCATCTTCTTCTTGGCATAGACATCCAAGTCATCTTCTTCTTCCTTAGGAGCATTGATCAGATTTGCCCATTCCTCAATAGTTGAGTGGTACCTTGTACCTTCACACATCCATACTATCCTGCCATCTGGATAGAAGTGTGCTGTGGAGTAGAATTGCATTATGAGCTCCTCATTCCACTTTGTGAGCTTCTGCCCAACAAAGTCTGCAACTCCACAAGCACTGAAGCTGTCAAACACACCAGGATAGTGTTCCTCATTTTCCTTGATATACTTCCAGTCGACCCACCTCATTTCACACACTATAGGCTTCTTGTCCAACAACATTGTCTCATAGAAGTCCTGATGTTCCTTTGTGTGGAACCTGTAATCAACAGCAGTTCTTCTCCGGCTGGCATATGGATCGGACACTCTCCATAGCCTCAACCCCGAGTCTCTTCTGAGCTTCATGTTCTCAGCCACAGGATGAGCATCGTTGTGGTCTGGAATCTTGGGTTTGAGCTTCCTCAGGACTTGTCCTTCATCATCTTCATCAGCAGCAACTTCAGGCACTGGGGCCTTGTTCTTCTTAGCAGCTGGTATACTCCTGGTATTCCTCTTAGGTGCACTCTTGGGCTTGGAGACAGCTTTGGGTGCTTCTTTGGGCTTTGATGAAGTAGCCCATGTCCTGATAGCATCACCCATAAGCTTCTGGGCCTTATGTGTTGGTGCAGAACATCTTCTTCTTCTTCTTCCTCTTCTGAATCTCTCCTCATAGAGGGTTTGCCAAGAACTCTGGCAGTAGTGGTTCTGACTCTCTTTTTCTTCTTATCTTGGCCACTAGCTCCCTCTTCTAACTCAATGGTAAACTTTATGGTTTCTCCAGTGGCAACCTTCCTAGGTTTGGAAGTGGGAACTCTCCTTGCAGGTGCCTTCTTCTGCATACCTGGCTTTGTGGCTGCAGCTGAGCCATATTCCTTTTTAAGCACTTTCTTCTTTGATGTGGCTTCCTCTTCCTCTACCACATAATCTTCATCCTCAGATTCTGAAGTTCTTTTCTTGCTTGCTCTAGTGGCAGCCTTTGGCAAATTGCTTGGGGTGCTTCTGCTACCCTCATCTGAGCTGCTAGAGGGACTAGTGCCCTCACTCATGTGCACCTGCTCCTCTGACTTGTTTTGGCTGTCACTCTGGTCAGACATGTTGCAAACACTAACTGCAGACCCTGTGAATAGATTGTAGATGAGATAGAGTGGATGAGCATCACAAAATACAGAGATTTTTGCAAAATAATGAGTCAAAACTTAGTTTTTGTTTTCCACAAAAAGCATTTCGGATCAACCGATTTGCAAACTCGGTGATACCGAAGTAGCTGTTGGACCCAAAACTAGTTAACTCGGTCAGACCGAGTCACAGTTCGGTGGCACCGAGACTGCTAGGGTTTCACAAAGTCCTGAACTCGGTCACACCGATTTGCAATTCTTGGTCAGACCGAGAACCACATGTGCAATGGCCTTGGCTGAATCGGTGGAACCGAGTTCTGCAACCCGGTGGGTCCAAGATGGTTTCGGTGGAAACCTATCCCTACATTTTCGATTCAACTCTAATCTATGGAGTGTTTTGACTGGATAGAAGCGTTTCAATCATGGTAAGAATCATAATGAACACAATGTGCTAGGAATCGGACGGGGATAGCACTGTGATCGAGTCCATACCCTAGTTCGGCGATGAACTCGCTACGGCGGCAACGGCGGGGAAGAATTCCGTTGACGGCGGCGGAGACCAGCGACAGGAGGCGGCTGGCGACAAGGAGGACGATCCGGAGACCCAGGAGGCAGAGCGAGCTATGCGCGGGCGAAGGGGTTTCGGAGAAATTTCCAAAATTTTGCCCGTGAGTATATATAGCCCGATCCTGTCGGTGTGACCGAGTGGAACAACTCGGTGGCACCGAGATGCATAACTGTTGATAGTTACAGCAACTCGGTGTGACCGAAAAGTTCAAATCGGTTGCACCGAGATTGAAAACCTAGATCGACTTAGTGATCTCGGTATGACCAAAATGGAGGAATCGGTCAGACCGAAACACACAAAGAAGTTTTGGAAGTTTAAGTCTATGACGAATCGGGGACTCCGAGTGCTCCTCACACAGAGTGGTTCGAATCTGACTTGATCAAATTTTGTGATGTAGCATGAATAGAGTTTGAGACGAGAAAAGCATAGATAGCTAGAGAAGGTTCTTAGGCATTCTTATCCATCCACTTGGCCAAAGAAAAAGAAACCAATCAATCAAAACAACAAGTGGACGTCCTCGAATGAGTGAAATATGCAACCAACATGCTCACACAATAAAATGGCAATTGAAATATGTGGCAAAGCATGCACAACCAATTCTAGCATCTATCAAACAATTGGCGATGACTAGGTCATCTATATATGAGTATATTGACTTAGGAGTCAAATGAGAACATTTGATCATAGGTCATACTCATCGTTTAAGCACAAGTGGGGTTACCACTTTTACATAAAGCATTGTTGTGTTCACACCATTAGAGTTGCTTTAGCTCAATTCTTAGAGTAAAGCTCCCCCTAGATGTGAGATCCCCCCTAAGAGGGATGAACTAACCTTGGGTTTTGTCGATGATGACTTCATGTAGATGTTGAAGATGTGGATGCTCAATGTTGATGTAGATCATTTGGAGCTATCCATTGGAGTGACTTGCACTTTCAATACCTACACGGGTTAGTCCCACAAGGAACAAACAAGAATATCCATAGACATAAAGTGATGCACACACAAGATGATGTCTATGGAATCTTTTAGGTTACCTTGTCCCTTGTCTTACCAACAAGAGGGTTTGTGACTCCTTGAACTAGTGCAAGATGTGGAAGTTGATTGCACTTGTTCTTGCCAAGATGATAAGAGTGAAGTATGTTGGCGGAGTCACCCTTAAGAACTTCCTAGTTCTTCTTCGGGATCCACACCATCTTGATGGTAATCCCCGGTGTTGTAGTTGTACTTGATGAAGTGGAACTTGAAGTAGTCTTGGGAACCCACTTGACCAAGGCCTTAGGAGCTTCTTCAAATGCATCAATTTCCTCTTGAAGCTTGTCCTTGCCTTTTTGCTTGTGGTCTTGTGGTGGAAGATCATCTTGAGCTTGTGTCCCTTTGAAAGAAGTAGGATCATACTTCTCTTGTTGAGGAACAAACTTCGTCTTGGGGTATTGATCTTCTTCCCACTCAACTCCATTGGCATTGAACTTTCGTTCAAAACCAACACCTTGATTCTTCCGGTGCCTTCCTTGCTTGCGTACAATTTTCTCGAATTGCTTACTTCCGGCAAGGCTCTTGTAAACACCTTTCTCTATAATTCCCTTCAATAAGCTATTTTCTTGCTCAAGTGTAACTTGGCTAAGAGAATCATTAGTGGAATCAAGAGAACTACTAGAAGCAACAATATTGGATTTAGCATGATTATTGTTACTACTAGAGGAAGAATATTTCTTGTTCTTGTTACTAGACTTGACTTGAGGCATGTAAGTGGATAAGAGTAAAAGCTTGGCAATGTAAGAAGAACTTTTCTTATGAAGATCATCATTGATTGCTTTTAAGAACTCAGGCTCTTGCTCAAGGTTGATCTTTTCAAAGCGTAATTTCTCATGAGTCCTTAAAAGTTCTCGATGATCTCCTAACATAGTTTCATGAGCTAACTTAAGAGTGTTTAGTTCTTTAGTTAGAGACTCAATCTTCTCCTTATCATTGTCATTTGTTTTATCTTGATTAGCATGATTAATTGACGTTTCATCAAAGTATTCATCACTAGAATTGTCAACAAGTAAATCATCATCACCTAACAAGTCATCTTCATCACTATTGAAATCAACATACTCGGGGTGTGATACCTTTGGGCCTTTAGCCATGAAGCATGTTCCAACTCCTTCATTTGGTGACAAATATGTCGTAGGAGTTGGTTGTCACAAGTGCTAGACCGGCAACACCTTCATCTTGAGTATATTCGGAGTCGGAGTGATAGCTTCTCTCGGAGTGGTTGTCGGAGTCGTAGCCGGATACCCATTCACCAACATGATCTTGATGTCTTCTTTTTGTGTAGCTCCTTGATGACTTGTCCTTTCTTTCCGAATCCTTGCTTCTCCGTGAGGGTCTTCGTTCATAACGATCATCTCTACTCCTTGTTTCTCTAGATGGTGATTCTTCTCTTCTACTTCTTCTCTTGTAGGGGGCCGTACACTCATTGGAATAGTGTCCGGGCCTTCCACAATTGTAGCAGTTTCGCTCTCAACTAGAAGATCTTTTGTCATTGTAGGACCTTGACTTGGAGCTTCTCTCTTTGCTTCTACTCTTGTAGAACTTGTTGAAGTTCTTCACCATTAAGCTCAATTCTTCATTGAAGGTTTGTTTCTCACTCGATGATGTGGGGGCTTCACATGAGGCTTTGTAAGCACCACTTGATTTGTTGTGAAGTTCCTCTTTATCCTTGAGTGACATCTCATGAGAAACAATTCTTCCAATGACTTCCGTTGGCTTGAGATCTTTGTAATTGGGCATCATTTGGATCAATGTGCACACGGTATCATATTCTCCATCCAAGGCTCTTAGGATCTTCTTGATGATGAATCTATCAGTCATCTCTTCACTCCCTAAGCCGGCAATCTCATTTGTGATAAGAGCAAGCCTAGAGTACATTTTAGCGACACCTTCACCATCCTTCATTTTGAACTTGTCAAGTTGACTTTGAAGCACATCCAATTTGGATTCCTTGACGGAGTCGGTACCTTCGTGCATATCAATCAAAGTATCCCAAATTTCCTTTGCATTCTCAAGACGGATGATTTTGTCGAATTCTTTGAGGCACAATCCGTTGAAGAGGATATCACAAGCTTGAGCGTTGTATTGCAGCATCTTTAACTCTTCCGCGGTAGCTTCACGGTTCGGTTCTTTCCCATCAAAGAATTTACCTTGCAAGCCAATACACACAATAGCCCAAACGGCGGGGTTATGTCCAAGAATATGCATTTTCATCTTATGCTTCCAACTAGCAAAATTAGTACCATCAAATTAAGGACCTCTACGGTGATAATTGCCATCGCTAGATGCCATACTCTCCTAGGTTGTGAAACCAAGGCTATGACCACCAAAAGCTATGGAAATCAAAGCAAATGGAGACCAAAGCTCTGATACCACTTGTAGGATCGAAAGTATGTCTAGAGGGGGGGTGATTAGACTACTTGACCAAATAAAAATCTAGCCTTTTCCCAATTTTAGTTCTTGGCAGATTTTAGCTATCTTAGCACAAGTCAAGCAATCTCCACACAATTCAAGCAAGCATGCAAAAGAGTATATGAGCAGCGGAAAGTAAAGCATGCAACTTGCAAGAATGTAAAGGGAAGGGTTTGGAGGATTCAAACGCAATTGGAGACACAGATGTTTTTGTCGTGGTTCCGATAGGTGGTGCTATCGTACATCCACGTTGATGGAGACTTCAACCCACGGAGGGTAACGGTTGCGCGAGTCCACGGAGGGCTCCGCCCACGAAGGGTCCATGAAGAAGCAACCTTGTCTATTCCATCATGGCCGTCGCCCATGAAGGACTTGCCTCACTAGCGGTAGATCTTCACGAAGTAGGCGATCCCCTTGCCTTTACAAACTCCTTGGTTAAACTCCACAATCTTATCGGAGGCTCCCAAGTGACACCTAGCCAATCTAGGAGACACCACTCTCCAAGAAGTAATGGTGTGTTGATAATGAACTCCTTGCTCTTGTGCTTCAAATGATAGTCCAACACTCAACTCTCTCTCACAGGATTTGGATTTGGTGGAAAGAAGATTTGAGTGGAAAGCAACTTGGGAAGGCTAGAGATCAAGATTCATATGGTAGGAATGGAATATCTTGACCTCAACACAAGTGTAGGTGGTTCTCTCTCAGAAAATATGTATTGGAAGTGTAGGTATGTTCTGATGGCTCTCTCCACGAATAAAGAGTGGGTGGATGGGGTATATATAGCCTCCACACAAAATCTAACTGTTACACACAATTTGCCAAACTCGGTGGGACCGAATGGTTAAACTTGGTCGGACCGATTCAGCAAACCTAGTGACCGTTAGGATTTTCGGTGGGACTGAGATGCAACTCGGTAGGACCGATATGGTTAGGGTTAGGGCATAGCGTAATCTCGGTGTGACCGATTACACAAACTCGGTGGGACCGATTTTGGTAATAAGCTAACTAGAGAGTTGGTCAGGTAAACTCGATGGGACCGATTTGCTCATCTCGGTGAGACAGAAATGTTACAAAAGGGAAACAGAGAGTTTACATTGCAATCTCGGTGGGACCGATCGCTCATCTCGGTAAGACCGAAACGTTACGAAGGGAAACAGAGAGATTACAATCCCATCTCGGTGAGACCGAGATCCCTATCGGTGAGACCGATTTGCCTAGGGTTTGTGGCAGTGGCTATGACATTTGAAACTCGGTGGCGCCGGATAGAAAGAATCGGTGGGGCTGAGTTTGACTTTTAGTTTAGGTCATATGTGGATGTGGGAAGGTAGTTGAGGGTTTTGGAGCATATCATTAAGCACTGAAGATCAAGAAATCCATTAAGCAACACCTCATCCCTCCTTGATAGTATTGGCTTTTCCTATGGACTCAATGTGATCTTGGATCACTAAAATATAAAATGTAGAGTCTTGAGCTTGAAGCTTGAGCCAAACTTTTGTCCTTAGAATTTTGAGGGATCCACTTTCCTCATCCATGCCATGCCATTCATTGAGCTTTTACTAAAATATTAATCTTGGAATAATGTTAGCTCAATGAGCTATACGTTGTTAGGAATTACCAAAACCACCCAGGGATAGTTGCACTTTCACATACGTGCCTCGGTACCCCTTCTGTCACTAGGTGAGGACACCGCAAGATCGAACCCATCACAAAGCACCTCTTCCCATTGCAAGAAAAATCAATCTAGTTGGCCAAACCGAACCAAAGTTTCGGAGAAGAAATATGAGGCTATAAATAATCATGCATAAAAGAGATCCAAAAATACTCCAATAATATTCATGGATATAGATCTGATCATAAACTCGAACTTCATCGTATCGCAACAAACACACCGCAAAAAGTCATTACATCAAAATAGATCTCCAAGAGACCATTGTATTGAGGATCAAAAAGAGAGAAAAGGCCATCTGGTTACTGCCTATGGACCCGTAGGTCTATGGTGAACTACTCACGCATCATCGGAGGAGCACCAATGAGTATGATGAACCCCTCCATGATCGTGTTCCTCTCCAACAAAGTGCTGGAAAGGGCCTCTAGATTGGATCTCGTGGTTCTGGAACTTGCAGCGGCTGGAATTGTGTCTCATCGACTCCCCTAGGGTTTCTGGAATATTTGGGTATTTATAGAGCTAAGGGGCGGTGGAGGGGACCCCTGTGGGCCCCACCCCCATCAGGGCGTGCCTGGGCCTCCTGGCGCACCCTGGTGTCTTGTGGGCCCCATGGGCCTCCCCTTGGTCCTTCATTGGCTCCCAAGTTGTCTTCTCGTCCAAAAAAATCTCCAAAAAGTTTCGCTACGTTTGGACTCCGTTTGATAGGGATATTCTGCGAAGTAAAAAACAAGCAAAAAACAGCAACTGGCACTGGGCATTATGTTAATAGGTTAGTCCAAAAAAATACTATAAATCTGCTATAAAATGATTGTAAAACATCCAAGAATGATAATATAACATCATGGAACAATAAAAAATTATAGATACATTGGAGAAGTATCACTAACCGAATTCCAAAAAACCGAACAGCAGAAAGCGAGATTTCGGTTTCTACCAAACGCCCAGGCCTAAGCAGAGGCATGCGTACTCCCAATATTTGTAGCAACATTTGGACCGAGCTTAGCTCAAAATTAAGCTTGATATAGCCAGACATAGGTCACAAAGGGAATTCACTATTGGGTGTTCTATTTTTTCAAACATTAACATTATGCACAGAGCTCTTTGGTCAACATGCCATGTACTCAACTGGCATTCAAGTTATATGGTCCTTATAAGATTGTGAAACATATTATATCAGCAACCTATAAGTTGGACTTGCCACCCAACAACCATATTCATCCAATGTTTCATGTCTTACCGCTGAAACATGTCCTTGACTACACCCTTGCTCATACATCTTTGCCACATATTTTGCATCTAGACACTGAAGATCTCTAGCTCAGAGGGATTATAAATACTGCATGGTGAAGAATGGTGAAGATCCCCAAGTGTAGGGAATTATTGTATCACTTTCAATGTGGATGTGGAAGTATTGAGTATCGTACACCGTTTGAGCTAAAGGTAGGTTTCCTACTATTTCAAATTTTGTGTGTTACTCACAAAACTATATTTGCACTTTTAGTGTTTACCTTACTAAGTAAAGAAGTTGATTGCTTGGTGTCGTTTGCAATAGAGTAACATAGAGCATGGTAACAAGTAACAAATACCTAGCAATTGCCAGGTATCAAGTATTTTTAAAGAGAGCAAGCGGTGATGGAAAATGTAGGCATGTAGTGGATATTGTCGAGACAGAATAAATCAGTACTAGTGCATTAACAGTGTGACTCCAAGATTATCTCAAACAACGTAGGAATGTATTCCTTAAATTGAGAAACGTGCTCAAAAGGAACTTGTCTCTCATCTATAGTCCAACCCCGTTGCTTCAGTGTCCCTAAGGAAACTAAGGGTTATTAAGGTGACCTTGCGCGGGTCAACCGGAACAATGCATTAACACTCCATGAATACATGTGATCCTAAGATAATAGCCATCCCTTTGATACCCCGGTCTGTCACCTTTGAGGTTGCTAATTAAAAACTATAATAGGTGCATAAAATTGCAGGTACGATCATGAACAAGAACACGCAAAAGACAAACATGGTTCAGATATAAAATTATTACTCGGGCCCTAGTAATAGGCATTGGTCACAACAAAGTCAGAGCAACAGTAATTCTCAAACACCAAATGTTAATACTACATCAATATTAACACTATTACATGATGTTTCATCACCCGGATTAGATCCACCCATGTGCCAACAAGAGATTACCCGCAAATGGAGGAGAGGAGCGTGATGGTGATGATGAAGGGGATGTTGGTGGCCATGGTGATGAAAGTGTTATTGGAGACAATGGTGATGATGACGGTTCCCACAGCGGCATTCCGGCGCCACCGGAAGAGAGGGGGAGAGAGAGCCCCCTCCTTTTCCTTCTTACTTGTCCCCCTAGGAGAATGGTTTTGATACTTCTCAAATGTTTCTATAAGTTTTTATTGTTTCATGCTACTATATTATCATTCATACATATTTTTACTATCATATCATATATTTTACATTCTTTTTTCTGCCGGAGGGGGAAACCATTGTGGAGGGTATTTTCATCTATCTTGTTGCCTCCTCGATGATTTGTGAGTAGTTCCCACATGACCTATGGGTCCATAGCAGTAGCTAGATGACTCTCTCTATCTCTCTCTCTCTTGTTAAAATAGGTCCAGAGTGTCGTGTACACGTACTTTCTACGTATGTAATTGTCTATGCTGATTGTTATATATAGAAAGACATGGAGAGGCTTTGCCCTACGGGAACCCCTAAACCCTATTCTCAAACTTGGTTTCAGATCCTACCCTAGCCACCTCTCCTCCCACTGCCGCCGTCGCCGCAGTTCTTCGCGGCCGCCGCGATGTCCACCACGACGGCACCCACGATGACTCCCTCCTCCGCGCTCACGCTTACCACCCTCTCCGTGCCCGCCTCGATCGCCCCCGTCATCGCCCCACCCGCCGCGTTGGCTCGCACCCCCGTCCTTCCGCCCATCGTGGTCTCGCTCGACCACATCAACTTCATGCTCTGGAGGGCCCTTGCCCTTCCCAACTTCGCCGGCGTTCGCCTCCACGGCTTCCTCGACGGCTCGGCCAAGGCGCAGGCGCCGACCGTGATGACAGGCACCGGCGAGGCCGCCCGCACCGTGTCCAACCCTGAGTATGACCAGTGGTGCATGCTGGATCAGAATGTTCTCGGGCATCTCCTTGGCTCCATGAATGTGGAGATCTCCGCGCAGTTCATCGGCTGCAGGACGGCGGCCGCCGCCTGTTGGGGAACGTAGTAATTTCAAAAAAATTCCTACGCACACGCAAGATCATGGTGATGCATAGCAACGAGAGGGGAGAGTATTGTCTACGTACCCTCGTAGACCGAAGCGAAAGCGTTGACGCAATGTAGAGGAAGTAGTCGTACGTCTTCCCGATCCGACCGATCCAAGCACCGTTACTCCGGCACCTCCGAGTTCTTAGCACACGTTCAGCTCGATGACGCTCCCCGGGCTCCGATCCAGCAAAGCTCTGGGGATGAGTTTCGTCAGCACGACGGCGTGATGACGATGATGATGTTCTACCGACGCAGGGCTTCGTCTGAGCACCGCAACGATATGACCGAGGTGGAATATGGTGGAGGGGGGCACCGCACACGGCTAAGGAACGATCACGAAGATCAACTTGTGTGTCCATGGGGTGCCCCCTGCCCCGTATATAAAGGAGTGGAGGAGGGGAGGGTCGGCCCTCTCTATGGCGCGCCCTGGGGAGTCCTACTCCCACCGGGAGTAGGATTCCCCCTTTCCTTGTCCAACTAGGAGTCCTTCCATGTATTAGGAGTAGGAGACAAGCAAGGGGAAGAGGGAAGAGAAGGAAGGAGGGGGCGCCACCCCTCCCCCTAGTCCAATTCGGACTAGCCAATGGGGGGGCGCGGCCTGCCTCTCCCTCTCCCCTAAAGCCCAATAAGGCCCATATACTTCTTCCTCCGTATTCCCGTAACTCCCCGGTACTCCCGAAAATACCCGAACCACTCATAACCTTTCCGATGTCCGAATATAGTCGTCCAATATATCGATCTTTACGTCTCGACCATTTCGAGACTCCTCGTCATGTCCCCGATCTCATCCGGGACTCCGAACTCCTTCGGTACATTAAATCTCATAAACTCATTATATAACTGTCATCGAAACCTTAAGCGTGCGGACCCTACGGTTCGAGAACAATGTAGACATGACCGAGACACGTCTCCGGTCAATAACCAATAGCGGGACCTAGATGCCCATATTGGCTCCTACATATTCTACGAAGATCTTTATCAGTCAGACCGCATAACAACATATGTTGTTCCCTTTGTCATCGGTATGTTACTTGCCCGAGATTCGATCGTCGGTATCCAATACCTAGTTCAATCTCGTTATCGGCAAGTCTCTTTACTCGTTCCGTAATACATCATCTCGCAACTAACTCATTAGTTGCAATGCTTGCAAGGCTTAAGTGATGTGCATTACCGAGAGGGCCCAAAGATACCTCTCCGACATTCGGAGTGACAAATCGTAATCTCGAAATACGCCAACCCAACAAGTACCTTTGGAGACACCTGTAGAGCACCTTTATAATCACCCAGTTACGTTGTGACGTTTGGTAGCACACAAAGTGTTCCTCCGGTAAACGGGAGTTGCATAATCTCATAGTCATAGGAACATGTATAAGTCATGAAGAAAGCAATAGCAACATACTAAACGATCGGGTGCTAAGCTAACGAATGGGTCATGTCAATCACATCATTCTCCTAATGATGTGATCCCGTTAATCAAATGACAACTCATGTCTATGGCTAGGAAACTTAACCATCTTTGATCAACGAGCTAGTCAAGTAGAGGCATACTAGTGATACTCTGTTTGTCTATGTATTCACACATGTATTATGTTTCCGGTTAATACAATTTTAGCATGAATAATAAACATTTATCATGAAATAAGGAAATAAATAATAACTTTATTATTGCCTCTAGGGCATATTTCCTTCAGTCTCCCACTTGCACTAGAGTCAATAATCTAGTTTCACATCGCCATGTGATTTAACAGCAATAGTTCACATCACCATGGGATTAACACCCATAGTTCACATCGATATGTGATCAACACCCAAAGGGTTTACTAGAGTCAGTAATCTAGTTCACATCGCTATGTGATTAACACCCAAAGAGTACTAAGGTGTGATCATGTTTTGCTTGTGAGATAATTTTAGTCAACGGGTCTGTTACATTTCAGATCCGTATGTATTTTGCAAATTTCTATGTCAACAATGCTCTGCACGGAGCTACTCTAGCTAATTGCTCCTACTTTCAATATGTATCTAGATCGAGACTTAGAGTCATCTAGATCAGTGTCAAAAACTTGCATCAACGTAACCCTTTACGACGAACCTTTTTTCACCTCCATAATCGAGAAACATATCCTTATTCCACTAAGGATAATTTTGACTGCTGTCCAGTGATCTACTCCTAGATCACTATTGTACTCCCTTGCTAAACACAGTGTAGGGTATACAATAGATCTGGTACACAGCATGGCATACTTCATAGAACCTATGGCCAAGGCATAGGGAATGACTTTCATTCTCTTTCTATCTTCTGCCGTGGTCAGGTTTTGAGTCTTACTCAATTTCACACCTTGTTACACAGGCAAGAACTTTTTCTTTGACTGTTCCATTTTGAACTACTTCAAAATCTTGTCAAGGTATGTACTCATTGAAAAAACTTATCAAGCGTCTTGATCTATCTCTATAGATCTTGATACTCAATATGTAAGTAGCTTCACCGAGGTTCTTCTTTGAAAAACTCCTTTCAAATACTCCTTTATGCTTTGCAGAATAATTCTACATTATTTCCGATCAACAATATGTCATTCACATATACTTATTAGAAATGTTGTAGTGCTCCCACTCACTTTCTTGTAAATACAGGCTTCACCGCAAGTCTGTGTAAAACTATATGCTTTGATTAACTTATCAAAGCGTATATTCCAACTCCGAGATGCTTGCACCAGTCCATAGATGGATCGCTGGAGCTTGCATATTTTGTTAACACCCTTAGGATCGACAAAACCTTCTAGTTGCATCGTATACAACTCTTCTTTAATAAATCCATTAAGGAATGCAGTTTTTGTTTATCCATTTGCCGGATTTCATAAAATGCGGCAATTGCTAACATGATTCGGACAGACTTAAGCATAGATATGAGTGAGAAAATCTCATTGTAGTCAACACCTTGAACTTGTCGAAAACCTTTTGCAACAATTCTAGCTTTGTAGATAGTAACACTACTATCAGCATATGTCTTCCTCTTGAAGATCCATTTATTTTCTATGGCTTGCCGATCATCGGGCAAATCCATCAAAGTCCATACTTTGTTCTTATACATGGATCCCATCTCAGATTTCATGGCCTCAAACCATTTTGCGGAATCTGGGCTCATCATCGCTTCCTCATAGTTCGTAGGTTTGTCATGGTCAAGTAACATGACCTCCAGAATAGGATTACCGTACCACTCTGGTTGACCTACGAGGTTCGGTAGTAACTTGATCCGAAGTTACATGATCATCATCATTATCTTCCTCACTAATTGGTGTAGTAGTCACAGGAACAGATTTCTGTGATGAACTACTTTCCAATAAGGGAGCAGGTACAGTTACCTTATCAAGTTCTACTTTCCTCCCACTCACTTCTTTCGAGAGAAACTCCTTCTCTAGAAAGTATCCATTCTCAGCAACGAATTTCTTGCCTTCGGATCTGTGATAGAAGGTGTACCCTACTGTCTCCTTTAGGTATCCTATGAAGACATATTTCTCCGATTTGGGTTTGAGCTTATCAGGATGAAACTTTTTCACATAAGCATCACAACCCCAAACTTTAAGAAACGACAACTTTGATTTCTTGCTAAACCACAGTTCATATAGTGTCGTCTCAACGGATTTAGATGGTGCCCTATTTAACGTGAATGCAGTTGTCTCTAATGCATAATCCCAAAACGATATTGGTAAATCGGTAAGAAACATCATAGATTGTACTATATCCAATAAAGTACGGTTATGACGTTCGGACATATCATTATGCTGTGGTGTTCCAGGTGGCATGAGTTTGTGAAACTATTCCACATTGTTTTAACTGAAGACCAAACTCGTAACTCAAATATTCTTCTCCACGATCAGATCGTAGAAACTTTATTTTCTTGTCACGATGATTTTTTACTTCACTCTGAAATTCTTTGAACCTTTCAAACGTTTCAGACTTATGTTTCATCAAGTAGATATACTCATATCTTCTCAAATCATCTGTGAAGATCAGAAAATAACGATACTTGCCGCGAGCCTTAACACTCATCGGACTGCATACACCAGTATGTATTATTTCCAATAAGTCAGTTGCCCGCTCCATTGTTCCGGAGAACGGAGTCTTAGTCATCTTGCCCATGAGGCATGGTTCGCAAGCATCAAGTGATTCATAATCAAGTGATTTCAAAATTCCATCAGCATGGAGTTTCTTCATGCGCTTTACACCAATATGACTTAAACGGCAGTGCCACAAACAAGTTGCATTATCATTATTAACTTTGCATCTTTTGGCTTCAATAATATGAATATGTGTATCACCACGATCGAGATCCAACAAACCATTTTCGTTGGTGTGTATGACCATAGAAGGGTTTTATTCATGTAAACAGAACAACAATTTATTCTCTTACTTAAATGAATAACCGTATTGCAATAAACATGATCAAATCATATTCATGCTCAACACCAAATAACACTTATTTAGGTTCCACACTAATCCTGAAAGTATAGGGAGTGTGCGATGATGATCATATCAATTTTTGGAACCACTTCCAACTCTCATCATCACTTCACCCTTAACTAGTCTCTGTTCATTCTGCAACTCCCGTTTCGAGTTACTAATCTTAGCAACTGAACCAGCATCAAATGCCAAGGGGTTGCTATAAACACTAGTAAAGTACACATCAATAATTTGTATATCAAATATACCTTTGTTCACTTAGCCATCCTTCTTATCCGCCAAATACTTGGGGCAGTTCCGCTTCCAGTGACCAGTCCCTTTGCAGTAAACGCACTCAGTCTCAGGCTTAGGTCCAGACTTGGGCTTCTTCACTTGAGCAGCAACTTGCTTGCCGTTCTTATTGAAGTTCCCCTTCTTCCCTTTGCCCTTTACTTGAAACTAGTGGTCTTGTTAACCATCAACACTTGATGTTTTTCTTGATTTCTACCTTCGTTGATTTTAGCATCACAAAGAGCTTGGGAATCGTTTCCGTTATCCCTTGCATATTATAGTTCATCACGAAGTTCTACTAACTTGGTGATGGTGACTAGAGAATTCTGTCAATCACTATTTTATCTGGAAGATTAACTCCCACTTGATTCAAGCGATTGTAGTACCCAGACAATCTGAGCACATGCTCACTAGTTGAGCGATTCTCCTCCATCTTTTAGCTATAGAACATGTTGGAGACTTCATATCTCTCAACTCGGGTATTTTCTTGAAATATTAACTTCAACTCCTGGAACATCTCATATGCTCCATGACGTTCAAAACGTCTTTGAAGTCCCAATTCTAAGCTGTTAAGCATGGTGCACTTAAACTATCAAGTAGTCATCATATTGAGCTAGCCAAACGTTCATAACGTATGCATCTGCTCCTGCAATAGGCCTGTCACCTAGCGGTGCATCAAGGACATAATTCTTCTGTGCAGCAATGAGGATAAACCTCAGATCACGGATCCAATCCGTATCATTGCTACTAACATTTTTCAACACAATTTTCTCTAGGAACATATTAAAATAAACATATGAAAGCAACAACGTGAGCTATTGATCTACAACATAGATATGCTAATACTACCAGGACTAAGTGCATGATAAATTAAAGTTCAATTAATCGTATTACTTAAGAACTCCCACTTAGATAGACATCCCTCTAATCTTCTAAGTGATCACGTGATCCAAATCAACTAAACCATAACCGATCATCACGTGAAATGGATTAGTCTTCAATGGTGAACATCATTATGTTGATCATATCTACTATATGATTCACGCTCGACCTTTCGGTCTCCGTGTTCCGAGGCCATATCTGCATATGCTAGGCTCGTCAAGTATAACCCGAGTATTCTGCGTGTGCAAAACTGGTTTGCACCCGTTGTAGATGGACGTAGAGCTTATCACACCCGATCATCACGTGGTGTCTGGGCACGACGAACTTTGGCAACGGTGCATACTCAGGGAGAACACTTCTTGATAATTTAGTGAGAGATCATCTTATAATGCTACCGTCAATCAAAGCAAGATAAGATGCATAAAAAAGATAAACATCACATGCAATCAATATAAGTGATATGATATGGCCATCATCATCTTGTGCTTGTGATCTCCATCTCCGAAGCACCATCATGATCACCATCGTCACCGGCGCGACACCTTGATCTCCATCGTAGCATCGTTGTCGTCTCGCCTATCTTATGCTTCTACGACTATCGCTACCGCTTAGTGATAAAGTAAAGCATTACAGGGCGATTGCATTGCATACTATAAAGAGACAACCATATGGCTCCTGCCAGTTGCCGATAACTCAGTTACAAAACATGATCATCTCATACAATAAAATTTAGCATCATGTCTTGACCATATCACATCACAACATGCCCTACAAAAACAAGTTAGACGTCCTCTACTTTGTTTGTTGCAAGTTTTACGTGGCTGCTACGGGCTTAAGCAAGAACCAATCTTACCTACGCATCAAAACCACAACGATAGTTTGTCAAATAGACTCCATTTTAACCTTCGCAAGGACCGGGCGTAGCCATACTCGGTTCAACTAAAGTTGGAGAAACTGACACCCGCCAGCCACCTGTGTGCAAAGCACGTCGGTAGAACCAGTCCCGCATAAGCGTACGTGTAATGTCGGTCCGGGCCGCTTCATCCAACAATACCGCCGAACCAAAGTATGACATGCTGGTGTTGGGGAACGTTGCAGAAAATCAAAAAATTTCCTACGGTTTCACCAAGATCCATCTATGAGTTCATCTAGCAACGAGTCATGGGAGAGAGAGATTGCATCTACATACCACTTTGTAGATCGCGAGCGGAAGCGTTCAATGAACGGGGATGAAGTAGTCGTACACACCATGATCCAAATCACCGGAGATCCTAGCACCGAAAGCACGGCACCTCCGCGTTCAACACACGTACGGTCAGCGTAACGTCTCCTTCTTCTTGATCCAGCAAGGCAAAGGAGAGGTTGGGGAAGAAGACTCCAGCACCAGCACGACGGCGTGGTGATGGAGGAGCCGCAGTACTCCGACAGGGCTTCGCCGAGCTCTTACGGAGGAGGAGGAGGTGTTGGAGAGGGAGAGGGAGGCGCCAGGGCAAAGGGTGCGGCTGCCCCCCTCCCCTCCCCCTTTTATATAGGCCTCTGGGGGGGCGCCGGCCCTGGGAGATCTGATCTCCCAAGGGGGGCGGCGGCCAGGGAGGTTTCCCTCCCCCCAAGCCATCTAGGAGGTGCCTTCCACCACTAGGACTCCTCCCTTTTGGAACCCTAGGCGCATGGGACCCTTTGGGGCTGGTTCCCCTTGGCCCATGCAGGCCAAGGCGCACCCCCTAAGGCCCATGTGGCCCACCGGGGCAGGTGGCCCCACCTGGTGGACCCCCGGGACCCCTCCGGTGGTCCCGGTACAATACCGATAACACCGAAACTTGTCCCGATGGCCGAAATAGCACTTCCTATATATAATTCTTTACCTCCGGACCATTCCGGAACTCCTCGTGACGTCCGGGATCTCATCCGGGACTCCGAAAAACATTCGGGTTACTTCATATACATATCTTCACAACCCTAGCGTCACGGAACCTTAAGTGTGTAGACCCTACGGGTTCGGGAGACATGCAGACATGACCGAGACGGCTCTCAGGCAATAACCAACAGCGGGATCTGGATACCCATGTTGGCTCCCACATGCTCCATGATGATCTCATCGTATGAACCACGATGTCGAGGATTCAATTAATCCCGTATACGATTCCCTTTGTCAATCGGTATTTTACTTGCCCGAGATTCGATCGTCGGTATCCCAATACCTCGTTCAATCTCGTTACCGGCAAGTCACTTTTCTCGTACCGTAATGCATGATCCCGTGATCAAACACTTTGATCACATTGAGCTCATTATGATGATGCATTACCGAGAGGGCCCGGTGATACCTCTCCGTCAAGCGGAGTGACAAATCCCAGTCTCGATCCATGTCAACCCAACAGACACTTTCAGAGATACCCGTAGTATACCTTTATAGTCACCCAGTTACGTTGTGACGTTTGGCACACCCAAAGCACTCCTACGGTATCCGGGAGTTACACGATCTCATGGTCTAAGGAAAGGATACTTGACATTGGAAAACTCTAGCAAACGAACTATGCGATCTTATGCTATGTTTAGGATTGGGTCTTGTCCATCACATCATTCTCCTAATGATGTGATCTCGTTATCAATGACATCCAATGTCCATAGTCAGGAAATCATGACTATCTGTCGATCAACGAGCTAGTCAACTAGAGGCTCACTAGGGACATATTGTTGTCTGTTATTCACACATGTATTACGATTTCCGGATAACACAATTATAGCACAACTAAAGACAATTATCATGAATAAGCAAATATAATAATAATGCTTTTATTATTGCCTCTAGGGCATATTTCCAACAGCTGGTAGGCAGTATGACTTATATCGTCCACAACTCACTTGTGTTCTACTCGTGCATATAACATCAAACCATAAAAACCTAGGCTCTGATGCCACTGTTGGGGAACGTAGTAATTTCAAAAAAATTCCTACGCACACGCAAGATCATGGTGATGCATAGCAACGAGAGGGGAGAGTGTTGTCTACGTATCCTCGTAGATCGAAGCGGAAGCGTTGACGCAACGTAGAGGAAGTAGTCATACGTCTTCCCGATCCGACCGATCCAAGCACCGTTACTCCGGCACCTCCGAGTTCTTAGCACACGTTCAGCTCAATGACGCTCCCCGGGCTCCGATCCAGCAAAGCTCCGGGGATGAGTTTCGTAAGCACGACGGCGTGATGACGATGATGATGTTCTACCGATGCAGGGCTTCGCCTAAGCACCGCAACGATATGACCGAGGTGGAATATGGTGGAGGGGGGCACCGCACACGGCTAAGGAACGATCACGAAGATCAACTTGTGTGTCCATGGGGTGCCCCCTGCCCCCGTATATAAAGGAGTGGAGGAGGGGAGGGCCGGCCCTCTCTATGGCGCGCCCTAGGGAGTCCTACTCCCACCGGGAGTAGGATTCCCCCTTTCCTAGTCCAACTAGGAGTCCTTCCATGTATTAGGAGTAGGAGACAAGCAAGGGGAAGAGGGAAGAGAAGGAAGGAGGGGGCGCCGCCCCTCCCCCTAGACCAATTCGGACTAGCCAATGGGGGGGCGCGCGGCCTGCCTCTCCCTCTCCCCTAAAGCCCAATAAGGCCCATATACTTCTTCCCCCGTATTCCCGTAACTCCCCGGTACTCCCAAAAATACCCGAACCACTCAGAACCTTTCCGATGTCCGAATATAGTCGTCCAATATATCGATCTTTACGTCTCGACCATTTCGAGACTCCTCGTCATGTCCCCGATCTCATCCGTGACTCCGAACTCCTTCGGTACATCAAATCTCATAAACTCATTATATAACTGTCATCGAAACCTTAAGCGTGCGGACCCTACGGTTCGAGAACAATGTAGACATGACCGAGACACGTCTCCGGTCAATAACCAATAGCGGGACCTGGATGCCCATATTGGCTCCTACATATTCTACGAAGATCTTTATCAGTCAGACCGCATAACAACATACGTTGTTCCCTTTGTCATCGGTAGGTTACTTGCCCGAGATTCGATCGTCGGTATCCAATACCTAGTTCAATCTCGTTACCGGCAAGTCTCTTTACTCGTTCCGTAATACATCATCTCGCAACTAACTCATTAGTTGCAATGCTTGCAAGGCTTAAGTGATGTGCATTACCGAGAGGGCCCAGAGATACCTCTCCGACATTCGGAGTGACAAATCCTAATCTCGAAATACGCCAACCCAACAAGTACCTTTGGAGACACCTGTAGAGCACCTTTATAATCACCCAGTTATGTTGTGACGTTTGGTAGCACACAAAGTGTTCCTCCGGTAAACGGGAGTTGCATAATCTCATAGTCGTAGGAACATGTATAAGTCATGAAGAAAGCAATAGCAACATACTAAACGATCGGGTGCTAAGCTAACGAATGGGTCATGTCAATCACATCATTCTCCTAATGAAGTGATCCTGTTAATCAAATGACAACTCATGTCTATGGCTAGGAAACTTAACCATCTTTGATCAACGAGCTAGTCAAGTAGAGGCATACTAGTGACACTCTGTTTGTCTATGTATTCACACATGTATTATGTTTCTAGTTAATACAATTCTAGCATGAATAATAAACATTTATCATGAAATAAGGAAATAAATAATAACTTTATTATTGCCTCTAGGGCATATTTCCTTCACCGCCTGGACGGCCGTCCACACCATGTTTGCCGCCGAGAACAGCGCCGACATGCGTAACCTCCGACGCCAGATCCAGGCGCTGCGGATGGGAGATCGCCCCGCCGGCGAGTACATGCAGAAGGTCAAGGCCCTCGCTGATGCGATGGCCGCCATCGGCTCTCCTCTTCGCGATGATGAGATCATCGACTACATGCTGACCGGGCTCGGCTCGGCGTTCAACCCCATCGTTGCTTCGATGAACTTCGCGGGCGTGCCTATCACGTTTCCCACGTTCTACTCTAGTGTTCTTCACTACGAGGCCCTTTAGCAGCAGCAATCGGAACTTGAGGATTGGCAGTCCTCCGCCAATGCCACGTCCCGGCCGGTCTACCACAACAACTCCGGCCGTGCCCCCGACTCTGGCCGCCCGAGCGGCGGCCGTCCCTCCGCTGGCTCTCTCCAACCCGTCTCGGGAGGCTACGGCACCAGCCAGGGCAACCCTCCTGGCCACAACAACAACGGCGGCAACAGCCGCAACGGAGGAGGAAACGGCGGAGGTAACGGGGGCGGCTGCAACTGGCGTTGGCGTCCCCGCTGCCAGCTATGCAAGAACTAGGGTCGCGAGGCTGGCGACTGTCGCAGCCGCTATGATCATGACCACCGCTCCGCCAACTCCACGTCCACATCCTCCTCCCATGAGCCGCCGCACTGGATTCTAGACATTGGTGCGACGGATCACCTGACGAATGATCTCGACTGTCTACACTTCCACGAGCGCTATGGCGGGAAGGATCAAGTGCAAGTAGCAAATGGTGCAGGTTTGTCTATTTCGCATATTGGTCATTCCATTATACCCGGTTCATCTCTTCGTTTACGCAATATTCTTCGTCTTCCACATATTCATCAACATCTTCTCTCTATTTATTGTCTCGTCCTTGATAATGATGTTTTTGTGGAATTTCACCATTTCTTTTTCCTTGTTAAGGACACGGCCACGAAGAAAATCCTTCTTCACAGTAGATGTCATGGTGGACTCTACCCCATCCCGTTTAGTCGCGCGTCGTCCTCCTCCCACCGCCAAGCGTCTCTCAGCATCAAGACCACCCCGTCCCAGTGGCACCAGCGTCTCGGTCATCCTTCGAATAATATTGTTCAAAACATTGTTAGGAATAATGATTTAGTGTGTTCTTCTGAACGTCAGACTCCCGTGTGTGATGCTTGTCAGCGTGCTAAGAGTCGACAATTGCCTTATAATTTATCACATCATGTTTTCACTATGCCTCTTGAGTTAATTCATTCTGATGTTTGGGGGCCTGCTATTGCCTCTTTCGGAGGCTATAAGTATTATGTGAGCTTTGTTGACGATTATTCTTGCTTCTCTTGGATTTATCTCCTTAAGCACAAGTCTGACGTTGAGCAAGTTTTTTATGCCTTTCAGGCTCATGTTGAGCGTCTCCTCCACACTAAAATCATAGTTGTTCAGTCCGTCTGGGGTGGTGAGTATCACCGACTGCACCGGTATTCCCAACGCACTGGAATCTCTCATCGTGTGTCTTGCCCGCACATCTCTCAGCAAAACGGCATTGCTGAACACAAACACCGTCATCTTGTCGAAACAGGTCTTGCCTTGCTGGCTCATTCTTCTCTCCCATTGCGTTTTTGGGATGAAGCGTTCCTTACGGCGTGCTACCTTATTAATCGCATGCCTACACCTGTTCTTCAACATGATACACCCATCTATCGTCTCCTTAAGGTACACCCCGATTACAAGTTTCTTCGCACTTTTGGTTGCGCCTGCTGGCCTAGTTTGCGCAAATATAACGCACAAAAGCTTGCTTTCCATTCCACCATATGTGTATTCTTGGGCTATAGTACGATGCATAAGGGATACAAGTGTCTTGATCGTTCTCGGGACGTATCTACATCTCTCGTGATGTCGTTTTCAACGAGTCTGTTTTTCCCTATGCAACTCCTGGGGTCACTGTCGACGTCTCTTATTTGGCTGATGTTCTCTCTTTTCCTCCCACTGAACCGGTTACGGGTGACCATATGCGCAAATATGAATTGTCATATTTGTCTACTGACACGCCTGTTTCAGGCTCTGTTACTATTGTGCAGGATCCTACGGCAACTCCATCCTCGGAGTTTGACGCGCATGGCACATGCACGCCCTCTGCCCGCTACCCCCATGTGGCCACCGTGCCACACTCCCTGGCGATCGATGTGCATGGGACATGCACGTCCCCCCGCCCCTCGGCTCCCGCGTCGCCTGGCCCGGTCATCGCGTCGCCCGGCCTGGCCGGCCCGTCGGCTGCCTCGTCACCTGGCCCATCCGATGCCGCCTCGCCCGGCTCGGTCGGCCCGGCTTCGGCCCTCGCCGCTTCACCCGGCCCATCAGCGGCCTCTCTGCCGCGTACTAACGCGTCGTCGCCTGCCCCGGTCCTCGAGGATGCTGCTCCATCATCGCCATCGCAGCTCGCGTTGCCTTCTGTCGAGGGCAGCCCTGCTCCCTCGACCGTAACGCCTCCAGCTGCTCCTGCACACACCATGGTTACGCGCACACGCGATCATACTCGCCGTGCCCTTGTTCCTACTGATGGGACCATCCGATATGATCCCCGTCGCCGCGCGTTTCATGCGGTGCCTGTCTCTCATCGTGATCCTCTCCGTGAGACTGCCTGGCGTACCGCGATGATTGATGAGCTTGCTACCCTTCACCATAACAAGACATGGGTTCTTATGCCACGACCGCGCGGAGTCAATGTTGTTGGGAGCAAGTGGATTTTCAAGACCAAGTACCGTGCAAATGGCTCCGTTGATAAGTACAAAGCTCGACTGGTTGCTCGTGGTTTCACCCAGCAGCTTGGCATTGATTATGGTGATACGTTCAGTCCGGTTGTCAAGCCGGCCACCGTTCGACTGGTTCTTGCCTTGGTTGTGTCTCGCGGTTGGAGTCTTCTGCAGATTGATGTCAGCAATGCTTACCTTCATGGTTATCTCTCCCAGGACGTCTATATGCAGCAGCCACCTGGCTTTGAGGACGCTCGTTTTCCCTCGCATGTGTGCAAGCTTCAGCGTGCTCTTTATGGACTTAAACAGTCTCCTCGTGCATGGTATGCTCGGCTCAGTACCCGTCTTCTTGAGTTGGGTTTCGTCTCCTCCAAAGCAGATACTTCTCTGTTTTTCTTCCGCTACCGTGATGTTCAGATCTATATGCTTGTCTATGTGGATGACATTGTCATTGCCGGATCTTCTCCACGTGCGGTTGATGGTCTTGTTCATGCCCTCACGGCCAGTTTTCCTATCAAGGACCTTGGGCCGTTGGAGTATTTTCTTGGTCTGGAAGCGTCATACAATTCAGGGGGGATGACATTGACTCAAGGAAGTATGCCTTGGATCTTTTGCATCGTGTGAGCATGGAGAATTGTAAGCCTACTTCCACACCATTGTCCACTTCCGATCACGAGTGTCTGGACAACCTCTCAGTACCGATGATTCTTTCCGGTATCGAAGTGTTGTTGGTGGGTTGCAGTATTTAACACTCACTCGCCCGGATATTTCATTTATAGTGAACAAGGTGTGCCAGTTTCTCTCACAACCCATTGATGTTCATTGGGAAGCTGTTAACCGGATTTTACGCTATGTCAAAGGAACATTGCACACCTGGCTGAAGTTTCGCAAGGCTGTCTCTACTAGCATTAGTATCTTCACTGATGCAGATTGGACAGGATGTCTGGATGATCGTCGATCAACTGGCGGTTTTGCCATATTTTTTGGACCGAACCTCATCTCCTGGAGTTCGAAGAAACAACCAACAGTGTCGAGATCGAGCCCAGAGGCCGAGTACAAAGCTTTGGCGAATGGGGCTGCTGAAGCCATCTGGTTAGAGTCACTACTCAAAGAGCTTGGAGTGTCTCAGCAGCGTGTTCCGATTCTCTGGTGTGATAACTTAGGGGCCACATATCTGACCGCCAACCCAGTTTTCCATGCGCGTATCAAGCACATCGAGATTGATTTTCACTTTGTGCGCGAGCGTGTTGCTTCTGGAGCTCTTGAAGTCAGGTTCATTTCTTCTAACGATCAGCTAGCTGATGTGTTTACTAAACTAGCCACCAGACAAATGCTAGACCGTTTTAGTACCAATCTAAACCTTGTACAGAGTAGAAGTTTAGATTGAGGGGGAGTGTTAAAATAGGTCTAGCGTGTCGTGTACATGTACTTTGTACGTATGTAATTGTATATGCTGATTGTTATATATAGAAAGACGTGGAGAGGCTTTGCCCCACGGAAAACCCTAAACCCTATTCTCAAACTTCTCTCTCTCTCTCTCTCTCTCTCTCTCTCTCTCTCTCTCTCTCTCTCTCTCTCTCTCTCTCTCTCTCTCTCTTCAATACAATGATCTCATCTGAGATCAATCCGATGTAAACTTTTGCGGTGTGTTTTGTTGGGTTCCAATGAATTGTGGGTTTATGATCAGATTATTCATTGAAAGTACTTTAGTCTTCTCTAAAATTTATTTATGTGTAATTTTATAGCTATGTTTGCTTTCCGATCTATGAGTTTTCTTTAGCCAAGTTAATGATTAAATCTTTAGAGGGAATGGTGCATAGTAGTATGTTCAATCTTGCGGTGTCCTTACTCTGTGACAGGAGAGGTTGCAAGGCACGTATTGTATTATTGCTACTAAGGATAAAACGACGGGGTTTGAACATATTGCATGATCTTATTTTGTCTACATTATGTCATCTTACTTAAGCATTACTCTACTTGTCATGACATAATACTTCGAGATGCATGCTGGATAGTGGTCTTGGGATGGAGTAATAGTAATATGCGTCTGTAAGTTTAACGGTCTACTTGTCACAGACGTAATGCCTACAAAGTTTGTCCGGCTCAGGCAAGGGTGGGGCGATGACGACGGCGCGCCTTCGGTTCGCTTGAATGCTCGTAGTCGTCGCTAGGTGATCTATGAGTCTGGATGTAATTTTTATTATTTCTGGTTTTTGTTGTACTACCATGATTGAAAATAAATAGGTCAGAAGTTTTTTTCGTAAAAGGAAAAAAGCACAAGTTTATGAATATAGCTAACATCCAGCAAAGATTACCCGAAATTTGAAAGTTTTAAAGCTTTTATCTCAAACCAGAGAAACTTCCACATATTATTTTTCGGAATATATATCAAAAGCACCCACCAAATGGCAAAAGGCATAAAAACAATCTAACTAAAGCCAAGTCGGCAGCGGATGGCTCAGTAACAAAGTGCCAGAGCTTCTACCCTGCAAAAGAAAAAATGCCAGAGCTTCTTAAACATTCAAATTATTGGCCCAAATCATTCCCGTTTCCAGCTTGCCGAGGAACTTTTGCTCGCTTGCCTGACAAAGATTTATCAATTATACTACAGCAATGTGCGAGGAAAGGCACACACGCACAAAGCCGCACAAGATTGCACACGACAGCAGCAAGCAAACACATAACAGAAGCAGAGCAGTCTTCTTCTGGAACTCATATAAGTATCCTACCCAAAACATCATATTTACCAATAATGTTTCACAGCTGAATGGTTCGTCGGCTGGAAACACAAGGGGATTACAGCAGTAAATTACCGTGTGCCCACATGACTGGCCGAGTCGCAAAGAACAGAACGATGCATTCAGGCAAGTCGAGTCCCTCGTCCTGCACCGCTGTAAAACCCGCAATCATTGAACTAAAAAAAGTCTCATCATGTGCTATCCTATATCTGGCTAAGCTTTTCCTGTAACCTAAACCCATGTAACTTCTGGTAAGGGCATCATCACGTCAGTTGGCTTCTCCACGCTGCAATGATCTCCTGAAAAGATGATCTGGAATCCGGAGGGCTCTACCATGACCACTCTATTGTACTAGTTCGGTAGTAGTTCCTCTGTCAAAAAGCACAAGACAGACAAGAATGTCAGAGAGCCGTGAATCCTGAACAGGTGATTCCTAATTGTTCAAAGCAACATAATCATGCACATGATGAACAGGTTAATACTACGAGTACTTGTTAACAGTATTCAGTGCCCATCTCTAAAATCTTGCAGTTGGTGTTCTACTGGAGATGGAACAGACTACAGAGCATAAGCAGAAAGCAGCTTCGCACATGAGTAGTCTGATTAGAAATAATAGCATCGCATCTTAACATTATCTTATGGATGAATCGCTCGAGGCTAATTTGAGGCTGGGGCACACTGTTTTCTAGCAATAATGAATGTCTCACCAAATTTAATGATCTCATTACTCATGATGATGCATAAGCTGGTGCTCTCAGCAATTGCAGATTTGCAGACATGTTGCGTCCAAATTCAAACGCGAATCAACAATCATTAACCATGGATAATACGCAGATGGGCTCAGGCAACAAGAGAAAACTCACCGACTAGGCCGCCGCTGGCTGCGGCGGCGACTGAGGTGTGTGTATCGGCGGAGGTGGAGATGGCGGCGGAGGTGGCTGGGGTTTGTGTATCGTCCGAGGTGGAGATGGCGACGTCGGCGAGAACCCGCATGCGCTCGATCTCTAGGTCCCGCATGGCCTCCAGGCGGCGCTCCTCCAGCCGTGTCGCCTCCATCTGCTTGGCCGCCTCAACCCGCTCGTACGTCCCCGCCAGCCTGTCCAGAGCAGCCGCAACCTCCGTGCAGGCCGCCCCTCCGTTCCCGTGATGATGCTCCGCGGAGGAGCTCAGCGGCGACAGCGAGACGGCCGTCCTCCGCCGCTTGGGCACCGGCGGCCAGTCGCGGTACAGGGGAGAGCGGCTGTGGTCGGTCTCCTCCTCGTCGTGGTCCTGGCGGTCCTCCCGCTGGACCTTGGGCGCGAGGCGGTGCGGGACGGAGGGGGCCTGGCGGAGGAGCTTGGCGAGGCGGCGGAGGGAGCCGGAGAGCGGCGGCGGCGGCGAGGGCCTGGAGCGGTCGGCCCTGAGGCGCTTCTTGAGGTAGTCCATGCGGTTCTTGCACTGGTCGACGGTGCGCGGCGCGCGGCCGTCGGCGGCGCGGCGGGCGGTGACGGCGGCGGCGCAGGCGCGCCAGTCGGAGGTGCGGAGGGGGCCGCCGCCGGCGCGGAGGTGGCGCGGGCCCCAGGCCTCGAGCAGCGCGGCCGTCTCGCCGTCGCTCCAGGGCTCGGGGGTCCACGCGGGCGGGGCCGGCGCGGGGCGGCGGCGGCGGTGCGCGATGGCGGACATCGGCGCTGGCTTTGGGAGGGAGGGAGGCGTGGCGTGGGTGTGCGTGCCTGCCGCCTGAGCCTGATGGATCAATGCGAGCGACGGAGGGGTGCCTCGCTGGCCCTGGCCCTCGGACCCCGGAGGCCCTGCGCTGCGTCTAATATATATAGGCGCTTCTCGCGGTGGTGCCGTACCTGCGTCGGCGACTCCTACCGTCCTACGCAGCCCAGAGCGGTGCGTCGCAGCCTCGCAGGGAAGGGGAGGGGGGAGGTTTGGTCCAACTGAACCGTGCCTGCTGTGTGTGCTGCGGCTTGAGTTCAAACAAGAGGAGAGGAGAGGCGTTCCTCTCCTCTCCTCTCCTGGTTAGGATTAGGAATTTTGGGGATCCATCTTCCCTTCCCTTCCCTTGCATTGCCAACTCTCAGCCCCTTGCATGATTCAACTCGATCGAGACACAAACACTGGATTATACTACTGATTTAAAACGCGTACATTACATTGATATGTAATCTAGGGGTGATTCTTGCTTGCTAATTACTACTACTAGCTACGGTACATGGTAAGTGCGGAGTACAACCACAAATGCAGTAAATAAAACTAGGTGTAAAACAAGATACAGTGAAGCACAAACACTACTACTCCTCCTACTCTACTGGATTTTCAGCCTGCACGCATCAGCCTGCAGACCAAATCCCCTGTCCCTCTGCACACAAAATACAGTAGAAACCAAACGTAAGAAGAGGAACACAAACTATGTTGTCGCTGACAGGACTGGGACTGGGATAGAGATCATTTAGTTTTTACCATGATGTTAGTTGCCGTGGACTTGTTCCTCATTCTCCACCTTCACTTTCTTGCGCTCCAGCTTCACGTCCTCCGTCTCCATCTCCTCCTTCATCTTCATCTTGAGCATCTCCTTCCTGAACCTGAGCCTCTCCATCTCCACGCGCTCGTGCACCTCCGCCAGCCTCGTCATCTCAGCCACCAGCTTCACCAGCCCCGCCGCCGAACCCCCAACCAACTCACACCCGCAGCCGACCACCTCCTCCTCCTTCACGGTCGCCGGCGTCTTTGCCAGGATGTCCCGTAGGCTGGAATACTGGCGCTTCGCCGGGACCTTGGTCGTGCCGACCGATCCACTCGCCTCCTCCACCTTCTTTTTCTCCTGCTTCACGGACGCCCCCGGCTTCTTGGCGGTGAAGCCCGGAGGACCGCCGCTGGGATCGGCCATGAAGGCGCGGAGGTGGGCAAAGTGGCGCCACGCCGACGTCGGCTGCCCCTTGGCGGCCTCCTCCGTGTACCGAGCCTTGAGTGTAGAGATGCGCCTCTTGCAACCGGCGGGGTTGCGCTTGAAGTCGAGCCCGGCGGCGGCGTGGTGTGCGTCGACGGCGCTGCACACGGAGTCCCAGTCCTCCATGCTGAGGGAGCCTCGGTTGCGGCCGAGGTACAGAGGGCCCCAAGCGTCCACGAGAACGGACGTCTCCTCGTCGCTCCAGTGCATGTCGGACGAACGAACGGCCGGCCGGCGTGGGGGCTGGGAACTGGACTGAGAGTCTGAGAGTGCAGGGTGGTTGCGCGCGATTTGAGCTACGGTTTCACGTAATGTTTGTGGTGTTCAGTTAAGCAGCGGAACCTGCTCTGCTCTTATAAAGCAGCGGCGTACTGAACCAGCCGCATACTCAACGACGGTAAATAAGTAAATTGATGAGGAGAGAATGTTGTACATAAATCATCCTTTTCATGGCGTGAAGATCACCTGTGAGTTGAGTAGCACTTTGTCTTCTTCTTTTGGACGTGGTGGACAAGTGCTATGGGGCTGTTTGGTTGCCACCCTCAAGAATTTTTGCCTGACCGGACATCTATCTGAGATCATTTTTCGAAAGTGCCTTTCTGCACCCGAGCTCAAATGAGCTCGGGTGAACAGTAAAATCGAAAAAAATTTAAAAAAAATTCAAAAAATTCCAAATTTTTTTTGAGAGAAACATTGACAAAAGTTCTAAGTGCTTGCAAAAATTCATCACGAAATCACATTCCTGTAAGGCGTGGCAAAAAAAACAAATTCAGTGCTCCAAAATGCGTTTGAAAGTAGCTTTTTCAGAGTACTGATTTTGTTTTTTTTGCCACGCCTTCTAGAAATGTGATTTCATGACGAATTTTTGCAAGCACTTAGAACTTTTGTCAATGTTTCTCTCAAAAAAAATTTGGAATTTTTCGAATTTTTTTTGAATTTTTTTCGATTTTACTGTTCACCCGAGCTCATTTGAGCTCGGGTGCAGAAACTCCGCGTCCATCATTTTTGTTTTATTCAGATTCTTGTACCTGGGTCGATGCAGGCTCAGGCGGCAGGCTTGCTGGTAAAAAATAAATAAATATAGTGATACGTTTGAGTATATCTACATACTTCAGTGGAAAAAAAATCATCGGTAGATTTATTTGTGCAGTTTGCTTTGAAAGGAGAAACTCCATACCATACGCCATGTCCTCTGCAGGTGGGGCTCACTGCGTCCATGAGCGGCGTTGGTTGGATCGGCCGGCGGGGCTGTGCGTTGGTTGATCTCAAACTACTACTAAATCGGTCTCGTGGTTGGGAATTTTGGGGGTCGATCTTCGCTTTGCATTGCCAGCTCTCAGCGGTCGGCCAATTCCTTGATTGGAGACACAACGGGGGCTCGCCAATATCATGGCCTCACCCCTCACGCGCGGCACATGTACAAACACTGGATACTTACTGATTTCAAATGCATATAATTTACGCCGAGTGACACACATAAACATTCTTGTCACCAAGTACAGTAATTAACAAGAATGAGCTAAAGTACCCAGGCAGTAAATAAAACAACTAATAAGAGTAAATAAAAGGTCGGCTAATTTTTGCCACACAAACACCAGCCGATACTTACCATACACTGCCTTTTTTTTGCATCGTACCGTACAGTGCCCGCCAATTCTTGTTTAGCTAAGGTACTCTACGGCTAAGAGTAATAAATAAAACAAGAGGTAATAACACTCCAGATCCTAGACCTTGCAGGGAACGTGATCTTTGGTCCAAAACTTGCAAAACTGAACTCAGCCCTCCCACAACTTGCAACTCATGTGATGTTTTGGTACAAAGTCAATCACAACGCGACAAGTGGTGCCCCGCTGGTTGAGCCGGTCGTCGCTGCAGTTTTGCAAATACCCCCGCCTGTCGTTTACAGAATTAAACTGCACTACATTGAAGAACAAAACTGCATAATAATAAAACAGAAAAAAATGATTTCATTTATTTAGAGTTGAACTTAAGACCGCATGCTTACTAAACAGGTGATCTAACCAACTAAGCTATGAAAGCTTTCTGCTGAAATATACATCGTTCTATATAATTTATCATTTTCCTGTCATTCATGTCAAATGCCCAAAACACATCGACACAAGCAAATAATCTGTGAAAATGACGATCTTTTGAAGACAATTTTTTTTCTGCTGGTACACTAACTTTTGGGACACATGCCATGTTGCATAATGGGAAGCAAAGCATCAGAAACTCAAGAAAAGCACTGTAGTTCATATGGCTCAGTTAGAGACTTCCGGTAATCCTGAACCAAGAACTTGTCATCAGACCAACAGGCTATGCGTGAATAGAGGATGCAAGTTTCTCCCAAATAATGATAGCACGGTCTACATTGATAACCTTAGGAAGACTACATCTGAACAATGCATCGCCAAACAACCCAACACAGAACAAACAAGATCTTCCTGTGAAAGCAGCAATCCGTCTTGCCACTAGCAGCACTACCATCTCACTACGAGCTCGCCGAGACGCCACGGACGCCCGATCGGCCGCTTGCCACGCTGCCGCTACCGCGGTGAGTGCTGCGTCCACGGTGAGCATTAACGCCTGAGCTGCTGGCGCGCGACCAGCCTCTTGGCTCCAGCATTTTGGTGGTGCAGATCATCCAATTTCAGTTTCAGTTACTGAAATTGAAACTGTCATCGGATCATTCAATTGGATGATACTCCTTGCTTGTTCTGTAGTTTGAACATATGCAGTACATGACCTCCGATGTGTGCCAAACACAGATTCTGCTAGCTGAACATGACTTTCGATGAAATTGAGCTTCATTTGTGTGTTGGTTAACTGCTAGCTGAAAAAAGCAGAGGCATGTGTATTATTGGTCAGTATACTACAGTTGATCATGTACAAGGGAAGGTTGCAATGTTGCATAGCAACACAACTCTGAAGTCATACTGTGATTTGGGATTGCTAATTTACTTTTTAGTTACCATGCTTTCCAGGGGACATACAAAGAGTTATGTGGCTGTGAATTAACCTCCAGTATGAATGAACATATACATAGAGTTATGTGACTGTGAACAGTATGTGGCTGTGAACATATCCAGAGTTATGTGACGGATTCAAATCAAAACGCCTGTAAATCTTATACTCCGAGAAGCAAAAATTGCCCATTATAACGAATCAGACCTAGTTGTATAGATTGACATCAGGTAAATGCCAAATAATTTGCACTCAGAAGTAGCTACAAGTAGTACGAACCAGACCTAGTTGTATAGATGACATCAGGTAAAGGCCAAATAATGAACCTGACCTAGTTATAATTTGCACTCAGGTAAAGACCAATCAACTAGTACGAGTGCGAGTGTTCTTAGTCAGGCATTTTTACCCTTTCTGTTTGAGTGTGACTCTGCTTCTTTCATCACTTCCGAAAAGATAAATACCATAACTAAAGTTGTGTACCTGAAAAGTGGAACTCCCATGAAAAATGGAGGACAAAAAGTAATTTTGTTTCCTAAGTTTAAGTTGGCGGCAACCCAATGGACACAACTTTCAAATATTAAGGGAATAACAAAGACAACCAGTCAAAGTTTCTTACATAAATTATTTACTAGTTGTGCAATATTAGCCAACTCTATGTCATAGTACTAGTTTGATTTGTTTATACAATATGATAGCAGCAGACTTGTTTTTTTCGATAAAGGGCGCTTTTATTATCTCAAAATGTAGCATCAAAGTGATACAAAGCATTAAGAGTATCACCCGGCCTTTACATAACTAGGATGCACACAGCCAAACACCAGTAGTCTGATAAACAGAAAGATAAAAGACCGACAATTCGGCAACAGTAGAGTCCATAGACCGACACTATGCCTATGTCAAAAAAGATGGTGGACCGAGCCAGAGATTATGTTGCCATCCATGTTGGGTAAAAACCTTCGTAGCCACATGCTCCAACAACGTACACACCGCCTTGAATAACGGTTGGTACTCCGCTCGTTGTAGCGTACACCACGTACGAAGCGAGTGCGTACAACGGAAAATAACCTGCAAAGGGGAAACAGTTTTGTCATTAAAAACAACATCATTTCTACATAGCCAAAGCGACCACAGTAAGGCATACGCTCCCACCCTTATTAGCGTTTTGTATGCATTTGAAATACCGTCCAGCCAATGACCAAAAATATTGGCAACACTTGTGGGCGGATACAAATTTGACGCTATTTGGATGGCTGACCACGTAGAACGCGCAAACTTACAGTGAAAAAAGAGGTGTTTAATTGTCTCGTCATGAGTACAAAAACAACACTTCTTACTTCCCGACCAGTTGCGTCGTGCGAGGTTGTCTTTTGTTAGCACAACTCCCCTACGGAGATACCACATGAATATTTTAATTTTAAGTGGTACCTTCGCTTTCCAAATTTTTTGGTTATTACTCACCGGTACCTCAGAATGCGTGAGTGCACGATACATAGAGTCTACTGTGAAAGACCCCGATGTAGTAAGGTTCCAGCGAAACACATCACGACCTTGTGTCAGGATAATCGAATCCAGACGGGACAATAGATTATTCCATGACATAAGTCGGGTGCCAATCAAATCCCGCCTAAACGAAATATTTGGCGGGGATGAGCTGAGCACTTGTGCAATAGTATTATTCTTATCGCGTGCAATGTTGTATAAGGCCGGGTATTGTTCTCGGAGGCTAGCATTGCCTAGCCAGATGTCTTCCCAAAAACGAATCTCTGACCCGTCCTTTATCGCGAAAGACCCAAAGCAAAAGAGATGTTTCTTTGCCGCCATTAGGCCGGCCCAAAAGTGTGAGTCTCCAGGTTTCCAATATACCTGAGACACTGCCTTTTGGCCTATATACTTATTGCGCAGCATGGTTTGCCAAACACCATCCTCAGTAAGAAGTTTGAACAACCATTTACTAAGTAGGGCCTCATTCTTGACCTGCAGGTCATGAATACCGAGGCCGCCCTGGTCTTTCGGCCTACAAACCACACTCCATTTGGTCAGCCTAAATTTTTTCTTTTCACCATCTCCTTGCCAAAAGAACCTGGACCTAAAATAATCCAATCTTTGCAAGACCCCCTTTGGGAGCTGGAAGAACGAAAGCATATAGAGGACCATATTTGTGAGGACAGAGTTTATTAGAACCAATCGTCCTTCAACTGAGAGCAACTTGCCTTTCCAGCTGCTCAAGCGTTTCTCTAGTCGCTCCTCTACATGCTTCCACTCGGCAATGGTGAGACGCCGATAATGAATTGGTATTCCCAAATATTTAATTGGGAATTGTCCATGTGCACAATCAAAAAGGTCGGCATAATCGGCCGCTGCATCAACGGCTTCTCCAAAGCAGAACAATTCACTTTTATGGAAGTTAATCTTAAGACCCGACATTTGCTCAAACGCTGACAGCAAGAGTTTCAGGTTTCTAGCCTTGTCTAGGTCATGTTCCATAAAGAGAATTGTGTCATCGGCATATTGCAGAATAGAGAGACCACCATCCACTAGATGTGGCACTACTCCTGTAATCTGTCCGTCCTGCTTGGCGCGCTCAATCAGAATAGCCAACATGTCAGCCACAATGTTAAATAAGCAGCAGACTTGTATCAGGACTTTTTTTGCAATTGGATAATAATAATTTGCTATTCTTGTGCACACAACATATTATTAGATAATAATAACAACATGAACAAGCATGACAGAAGATCCATTTGTGCCCATCTAGTGGCCCTTTTTAGAAAACTCGGTTGAACGTTGTCAACTCAAAGTGAATAGAAATAGATTAATGTAATATCTTGTACAAATAATAAATGTAACTCAGAGACAAACCTTTTCACTGGTTGTACTGGACTCGGAAGGCAACAAAAGAAAGTTTTGTCCTTGACCTCGCCCCCAAATTCAGACTCCTTTGCGATATATGTATCTGATTAATGAAGACTCCTTATCTTTTTCCGAAAGAAAAAAAAAGCAGCATAACACTAGAGATTGGTAACTTAACACATGTACACAGCAGATATAATGAATGACCACCTTGGAACTAAAATCAGAGAGATACTAATGCATTGCTTAAAAATGGAAAGTCCAGAGAGCTAGAAATCAACATATAGTGCAGTCAGCAGACACCCAGAGAGATCAAGTTGTAATAACTAGGGAAGAATTAGTACCAAAACTTAGGAATATACTTTACCTGCTTGAAGGTTCCAGGTTCAGTTTGAGTGCTGTCCAATAACTGCATCATAAACACAAGCCAACAATCGATGTGACAAAGTATTTCGATGACTAGAGGGAAAATGCGAGAGGGGGCGGGCGAGTGGGGAATCAGATCAAGTACTCCTTTGAGTAGAAACCGATGAGTAGCAATGGAGCAGTACATGTACCTTTCCATGTGGTTTCCTCGGTGAGTAGCAATGCTTCTAAATGCTGCTCGGTGCCGCTGGCTATCTCCCCGTGTGGCTCACCGTCTGTGCAGCTTTGAGCATGTTCGTGAAGACAGTGAGGAAGACTACAAAATTCAATACAAGACCGCCAAACAAAAATTGTGTTAATTCAGTAAGTTGGTTTCTAGTTAGAGATCATCTTTTTTGGAAGTTAGCTGGTGAGCTGCAAAGTTAATTGATGAAGGGGAAATCTAATTAGAAATCTTTGTTCTGATTTGAATATTGTGAAGCTTGCGCACAACAGGTGCCATGCAATTCATAAATAAAAACTCATTTGTTCCATCACCTCTACATCAAAATCAGTCCCAGGCTGGAGTATCTTCTCTCTGCATGGAGGAAGTTCACACCAACAAATCAGCATACTAACTGAGGTTTGAAAACAGTTTTGGACTTGTAGCTGTACTTTTGAAATCAGCATACTAACTAACAAATCAGCATGAAGTTCGCACCATGCAGTTCATAAATAGATTAATGTAAGTTGGTTTCTAGTTGAGCATAAAATGGTAATAAAGAATACAGGGTCTTGAAAACAGTTTTGAAAATGTCCAGGTTCTAAAAATGTTTAAAACAGTTTTGAGCTACTAACTGAAAAACTCCAGGTTCTGAAAATGAAAATGTTCAGGTTTGGACTTGTAGCTGTACTTCTGCAATTTAGGACTCGAGCTCACACGAGAGGAAGACGATGGAATTTTGTGCCGCGTTCAACTTTGCAGCTTTTCTGCTCTCTCTTTCTCTTCTTATTCAGCGATTACAACGCCTAACTGAAAACGAAAAACAAGGCCACGTCCGGGTCGTGAGCGCTGCCATCCCAGCGCTCCCCGCGCGTCGCCCGCGATGCGGCCATGACCGTCTACTTCGTGCCATCCCACGATCGGGTCAGGGCCGCGGAATATCCTAACAAACTACGGCCGAGTCGCAGCTCAGCTTATTTGCTAACTGAAGAAGAAAACACTCTGTCGAAACTGACAGAGAACTACACCTACGACTGACGAAACTGAAAGTGTTTATCAGCAGCTGTTAACTGACAATGGGATGCTACTTGCCGTCGGCTTCTTTCGGATTCTCCTTCACCTTCTTGTGCTCCGGCCTCACGTCCTTCAGCTCCATCTCCTCCTTCATCTTGAGCATCTCCTTCTTGAACTTGTGCCTCTCCATCTCCACGCGCTCGTGCACCTCCGCCAGCTTCCTCATCTCCGCCACCAGCTTCGTCACCCCCGTCGCCGAACCCCCAACCAACTCACAGCCGCAGCCGACGGTCGCCGGCGTCTTTGCCAGGGACGGGTCGCCTGATCGCTCCAGGATGTCCCGTAGGCTGGAAAAGTGGCGCTGGCGCTTCACCGGGACCTCAATCCTGCCGGCCGACCTACCCACGCATCCGCGCGCCCCCTCCTCCTCCTCCACCTCCTCCTCCTCCTCTTTCTCCATCTTGACGGCAGCCGCCGGAGTCTTACCGTCGAAGCCGGGAGGCGGGCCGTTGGAGAACTTGGAGTCGGCCCAGGAAGCCCTGGAGTCGGGCGAAGTGGGGAGACCCCAACGCCGGCCGCCCCTTGGCGACCTCCTCCTTGTACTTCTTCTTGAACGTACAGAGGCGCGCCCGGCACTGAGTAAAGGTGCGGTTGAGGTCGCCGCGGTGAGCATTGACAGCTCTGCACACAGTGAGCCAGTCGTCCATGCGGAGCGAGCTGCGGTTGCGGCGGAGACAAATCTGCCCCCATGCCTCAACGAGGGCCGACATCTCGCCGTCGCTCCAGCGCCCGCCTGCGCCCGGGCCAGTTTTGCGGCTGGTCATGTCCGACGGCGACGAACCGCTGGTCGGCGGACTGGGCAGCTTGGTGTTTAGGGACGGTGGTGGTTGCGCTTGACGACGGCTTGAGCAGGGAGATGCTTCGCCTTGTGGCAATGAAGTGCCTTATAAAGCGTGCACTCAACAAACTGACGTACTTACATTTATGAGAAGATTCTATTACATAAAAAAGGCAGTTGGACATGCGAGTACTGCACTTGATTGTTTCTACTCAACGTGCAGCAGACAGTGCAATGCATGGAGTACTGCATGGATATTGCGTTTGATTCAGGGCATCACTTGATTCAATGCATGGAGTACTGCATGGATATTGCGCTTGATTCAGGGCATCACTTGATTCAATGCATGGAGTACTAGAAGCAGATCAATGCATGGAGAACTGCATGGATGTTGCGCTTGATTCAGGGCATCACTACTCTAAACCGTATTGCAAAGAGTTGAGACAAAAGAGTTGTACTGACTATGAGAGTTATACTGATCATACCATCAGAAGAAACAGATCTGTAGCCTGACTTCAAAACAGATCCATCAGTTGTGAAACGAAGCCCTATCGCACTAGTGCCGTCCATAGGAGGTGAAATGCCAACCAAGTTAGACACGACACTCTGTAGCCAATCGATCTTCTTTTGTTGAGCCAATTTGAGTTTGTTGCGTAGCAACAATCTCCTTTGTAGAGGCCAATTCTTCCACTACATGCTGAGTTGAGCTTGATGCGCTTGACTAGGCCCTTCTATTTGGTTTTGGTCCATGACCCAGACCTCTGATGTAACCACATACCTTACTAAGCACCTGCTCGCAAATCTGTTGCTCTGTTAAAGGTGTTCACCCTCCTCTATAGGTTCTTTTTGCTTCTGCAACATTTCTTCCTGCATTAATAATACAAGAAATGAAAGGAATTTACATTCTTAATTGCAGCAAGATAATAATGTATTTAAAAGCATCCAAATTCACTGTATCTAGCATTCATTTCTCCCATTTCAAAGAAAACCTGCAGTTCACTGTACCAGCACAGAAAAAGAAATCAAGATCAATGTTTGGTTCCCTACAGGTCTACTCTGCAGCCTGCCAAGTGCTAACAATGTTTGTCTGCTGGTAAACCAGAGTACCCCGCATTTGTCTGTTATGTGGATCAATTCAGTGCATGCAAATGTATTCTTTTGTTTCAAGTCTCAACACGTGATTTTCGAGTGAAGCACCCTCATCAGCATTCCCCTGAAGAAATGTGTTCTCGCCAACACAGTGCAGGCTTGTGATGTAAAGAAAATCATCCGGCACATGCGTTGGCCGAACAAAATAATAAGTGTAACTGTGTAATTAAGGACACACTAATTAATCTAGGGCCATTAACTATAGCTAGGGCCATAGAGGTATGCATTTAATTTAATCTCTGTAAAATATCTCACACCAACTTCCTTAGTCATTCGGTCCATAAACGTTTCGTAATTCTGATGAAAAAACACTTCCACGTCCACCCCCCAGTAGAGTGAACTGCAGCAACATAATAATGTGGTCATTTCTCCCATTTCTTGCTATCTAGTTCTCATTTGTATCTAGTATTCTCACTGCTTAATCTTTCTCAACAGAAATTAATTTGGTGAGCTAAATAAAGGAAATATATGGCCCGTGACTTTTACCAATGCGAACTGAAAGTAAACAGGGGGGGCAGCGAAACACTTCCATAGCATAGATACTCCGCTGTTACATGGTACTTACATGTTTATTCCTGGCATCTTCTGATGCCCATCCCTTCTTATCCCTAGAGTAACACTCCTTGTATAGTCTGATATCGCCACAATTCTGATAATACAAGATTTAAAGTCAGAAGACATGAATATAAGAGAGCGACGAGTTTCGATATTCTGCTTTCACCACAATTATGACACAAGATAAAGATAAAGTAATAGTGACTTACTAATTCATGTTGAACAACTACAAATGACTTTGTTCCCTTCTTGTGAACATAAGGTTGGTTTGAGCGGTTAGCCTTCCCAATTGTGGACCGTTTCTACATATGGTAGCTTTTTGTGAACAAATAAGGCAGTGTTGAGTGGTAAAGATAGATGCAGAACTGTAGAAAGGTGGAAGGACTGATGTGATGAAGAACAAGCTACCTTTCAATGAAGAACATCCATCTGTATTGTACAGGACCTCCAAACCTTGCTTGTTGTGGTAGATGTACTGCTAAGTGCACACTGATATCAAAGAATACAGTTGGGAGAATCATTTCTAGTTTGCACAACACAATTACTATTTGTTGTTCCAACTTATCCAAGATATCCAGCTTCAATGTCTTAGAGCATAATTGGCGAAAAAATCTACCCAGTTGCAGAAGTGCATCACAGATATCTTTGTGCAGAAACCCTCGCATTCCAATCGGGAGTATTCTCTGAAGAAGAATATGGTAGTCGTGTATCTTCAGCCCAGTTATTTTCCCTACAAGTGAACCAAAATAGTACCAGAAATGTAAAATACAATAACATAACCACATTAGCTACAAATCATTATATCTGCCGGTAAACACCTCAATCACGAAAGGAATCAAGCTGGCTACATCAATCATTTTCAGCCAGTCCACCCGACATGATAAACTAATTGATCTACTCAATTTCGGTTAAATCGGAATAATAATCCTACAGTACCCCATATATATGTCACATTGCCACTGTATTTTCAAAAGAAAACTTGCACTTTATCAAACTAAACCCGCAGCTTGCATATGTAATTATTTTATTCGCAGTAACATTATACTAAAATATAATATCACAGCAGCAGCAGTCCCAAGGAACTGTATAATGTTGTACTAGAATTGTATACAAAGACAGTCTTCAAACATTATACTACAAATTATACAAAGACAGTCTTCATAGAACAGTATTTGAAGATAGTCATCACAGAACTGTATATTCTTGGAAAACATTGTACTGCTAAAATATATTACAAGTCCTGATGCTGCAAGTATCAATATGCAGTAACATTATACTGTATATTTTACTACATGCATATTATATTTACATCACAAAACCGAACTCTAGATCGTAGGCCAAGCCAATTTTCAAATCACAAACCGAATGCTACATGTATATTTTACTTCCACATTTACACAAACACTTGAAGTGCATCATCTAGCCATCAAGTACTCCAAGCAAATTAATGGAGAGATACAGGGAAGGATGCAAAGACAGAGGGGAGATCATTCTTACGGGTTGAAGCCTTTGCTGGTGTTGACAGTGAGAGCGAGATCTCGTTGGCGAGCTGGGTTGCTGCAGAGCTGGTTGGGGTTGGGGAAGGAGGAACCCTAGGCGTCTGTTGCGGCAGCAGACTTGTGACCCTCTGCTACCGCAGCTGCTTCCCTTCGACCACGCGGCCCCTGCTGCTTCCCCTCCCCCACGCAGCCGCGCTGCCACCACCGCCGCAAGGGACACGCCCGCCGCTGCCGCTGCCGCCGCGAGGAACACGCCCGCCGCTGTCGCCGCAAGGAACACGCTCAGAGCATCTCCACCCGTTCGGCCCCCAGGCGCACCCGGCGATTGTGGTTTGGCCCTTCGGCCGGCGCTTTTTTGGTCCTCGAGGCCATCTAGTTCCCAGTCATGCCCCCAGATTCGGCCACAAGACGCATATAAATTCAAACATAACATTTTCTGCTGCCCAAAAAAACGCCACAAGTTCGGCGATCAATGCCACAAAGTTCGGCGATCACCATGCCACAATTCGGCAATCAATCATACTCGAAAGTTCGGCGTTCAAAAGGAAGGACGCATAGGCAATGCATCAAACAGCGGCGTGCTCCTCTGGCGTCGGACTGGCGAGAGTCGGCGTGCTCGGGCTGGTCTTCATCGGCGCGGCTTTCCGGGCGAGCGGCGATCTCCTTCGCCGTCTTGGCTCATTTGTTGCCGTCAGGGCGCCCATCCGCCGCCCCCGGCGTCGGCGCGTCTGGCTTGTACGTCTCCTTGGCCTTGGCGAGGGTGCGCCAGACATCTGCCCACTTGTCGCACTTCCCGATCCGGGAGAACACGTGGAGGTACTTGAACTCTTGGTCGGTGATGCTGTCCTGGCGGTACATGGCGAACATCTGAACCATCTGCGCCGAAGAATAAGTGTCGGTGACGCACACGGCGAAAAGAAGCGAGAGCAGACGTCTACGCATACCTGGCCCTCGACGTTGGCGCCGCTTTCCGGGCGAGCAGCGATCTCCTCGATGATCCCATGCCATTTGTTGCAGGCCGTTTGGATGAGCGCCCAATGGTTCGCCATGGCCTTCGAGCCGCACTTCATGTGGATGTGGATGGTGGCGAAGTAGGGGTCGACCAACTTGTGCTCGTCGAACTCCGACTTGATGCGTTCCCACTACGTGTCGGCGCTCTGGTTCGTGCCGGTGATCGGGTCGAGGCAGACGGTCTTCCATGCTTCGGCGAGGCACTTGTCTTCTTTGGACGTCCACTTGACGCGCGCTCGCCGGTCCTGGCCCCCCGCTTCTTCTTTTTTTCCCTCCTCCTCCTCCTCGCCGTAGTCGAGCTCGTCGTCCATGTCGCCGGCGAGGTCCATTGTATCGTCTTGCGCCTGGAACCCGGGGAGGCGGCGGCGGCCGAGCCACTCGTGATGATCTCGTCCATGTCGGCTTCCGTCACGTCGGTGTTGCCGAAGTGCGACAACGAGGCTTGCGAGAAGTGCAGGGCACCACGGCACAGAGGCGTGTTAGGAGCTAGGGCTCTGCCGGTTCTAGGGCAGAGATTGTAGGGGAAAGATGGAGAAAGACGAGGTCGAGGGCGCGGCGGCCGGCGGCTGGGCGCCGTCCTTGCGTGGTGGAGAAGAGGCGGCGGCGGCGCAAGAGGCGGCTAGGGTTAGGTCTCCCGGCTCCCTAAGGGAAGCTGAGCAAATACTGATTGCTTCTTGCTTCATTAGATTGATACATCTCCTCTCCTTATATAGAGAGGTTTACTTGACTCCTAAGTAAAAGACCCTAATACCGATAAGATAATTGGGCTAACCCCCCAAATAACGATAAGATAACTTGGGCCACAACCCACCTAATATGCCGGTCATAACAAGGCGGCATCAGGGAGGCGGCGTAAGCCGGCGGCGAGTAGGTGTACGGGGGTACTGGACGCGCGGCGAACGCGGGCAAGGGCGTGCGCTGGTCTGGGTTCAGACCGGAGGGTGAGGCGCGCTGGCCATGTGAAAAGGTGATGTTGGGGTTGAATCTGCCGTGCGCGTCGCCGTCGGTGTAGCCAGGCGAGGGTGCACACCCCCAAGGCTGCAGCGACGGCGAGAAGCTGGCCGGCGACCTGACACTCTGCTGGCTCCAGGCAGCTTGTGGGTCGTGGCCGCCGAGTGGATTCATCATCCCCGTGCGAGACGCCGCCGCCGCCCTGTCCCGGGCCCTCTTGCGTTGAGCCTGTTCCGCGGGTCGGTGGTGACTGCATCCCGGCGCTGAACCTCCGCCTTCCAGTCGGCGTTCGACATGCCCGGTGGTTTTGCCAGCGACGCCCTCGACTTCCTCTGCTCCGGCTGGGTGGCATCGGCAATGGCAGCGGCGCGAGGGGCCGTATACTTCTTCGACGGAGGAGAATGGCGGGAGAAGAGAGCAGAAGGGGGGAAATGGAGGGAAAATGGAGGGGAAAAGCGGGGTATCAGCGGCAAAAAGTGCTGTCTCTCGCTGACAGAGCGGGCCCATGCGCCTTTTTACTTTAGCAGGCGCCCCAGGCGCCCCCTGGGGGCTTGCGTTCGGCTCGGGTTCACAGACTGTTATTTCAGCCCAAACCGGCGATAAACAAGGTCCTGGGGGCGCGACTCGGCTGATTTTTCGGCGCCGGCGCTAAAAAATGGTCTGGAGGGGTCCTGTTGGGGGCGCGGCTGGAGATGCTCTCAGCCTGCTGGCGCCACCGCAAGGAACGCGTCGGCCGCCGCGAGGGATGACTTGATTTGGGGGATTTGAGGGAGACGCTAGGAATCGTACGGTGACTTGCCTTTTTGCATATTAGTCCTTGGTTGCTATTTCTCCACTGGATACAAACTCGTGAGTGTACAACACATAACCCTATGGTGACCAAGGAACTAATTAGCTGGTTGCAATTAGTACATGTTCAACCACCAAACCGCTTGGTGACAAAATATCTGGTGCCAAATGATATATTTCCTTGTAGTGCATTGAACTTTTTCTTCAAAAAAGAGAGTTAAACATCCGACCTCTGCATTGACAGGTGCACCCAACCCTCAGTTAATAATTGCGAAGTTTACAACCATCCAACAAGTCTAAATGGTAAAAAAGACAAAGGAATTGACTAAAAAATAAGCAACAACACAATTCGTGTGGATTGAGAATAGAAACAAAAGTCGCATCCATCCCACAAACCAGATGAAAATACGTTGCATGCTATGCATCAGCCTGGCATTTATGATAAGCTTGTACAACATATTTTAGCAGCAACTTCTTTACTGACGGGCACAACTATGGTATATATAGAGGGGTACAAATAATATGCGACGTTAAAAAGCAAGTGGAGGTGATAGATAGCTCCACTCTTATACAAATCATATGTTTCCAGAGTAGATACAACCTCATAGTGCTCAAATAAAAACAGTCAAACAAAAAACAATAATCCTCTGAAGGTCTGCAACTCTCGTACATGTGGACGCTTAGTGTAGAATAGCTAAATAATTGCCTCACCTGATGGTCTTGTTTGGCGATGATTAGAAACAGAGAGAGACATTGATGCATATACGGAGCATATCTCTTTGCCTCACCTGCAAAAAATGTTGAGAGCAACTTGAGTGCGTGCAAACCTCGCTGGAAGCAAAAGTTTAGTGCATTTGAATTCTGAACTCTGGACTGAAGAAAGTTGTACATGCAACCAACTGAAACCTGAAGGGTGAACAATCAGTTTGTCAGTTACCATGAGTCATTTACATGCTAATGCTTCTTTTCACTCTGCATAAAGCAATATACGATGGTTTTGTAAAACTTGGTCTGTTGTAATGCTGATGCAAGTGTAACTGTAAGCGGTTCAGTTGGAATGGATGTCCGAATATGTGGCCTAGTGTGGTATCTAAAGTTTGGTCAATGTGACCAATTCACAGCGAAATTAATCTTGACAATCACCAAGATTGATTCATTTATATAGGGGATGGAGAAATCCCATGAGACGAACAACGTTATTTTAGCTTGCAAGGACAGCCTATGAGTTGCATGATGATCCGTTTGTACACAGATATCAATCCGCAGGAACGGAGCAAAACAAAAAGGAATCATAAGCTAATCTTGCAGATGGGAACACAGAGTTCATCCACACAAACGCAAAACAAAAGAGTTGCAGGGGTTTGATCGTAGGGCCAGGAGGGGTTGCATCTTTGCTGGGGAAAGGAAACCAGAGTCCAGAGTACGGAATGCACCCAGACGTCGCCGGCGAACGAACACAGCCAATCCGCACGGCAATTCGTGTACGCACGAACGCACATCGCAGCAAGACAGAAACCCCAGCCACCCGAGCTACCTCGCGCAGCTGCGCTTCGGCCGCTCCCGCAGCGCCGACACTGAGATGCGAAGCAGCGACGGCCCGCCCAGCGGTGGGATTGGCAAGGACGGCTACGCCCTCGACCACAAACACACCGCCGCTAGAACCATCGACTGCTGCCTCAGCCGCACCCCCTTTCCTCCATCTACTACGCGCCGACAATGCCACGTACCCTGGGTGGTAAAACGCAGGCCACGCGTACTGGTAAGTAGGCCCGGATAGAAAAACGCCCTCCACCATGGGCTGACCGAGTCAAAATTGCTGGCCAAATCCAAAATCTGACACGTGGGTTGCTCCTAAGCGATTTTGCCCTAGGGAGCTTAGTGAATTACTCCCTTTGTCCGTACTGTCAAAAACACTCTTATATTACGGGACAGAGGAGGGAGTAGTAGATAGATACATATGGTACACGCCGAAATACGTGGCAACACATAGAGCCAGTTTATAGTAAATTTTTTTTGAGAACGCTAGTTTATAGTATTTCACAAAGCTGAAATTCAGACTAGGCAGCGTCTCCACGCCCACGCGGTTACTTGGATCAATCCCAAATCCTGGCCTTATAAACTGAAACTGTGGTGTTACACGTAAATCTTGAATGAACAAGTTGAGCTGAACATGAATGAATCCATCTGGATTGCCCCAAGCGAACCTTTACATCGCCAGCCAAAATTCAAAACTAGGATCATCTACGAGCCAGTCTTCACAAAGAACTATAGCTTTACTTCTGGACAATGAAATATAGCGATACCTTTGGGTATCATCTACATCTACATACTTCGGTAAATAAAACTATCGTCCGAAAATTTATTTGTGCTGCCTGAATTGAGAGGACAGACTCCATGCGCCATGCCTCAGACCTCTGCAGTTGGGTTCACTGCGTCCATGAGTTTGTATCTTTTCTCTTCAACACCAGTGACGCCCATTTTTATCTCAATGATTGTATGAAGAGGTATCTAGAGGAACAAATGATTTCAGTCGTGACGAACAAATGATTTCAGCCATGATGATACTATAAGATGTTGCACACATGCTTACTTCAATCTTAGGAACTTCCTCCAGTGGCTTGTCCGCGAAATACGCATATAGTGATCTCAACACAGCCTACAAGAGTTTCTTCCCTCATACATCCATAATGCATACTTCGGTAAGAAAAGGTTTACAAAAATGCAAAAGCTGGACATGCTTACCTGGTGAGCTATGACTACCACTGGGGCACGCTGCCTTTCAAGCTCAATTATTACAGGTTCCAATCTGCACACAGAAAATTGACAAGATTAAGAGAGGCGCCAACAAGAAATACACTAGTTGAATTATGTAAAGAGGCATGTGATGGTACTAAGCAACTCGGATTAACCTCTGAATGACATCAAGGTAGGATTCTCCTCTAGGATAACGGTACCTCAGCTTGTCTTTACGACGTGATCTAAACAGACACATACAGGCAAATGAAATCTTCTTCAAGAAAATGAGGAACAGTACAAACTCAGACATAGATTCATAGGCACCGGATGTGCAGAGACTCCTGGATTGCTGGTTGACGGATGCTGTGTTCATATATCATGGTACGTTGTTAACCATTTCACTAAATTTCCTAACTTCATAACAGATTTATACGAAATATTACAAGCTAAAATACTGTATAGAAAAACCCATCGATAAGGATTAGTATGATGCTCGATTAATATTGCATGATTACAAGAACAATCCGTGGCTTCAACTTGATCAGATTGTTACTACAAATCACGGAGCCTCTTGAAGTCTTGATTATAGGTGCAAGCTTGGTTTACTAGTGTAGGTTTATAATTGTGCAAGCTTGGCCTGGTAGGATCTGTTCTACTTGGCGGGATATGGAGTTGCTAAAATTATAGGTGCATCAATCAATATCCTGTGGCATGCCTTGTTTCCAGGGAAAAAAAGAAGCAATAAAATCAGTGAATTTACATACTCATATTCTTCAGGTTTATTTTTCTTTACTTCATCATATGTCATCCCATCACAAACACCAGCATTTATCTCATCAAGAGCACGCCATTGTATCTACAAGAAATGTTGGAAAACCATTTAGTTTTCCCAGCTACAATTAGGGGCAGATAAGTTTTGCTGAACTTTGTTAATTATTAATGACAACCTACCTTTGGAAATCCGATGATTGGCTGTGCAGTTAATATTGTCCTCTGGAGTGTGCTAGTCCATATCTGAATCAGATGTTGCACATATATTTAGCAAGTAGGTTTCTTTCTCAACGGTAGTAACAAAAGGCATACTTACGGAGGCGGTTCTCTCAGACTTCAGTCGCTTCTCTACAAAGCTTGCAAGTTTCCTTGAATAAACCTCCCCGACCTCACTGAATACCATTCATTTTCAGTCAGGTGAAGCCAAAGCAAAGGTTTTCAAATATAGCATGCACAGGGGACTGACAAAAAGAAAGATGAAAACTACTGTGCCCAGGCATGTAATGACCAGGTTGTTGATTGGCATATCATTATGCACGTAGTTACTGCTGTCCTTCCATCAGGGCATGCTATAATCCCCCTTTCCTTTTCCCTTTCCTCTTTTTCCTTTTCCATTTAATGTAAACAGAGAAGATGAATGTCCGAATCTTGGAATAGACAATAGAGGTTACTGGTATGTAAAATTAGATAATCACATGTCCAGTTTGAATAACCATGCACACTCCGGAGGTGCCATATGGATAATAAAGTCTAAGAAAGGCACTCAACTAGAAAGAGCAAAAGCCGTTCAAGAACAAGAAAAAGGCAAAAGAAAACTTAGATTAGCTAGCAAGAAAAGGATTGGTCAACTCAAATTTTATAATTTGGATCTGTAAATGTTGTCCCCTTAGTGGGCGGATGGTTTTATTGCAAGCACGAAAGACTAATAACCATTTAGAACTTCTGATGTATTGTTCCTTAGTTTAGTACCCAAATGGAACTCAGTATGGCAGCAAAGGCCAAACAACAAGACTGTAGGACAAAGAAATTAAAGACCTCAAAGATGAATCTCCACCGATTCTTCCTCCGACATTATCTAAACTTTCCCCATGCCTAGTTAACAGGATAGGACGAGGTGTAAGATGACAGTTCACCTGTAACAAAAATAAATGTATCAGTTAACAAAACAAGTGGCATTAGAACCAAAACAGCAGTGTGCCACTTAATTGCATCTGCTACTATCAGAAATAAATGGAACTCGCCCAATATAATAATAACATAAGCCATAAGCATGATTTAGGACTGCTGTCAGTATTATGCATTCAATATCAATTTGAAAACTAGGTTAACATGGCAAGCATTGTCCCTATCAACCCTAAAGTGGTAGTAATCAATCGCCTGAAAGGTACCCCTACCCCAAATGAAACATGGCCCCATGGAAGTCTCACTGGGTCTTATACAACATCAATTGTAAAGTACTGAGCAGAACAAGGAAAGATATAGTTTCAATTTTCAAATATGCAGAGAACAGTGGGTAAAATTAGAGAGACCCAAGATAGATGCTTGTATCATTGAATCAATAAACGTAACTCATATTGCAATTTGATCTAACGTTGGATGAATTGGAAATTATAATCATAATGAACTTCAAAGCCATCAGTTAATCTTAAGGTGTGATAAGAAAAGGTTCAGATATTTTGGATATATACCAAGAAGAAGACAATCCGTCCAGGCAAGTAACCACTTATATTGTTGATCTGCATGAAAAAGTAACAGACAGATTAGGATCTTTGAAACTAGTTGCAAAGATTGCAAGTTAATAATATCGTCTTCACCACAGCAGTATATATTTGCATCTAGTCCACATATTTGGTTTTGTATAGCAAACACGAAGAGAACCGACTCTTAGATTGTATAGTTAATAAGTATACAGATATCACAAAATAGAAAGAAACGTCAAATTTCAAACAATGTCCACAATAGGATCAAACCGGATGAACTTTTGCTCTATTTAACATATCTCAGATTGACTGCTCATACATACCTGCAATTGGCCCCCGTTCCCACTAACCATATCGATCATTTTTATGTATGACCCTTCATCTACTGGTTCATACACCTGCAGAAATTTCAAATTATTTGGGTATAGCTATTCCAAATTCCATGCACAATTTTTCCCCAAATAACACAATTCAGCAGCTATGGACCTTTTCATAATATGCCAGTCGCTCTTTGAAATCTCGCACACCCGCTTCAAAATCCGTTCTGTAATACAAACAACATCAATGACACAAGAAATGTATTGGTATGATGTTGACAAGTGAGTAGGCAAGATGTTTCTCACTGCTCCGCATAATCAGGACTTTGTTGAACTTTCAGGCGAATATTTCTCTCAAGAACATCCTGATCATTACATATTGTTTCCACAAAGATGATCTAGAAAGTAGAACGAATGGCCAATATTAAAGAGCAGATAATTAGGTCACAAGCTGTACAGTAACTCGGTATTTAACATGTGTGGTGGCGCATTTGGTCTACATGGTGTGTTATGCGACTCAAATCAGAATATGAAGGGCAATGTTAGATGTGCAAAACAATGTCAAAGTGAGTGGTATTTTATTAAACATGTCACTTGGACCTAGCATTTGGTGGCTCAAAAAAGCTGGTGTGGTATCAATTTATTCTGTAAATAGTGATTATTCTAGTCTTCCAGATAATAATTGTAATTACTAGGATATGTGTAAGAACTTGTGAGTAAATTTTGTTACTTGCTCCTGATTAAATTCTAGAGATCATGCTTTTAGAAATTTGTCCTTCAGAATGTGAATGCATTCACTAAACGTGCACACACAACAATTACTTAGGCCAACACAAACAGAAATGTTCACATGGAACAGTATTTGTCTCTGGAGTTTATCTGGAACATATACCCATGATAAATGGCTTCAGGTGTTATTTTTAGAAATGCAGGGGAAGTGGCCAGTTACACTAAAGAGTGTAGGAGTGACAAGTATCACTGATGGATCCAAATGGTTCCAACTGAGAAGACACTCAAGAGCTACCGCCGATTTAATTTGTACCTTACATTTTCCTTCAGCCATTTTCATCAGCATGTTCCTTCGACTTCTTGTGCTGTTTGTGGCATCACAAATACCCACCTGCAGACCAGCAGAAATAATCAGTTGTTAAAAAAAGAGAATAAGACAAGAAAAAATTGCCTTACCTGGCCACCTTCCTCCATCCATGATAGCATATCTTCCATTGCTAAAGCTGCCACCTAAAATATGCATAAAATAGTTTAGCATCAAATGCAAGAAATATGTGTTTCATGGAAAGCATATAGGTTTGTTACTTTGTTATGTATGAAAATGCATGCAAACTAGATTCGCAGAAAGTAAAATATTCCCTTGAGAAAACATTTTTGGGTCTGATAACCAACATTAACATATATAGAAGGAATTTGAGCTCTAGATTATCCACTTGGAAGCGGTATTACCTATTTCATCACGAACATACTTTCATAATTGTAACAGCATACTGGACACAAGTTAGCAGTCAAAATAGTGCACTAGACCATGTCATTATAAAAAATAACACACATTTGGAATTAGAGGGAGTAGCATTGCCCATGCTCTAGATTCAACATAAATACGTACAATTTCCCTGTTACTTTTTGACTTTGAACATAGTGATAGTAGCAATGCACCAACCTCATTACGTGCCTCCACACCCTCCTTGTTATCTCCACGAAAGAAATCAGCAGTCTGCGCAAAAGAAAATTATGCAATTAGAGAACTCTTCCTTGACAAAACTCATAAATAGGATCACAACTTCAAAGTCCATTCAGATTCAAAATACTTCATGAGTGAATAAAATCCTATGCTGGACTCAACGGAAATGGAAATTACAAGTTCGTCATTTCCCATGAAAACCACCAGAAAATTAGCCAGTTGTCAGTAGCACCTGAGCATTGTTAAAATACTCCAATGCTAGTAACGGTGATTAGGCACATAAAAATGCAAGTACCTGATTAGTGCCATGCTTGAGCCGACGGTACTACATTTGAAACATAAAAAAATACACAGGGTTAGTGATTACCATAAATATGCGCAGTTATCTGCAAAACTAGGTTAAGCTAAATGTTCACCTTTCCAACATTGAAGTGTTTTGTTTCATGACCTAACCATCGGAGATATCTTGTAAGCTTAGCTGCTGTAAAGGTCTTACCACGAGCTGGCAGCCCAACCTACAATGTCAGCACATGATTACAGAAGGACAGACAAGGTAGTTGAAACAACAGAAAATGCTTCAAGGAGTTCAGAGGAATTTAACTATATTCATATCTTATCAACCATAAATATATAACTGAGCGATTATCAACACAAAGAAAATCCTGAGGTAGTGCTGCACATTCTTTGTTGTTAAAATATTTGTTGAATACATAAGTGGCATGAAAATTACCAGCACAATGACCAACTTGCGGTCCTCTTTTGGTCCGTACATCTGATCAGCTACAGCTGCTGCTGCAACAGCTCCTTCTGCTGCTGGCATACCCTGATAGCCAAAGCTGAAAGAACTTCAGATGACAGATTTGAGAACATGTATTTTTGACAGATTCAGAAACTTCATAGTACAGGACTTATCATAGGGGATGAATTTTTATTTTTAAAGAATAAACCAAAGGGTGAAGTTCCTATGTGATATATGATAGCTTGAAGAAATAAACTGATGAGTTTATACATCATAAATATTTCTACACAGTTACTGTAGTTTAAGACTCGAGAGAACTAAGTCCTGCATGAATTGCAATAACGAAGAAGTTATGGAAGTTTCAATGAGTTAAAGCTCAATGCCTATTTAGCACATATCAAATAGCTCAACAATACATACCAACTTTGCTTCAGAATCCTGCTTGATGTTGCTCGTTGAAACGGTTTCGTTTGTTGGTCTAGCAAACCTTGGTGAACCAACACCTCTATCTACAAAGACTGCCTTTTGTTCTTCCTGTGACGGAGTATGTCTTTCATCTACATCCTGAGGCATAAGTTATAAATCATTCCTAGTGTTGATATTAACAGGAGCTCCTCTATCCAAATGCAGGAAAATGTAGACATATATATTTCAAAAAGTTTGTTCTAATCTGAATGGGATGTGTTCGTCTCCTTTGGCTGTTGACCAAATGACAATGATAGCAGACACATAAACAGTGGTATATGCAACAGGGGTTCAGCCAAGGCGGCTTTGTGGAAGCAGCTATGGCCTGAAGTCTGGAACAATCCCAGGCATGCCCCCTTAGCATCGGCTTTGGGAAACCTGACAAATGCATGTTCAGTTCTCTCATACTTTCCTAGTCTTATTAGCAATAGTTACATTTTAATCCTCCCATGAGGCCTAAATCAGAAATATATATATTTAATGATAAACAAAAGCTTCTTCAGTTGCTACAGAAAATAATTGCAATGTTTCAGTTCATAGACATAGAAAGCGAACCAACTGTATGGTACATGTGCATATTAAACGAGTTTCAGTCTCTAACACATACAGATAAGTCCATCCATAAGATGAACATCCATTATCTGTTGACTTACATAACGCAGGAACTTTTGATAAGGCTTAAGTTGAAACAAGTAAAGAAAATTTGGTAGATCCATGACCACAAGAAAAAACTCCAAGCACGTCATTCGTAACGAGTCACATTTCGTAACATATATAACATAATAACAGAAACTTTTCCTAGCTCATAATCTCATTTAACTTAAATCAATTCAACCTCTCCTTTCTTTTCTGAACGAACAAAAGACATAGGAGAAAGTAGCTCATTTGTTTGGATATCTAGAACGAACGGATGACACTATTGAACAAAGTGGCTTCTATTAAAGCTGCCCAAATTTGCACATAGTTTACTAAAAAGGGCAGCAACTACCATTCTATAATGGATTGTATAAATGAATAAATGTCGCCGCTACATGATTTAAAGCTAACAGTCAATTCTGAATAGAGCAGAGAAAACTAAGTCATACCTTCTTTGTGTTAGCATAATGATTCAGGGGTGCGTCACCTTTGATCAAATTGTCTGGTGAGATACCGGTGTCCAATAAAGAGCGGGGATTCTCAGTCAAGTTAGCTGCATAAACAACACCTGAGCCCATGTTGGGTGTTGTTGGAACTACATACTTCTCTAAATCAAGCTCCAAACCAGAAGTGAAGTCATTCTGCTTGAAGGAAAAAGACAAAATTGGCAGAACAGAAAAGGAAGCGCCACCTATAGTGCAATAGAAACACAGGCAACAGCTTTGTGGGAAGAATTTATTTTTTTAAGTACACAGTAACAAACACTGCTCCTGCCATCGGAAAGACCCTTGAACCTACTTCTTTACACTAATATATTTTGCCAAATCTGGGTGTCACACTTCGCATAAAGACAGCATTGGACATGAGTGGGCCTGTCTAAATTAGTTAGGGAAACTAACTTTTAGGTCACATAAGTACCTTATGCTAAATGCAATTTGGTCTTTTCCCGAAGTCCTACACTGGGACGTTTTTTACCATTTGATTTTCTGCTTGGTTTGATGTATTTTAAATGCTTGCAGTTCTCCTAAAGGTAAAATCTGTCACCATTCTGGGGTTTTAAAGGCATTACTCCAATACTTCCACTGGTCACAACTTCTTGTGACCATTGGAAGCATGCCATTGAACTTTTTGACATTTGACCACTAGAGTAAAATGGCAACTCATTGTGAAATACTTCCATAATATTACGAACTTTAAATATCTGTGACGGAAACTAATGGCCAAGCATCTCAAACACCATGATGACCGGAGAGAGTAGGTTACATTCACAAGAACACAAGAGCTGAAACATCAAAGTAATATGTAAGATGTACTGTCAGTCATGGTTCTGAAATCTGCTGGGTACTTGGTCAGTTTCACACCCTCTTGAGTGAACACATCACTTCATTACACCAATTAATAGCAGGGAAATGGGAACGTGTTGAAACAAGTGAGTTTTGCTAGGAACCAGACATGAGGTCCAGGTCCACAAGCAAGTAGCAAGCTGCCTCAAACAGTCAACCTATTACATAGCACCCTTTAAGGTATCGGACTGTTAACAACAAAGCATTGGCTGGAAACTAGATGCTACAAACAGTCAAACACTACTTTAAAATAAACCAGGTTTTTGCAAAAAATAAGCATATATACTATCCGTTAAAAGATTATTGGAGGGTTAGGTTTACAATTTCCTAATTACATGCGGCAGCACCATAATACAGAAGTAAGATAAAGCATTTAAAAGAATTCAAACCTGGTCCCTGGCTTCAGTCTCAGTGTTCATAACGACATCATAGGTCCCTCGCACCCTTGAAGGCTGACGATTCTCCTGATGAGCCTTCCAGCTAGCGGCTAGGTCAAATGGGGACAACATCTCTGTCTCAACCCAAACCTTACACTCAAGTGAATCTTTCTCAGCGAGTTTAAAGACTGCATCCGTCATTTCCACTTGATTGCTCCCGCAACCTAGCGGTCGGTTCGGTCCCTCCTCAACAATGCACTCTGAGCTATCGGCTTTTGGCTTCAATAGTAACTTGAAATCCAGTGTTTCTAACAAAACATAACAAAAGAAGGGCATAAAAGCTAGTCAGAATGCTAAAAAAACTGAACAAAATCTAACTCCCTGCCTATGTACTCCCTCCGTTCCAAATTTGAACTAAAACCACGACGAGTAATTTGGAACGGAGAGAGTAGTAAGTAAACAACTCAGTTAACCAGAGCATAACAAATGAAGAATGATCAGCTGAAGAATCACTTTGTTTCATTTCGAAGGCCCAACTCCATGTACTACATTGTTATACTCAGCAATGACAAATCACTAGTTCATGACGTGTACACACATTAAACAGACAGGAGACAGCCCCAACAAATAATTAAAGCCCAGCCCAACAACGCAAACCAGAGCATCCCAGCGGCATGCCACAGCAAGATAGCTCATCATAGTACAAACCTCCCCAGAAGGGATCTCAAACCCACATGGAGTTGTCGAACAGCATGATAAAATGAACCAACTCACCGTGTCGAGAAGGGAGGACGCAGCTGAGCTCCCAAATGGCGGCCGCGGCCCGCTCCATCGGCAACTGCGAACACCACCAGGAAAAAAATATTTCATCAATCTCCGCACGGGAAACACACTCGCGAACAAGAGGGGATGGATGCGACGCTTACGGCTTTGGAAGGGTCCCACGAGCCGGCGGCGGGGTGGGAGCCGAAGAGGTGAGGGGCGAGGTCGAGCGCCGCCAGGCGGGGGCTCTCCAACTTGACCGAGACATACTGATGGTCGGATGCTCCGCCGGAGCTCGCCGCCGTCGCCATCGCCGGGGAGGCCAAAGGAAGGGGGACTTGGAAGGTGCCGGAAGGAAGAAAAAGCGGGCGCGTCGATATCGCCTTTTCGTGCGACTGTCAAGTGGAGCCACGAGGGGAGTTGCGATGGTGGTAGATCCCTTCGTAATCCGCAACAGCAGGTGGGGCCGGAAATGTACCTGGCCCACCAGCCAGCCTAAGAATGTCCGACGACAACAGCGCTACCGGCCGCTACCGCCGGCCGGCGACGGCGGGCGAAGCGTCTCAGCGCGGAGAAAGGGGGCGAGCAGCCTAGAGAGAGGGAGAGAGATTCGCGGGAAGTAGGCGGTGCGGCGGGGAGACGCCGTCATATGGACCGGCCCGCCACCGCCGGTTGTTTCCGCCGCACCAGCAAGGGCTACACGATCCAGGTATTTTTTTTTGGTGGGGGAGGGGGGGGGGTAGATTTTGCAGCAGCCTGCCAGGTCCATGCCTTCGTGCTTGGTTTGCTCGCGCATCTCTGTTGGTTAGTTGAGTAATCTCGCAAATTCTTTCCACCATTGGTGGATTGTGCAAAATATTTGGGCTTATGGTGCTTAGGTGTTTTTTCTTTTGAGGGTTATATATAGGTGGTATTCTCATTGCTTACGGACAATAGCTGCTAAAGAAGTAAATGACGTTGTTGATTCAACATACACTTGAACACATTTTCAGCGAAACAATGCAGCAGTTAACAACAGAATCTGAAGTGGTAGGCGCCGTAGAGCGAAGTTGATTGGTGCCCGTGTTTTTTTTTCTTGACAGCAACCTTGTAGATTTCCTCTGGTTTGTGGATCTTCGGCGCCGGGAACACTTGCACATTTTGCCAAACCACGTGATCCTGCTGCCTTCGATCCAAAACGTGATTTGAGACGATAGTACTTCTTAAAATTTTGTGTAGCTTATTATTAGACCATGTGGGTCACATTATGCTTAATGGGAAGCCAAAGGAGAGATGTGGTTTGGCAATTATTACTTAATGGGAAGCATTTACAGCCAGTTTGCTCTTGAGCAAACCTCAGACAAATTCTAACAAGAAAAAACCTTATTCGGTGTGCCCTAACAGTTGTGAATCTTACTCTTTAGGAATGAAAGGCACATACTGTCGTCCTATCTGTATAATATGATTATACTGTCTTCCTATCTGTATAATAGGGCTATCCAGCATTGGTGGATTGTGGAAAATGTCGAGCTTATGGTGCTTAGGTGGTATTTTTATTGCTACAGACAATTAGAGCTCCTGAAGAAGTAGAGGATGTTGTTGACTCGAACATACACTTGAACACTCTCTAACAGAGGAATCTGAAAAGGTAGGCGCCCTAGGTAAAAGTGGATTTGTCTGCTTTTTTTATGGGAAAACTGGATGTATCTGATACTCTTGTCAGTTGTCGCATAAATGCTGTGCAGGTTTGAATACTTGGAGCAGTCAGCTAGCTTTTGAGCATTTACAGCCAATTTGCTCTTTAGCAAACCCCAGACAAATTCTAACAAGAAAAAAATCGCATTCAGTGTGCCCTAACAATTGTGAATCACACTCCTTAGGAATAAAGGGCACATACTGTCGTCCTGTCTGTATCCGTAAATTATGCCATTTCCAGATTCTTACTTCATACTTCATGGTATGACCACCTAACAATCAAAGGGTTGGCTCTTGTTTCTTTTGTTTACCAGCCTCTAATGAAACTTTGGAATGTTCCCAAAAGGTGTACTTAAATTAAGAGTTCTGAGTAGATGCACTTAGAATTCTCAGGCTTCAAATTGCATCCAAGAGGTCCGCATCTTAGATGCAAAATAATTAAGTTATGAAAATTGTTCACGGAATTATCCTGGAGACTAGTGGATTCGACCTGGAGCCAACCTCGGCAAAACTTAATTATGTCCGTTGTATCCCAATGATGCTTATTTGAACCCATATATGATCCATCAGATCACTCTGACTTGCTTGCATACGTCTTGAGTTCTTGGAACGCTTTCCGGCAACCTTCATCAAAGCCACCCGCAAGCTGCAAATTTGGTTTGTTGCAGTTACCTTGGTTAGTTAGTTTATAGGTAGCAACTCATAATGCCATCCGAAAGTAATTCATGATTGTGGTAGAATTACCTGATGTATTCGGAAGGCAAAGCGGACACCTTGCAGGAGCAGTTCCTCATCATTTACAAATGGATCTGACTTCAGTGCATTCATAATGCGGTTCATGTATTCTTTTGCAAGCTTCAATGAAGCGGCCTTTAGCTGTTAAGGCAGCAAGAGGATACTTCATATATTATATGTCTATTAGACATGAATTTATAGCTAAAAGGGTAGTGAGATAATTCCAATTTGTACCACATAACTCATAAGTTGGTTTGGAGTTGAAGACGAGTTTGTAAAATGCACTTAACTATCTCTTCTCTATTATACCAAACTGATGAAAAAGATGGATATTAGAAGTTTGGGAGTACATGGTACATACTTGGCTTATGATTCCAGAATCAAGCATCCAATCCCATGGGATCATGAGATCCTTGTATCTTCCACTTGCACTGTCCCTTATTTTTTCAGTATTGTGAATACCTTGTTCAATTCTACAAGGGGAAGTATGAATCATGTCATATTGTTGAAAGTTTGACAATGCAACAGCCTTACTAAATGCATGCAGTTCGTCTACTCACTTGTCCTGTAGAGCTTGCATGCGCTTCAAAGCCATAGGTGTAGCCACTCTCCTGTCGTCGTGAAATGATGATGCTTCTGCTTCCAAGTTCTTCAGATCCCGGTAGGTGAATGCTGCTTCTCTCATGGCATCTGCTTTCTTCTCAGGCCAGCTAGGGAAGTGCTTGAGCACTGCCCGTTCGTCTATCAGGTATGATAGTTCCCCATCTAGCCACTTCACAAACTCTTCAACATCGGCTATTTCCTTGTATGCTGCATTCTGAACTTCCCTTGCCAGGAAGCTAATGAATTCACCCTGATTTTCTACATCTGATTTAATCTGTTGGAACACAGTCATAAGGGAATATTTTTGGATTGGTGAGGAAATTATTGATCTGTACAGAATAATAGGGAGAAAACATGGCTCGGATGTACATTAAGAGAAAAAATAAAGAGTTATATAACATTATGAACTGCAGGAGGGAAACAGAAAAATCAGAAGAACATGTCGCATGCTCTTAAACTAACACATGGCATTGCTTTTTGATGCATAAAGAAAAGATATCATATATTGTGGTGTATTCGTAAGGTTTTAAAGATGAGTGGAAAATTTAAACAATAAAAAATTACTATTTATGAAATAGTCTATCTGTTGAGATATTGTCTTTAATACAACAACGAACTGGTAACTGTCATGCGGGAGGAAATATTGTGCAATTGACATAGTACTCATACTCTTGTTGCTTATGTTGGTTCAAAAAGAAAAGAAAAGTTAAACTAAGAAAGGAATTGGCAGCTAAGTAAACAATATATCATATGCACATTTAAAATTAGATAGAAAATCATATGTACTTACAGCTATAACATAAGCTGATCTGTTCTCTATCTCCCCGATCATGTCTCGGCTGTTAGTAGCTACTGGAATTCCCACAGATCCAGACTTCGCATCGCTTTTGCCTTCTCTTCTTACTAACAACCGGTACAACTCAACTACCTCTGGCACCCTTTGGACTCCCTTGGTGCTCTTCAGTAATTTGGAAGGTAGGGGAGGTGGCGGTGGAGGAGGAGGACCCATGGATCCTTCCTTTTTTGCCTTGATGATCGGTTGGATGCACGTCGGACTTGGTGGTGGATTTGGAACCCTTGGTGCTCTTGATTTCACTGACGGTGTCCTAGAAAATTGCTGCCTGCTGTAACATGCCGAACTGTTGAGATCCATGGCTTCCTTCACATCATCATTGTTGTGAACAAACTGTTTTTCCTTGAAGTAGTTGTTGCTGGTTGCAGAATTCTCCGGCTTCTTCCACATTATCTTTCTATCAGTATCCTGCCCTTCAAGTGAGGAGACTTGGCCTTTTAGACGGCTGACTTGATGCTTCAGTTGCTTGTTCTCCTCTTCCAGAGTGTGGTTCCTCTCGATCAGGCCATGGAGCTTGCTTCTCAGAAGTGCAACACATGCATCACCCTCCCTCATCATCTCTTCTTTGCCAGAGGAGATGATCTCTCTGTATGGTGGTACTGATTCCTCTCGTATAATCTATATATGTCTCCTACTTCATCACTCATATAATTCTGTGGAGCACTAAAGGAGATGTAAGTGAGCTGCTGTACGATTCTGTTGAGTCTAGCCAAGAGGAACTTACATATGTGCAGGGAAGAACTGGTGGAACATAAAGTTAGGTAGGATAGGGCTGCTGCTAGGCTAATTACTTGTCCTTCAAGTGATTGCTATGGGGTACCTATCTTCTTTGTGTAACTTCACTAAAGAAATTCAGTCGTACAAGCTTACGTGTTTTGCTTTTCCTTTTGTGTACGACTATTTTCCAATTCTATCATACATAATTTACCGCCGTCTATGTTCAGTTCACTTGGCTGGTATATTTTTTAGATTTACCTTGAGCTGTCGGTGTGCTATTTTACACCAACCAAGAGGTAAAGGTTTTTTATCACTCTTCTTTCTCTGAAAAATATGTCATTTTCCTTCATGCTTGGTTTCTTCTGATTGCACTTTTTTCCTTTTTGTGAAGTTGTGACTGCAAAAGCCTGAATACAAGCTTTCTTCTGCCTCAAGCTGTGTAAAAGGAACTCAGATGGAACTCCTTTACCAGCCCTGGACACCTTTGGCTAATAAGACCAAGTGAATATTTTGAAAAGTAGAGGGACAAGAAGAAACAAAATAAAGCCAAGCGAAAGAAGGGGAAAAGCAGATCTGAATGTGTTTATCTTTCAAAACACACAGGTATTGTTACACTCCTTGGAACTGTAGCTCCTACTGTAACAATCCTATTCCTCACCCATGTGTTTTGATTGCTGAAGATTTCTGGTGAAGCCTTTCCTACCTGTATCTGAACAGCATTGGGCATCTGTTTATGCCACCAAATATAGGCGGTAGCAGAGCCCCGAAAACAACATATCAGTAGGTTTGGAAAAAGGAGTCCCTACGAAGGAAGATTCTGACAATGTTATAAAGAAAATGTAGAAATAAACTGTTACAGGATGACAACAGATTAAGCTGGCATCAAAGGTTACTCTGTGTAATCTGAGATACAGGTACCATTGTAAAGTCCCTGACCCGTAGGGAATTGCGGCCATGTTTAAGGAGTCCATTGATTTCGTTGCGTCAGTTTCCATGCTCGGATTGGGTGTGATTTGTGTAGAATGGGATCGCAGTACCTGGTTGGTGGAAGTACTGCATACATATATGCAGTGCGGTGCATCAACTGCGAGAGATGCTTTGCATGGACCCCCTGTGACTGCGTGTACCATTACGCCTAACGATGTACTAACAATTGCACTCATAAATGTAAGGAGTGTCTGGGACTGAGTAGTGATCATTTTCAATTATTCATACTGTATAAGCTACAGAAGGTGGACGACAAACTTGGCAAATATGGAGATCATATATGCCGGATAATCCCCTGGTAAGCTGTGCTAATGTGCAATGCCAACCTAAAAGGCATTGATACTTAATGATTCACATACCCTCTGTTAAGTTCATCTGAAATCAACAAATGTTTTTTTCCTAACCACTACTTTAGTGCATTAAACGTTCTTATATTTCTTTACGGATGAAGTAGTTATTACAGTATCAGTGAAGGCAACTTGATACTCGCCGGTTGCTAGGGTGAAATTGAGTCCCACTCCAGCCGTTTGGCGTTGCCTGTTGGATTGTAGTAGTACGAGTACTTGGGTCTTGGTATAGCGGGCGTGTAGAAAGAAAGAAAGAAATCTTGGCAGTGCAGACATCGGCGTCAGGCTTTTTCTGGTGAAGTTTGGGCGGTGCTTGCCTGACCCGACGTTTGTACTAGACTACTGCCCTACTGGACAGTGGATCGTTGTCAGAGTACAGAAAATAGACCAGATTTCTTCACGGAAACTGACGGCCTTGAATCTGGATGGTGTCGGCGCACCTGCTTGTCCCGGTGAGTCATCCCATCACACGATTTCAGATCAGGGGCACCCACCCCTCTCCTCCGCTGCCCCCACGGCGGCCGGAGCCCAAGATCCACCTTCAAGCCCCAACCACCGCCCCCCTGCCGATGCTGCATCTCTCCTGCAGCTACTGGCATCCCCGCCGGCCGGCCTATCCTCGGCGTCCCCTTGCCTGCGCAAAGATGCGGACCTGGTGGAGATCTCCTCTCCAGATCCCCCCTCGGCCACCATTTTGGGTACGAATCAAAGCCGTATCCCGCCCGCGGCAGTGGAATCTTGCCCTGCTTCGGCTCCGGCCGCACAACCCAGGCTGCGCTCGCTGATCGTCGCGCCTGACGGTTGGGCTGCACCTTCCTCGGTTCGTGTGCCTTCCCCTGCACCTCGCCTTCATTCCATTATTGTGGCACCAGAGGATGGGTTGCTGCCTGACGCCGCTCTGCCTGCCGCGGCTAGGCAGCAGCCTGCTACTGGATCCGGCGATGCTGCTGCCGAGGATTGCTCCCTTGGATGGCAACAAGTGCGCTCTAGGAAGGAGAAGCGCAATCCGCAGGCCCCCGTTTTGGGAGATCCGCGGCAGGGGCGATAGGGCCGGCGTGCTCCGCCCTCTGATCCCATGGCTTTGAAGCAGCATCTCGCGTTTAAGGCTAGATTCCGCGGCAAATGTTTTCGCTGCATGTCAAAGCGCCATTGTAACACCCGGATAATCTTGCTACAGTAATCCTGCGCTAATCATGCCACGTCATCCCGATTATTGTTACTAACCTCGCAATAATTCGAAACCGTTCAAATTCAATTTAGATTATTGGTAACAATAAAAGTCTCCAAAAATTAAAACCAAAATGTTTGGGGTGCGCCAAATAATACAAAGGTAATTATGGTGTAGCCAACATCTTTTTACAAAATGCTTAAGTAATTTAAAATGATTAAAACAGAAAAGAAATAATAAAAGAAGATACAAAAAGAAAACAAAAAAAAAAAGAGAGAAAGGGGAACCTCCCTCCCCTGGGCCACGGCCTAGCTAACCGGCTGGCCCAACTGGGCCAAGGCCCACCCCTCTCTCCTTATTCCTCCCCCCCACCCGGTGAGAGCCCCCCCACCGACACCCATTCCCCCCCCCCCCGCGGCAAAATATCTCGCCCTCCTCTCTCTCCCCCGACTGGATCGGGATCGAGAGGAGGAGGACCCGACGCCGTCGCCGCCCGGAGCTCGAAGCTCCTCCCTCGCCGGGCCGCCTCCTCCCCTGCGTCGACGCCGTCCCCATCCCCCGCCCCGAGCTTCCCCGAGCACGCTCCCGAGTCCCTACCCCCTCCCGTGAGCTCCTCCTCCTCCCTTCCCCCTCTGTCGCCGGCGCCGTTCGCGCCCAGCCGCGGCCCCGCACGGCGGTCGCCGCGCCCTAGCCGCGCGCCGCCGCCCTGTCTCGCCCGCGCCGCCCCGTTCGTCCCCGCGGTCGCCCCTCGTGCCCCCCCGCGGCTGTGTCCGGTGCCCGCGACCCGCTTCGCCGTGCCCCCCCTGCACTGGCCCTGGCCTCACTCCCCCTCGCCATGGCCTCGCCCCTCTCCTGGCAACGCCGCTGGCCGTTGGCCGCGTGCGCCCCGCGCCCTGCACCGGTTGCTCGTGCCCTGCTCCTCCCATTTTGCCTGTCGTGGCCTCGCCACTGCCACGCCGGCGACCCCGCCCCCCTCGCCGTGGCCCCGACTGGTTGCATCCAGTGCGGGCGCCCGCAACCCCCAGCGCACCTCGCCGCCGCCCCCGGTCCCCCAGCACCTCATTGGCTTGGGCCGGCGCCCCCCCCAGTGCCCGCAACCGCGGCGCCGTTCGGGCAGTGCCCGCGCGCCCGCTTGGCCCCTCTGGGCCTATGACAGCCGGGGCCCACGCCCTAGAAACGTTTAATTAAAAAAAAGAAGGAACTAAAATTAATAATAATAAAAATAACTAAATAGATAATTAATTAATTAATTAATTAAGGAATTAATTAAGTTAATTAATCATAATTAGATTAACTTAATTAACTAATTAATCTAATTAAATAGTAATTAGTTAGATAACCCTGATTAGCTTAATCACATAATGACAGGTGGGACCCACACGTCAGCTTGACTAGTCAACACCCCTGTTGACTGCTGACGTCATGCTGACGTCAGCAAACACTGTTTTGGGATAATGTTAGATTTAAATAATTAATTAAATTCCAGAAATTAATAAAATCTTTAGAAAATCGTATCTTTTAATCCGTAACTCGGATTAAATTATTTTCAACATGAAAGTTGCTCAGAACGACGAGACGAACCCGGATACGCAGCCCGTTCATCCGCCGCACACCCCTAACATCTCAAACTCGCAACTTTCCCCCTCCGGCTCCTCTGCCCGAAAACGCGGAACCCCGGGGATACTTTCCCGGATGTTTCCCCCCCTTCACCGGTATCATCCCATACCGCGTTAGGGCACCTCTAACGCCGTTACTTGTCATGTCTTGCATCACTATGCCTCTGCTTGTTTAAATATTTATTGTTTCTCCCCCCTCTCCTCTCGATAGACATCGAGGCCGACGCTGCCGCTGCCCCGTTCGACTACGGAGTTGACGATCCCTCTCTCTTGCCAGAGCAACCAGGCAAGCCCCCCTTTGATCACCAGATATCGCCTATTCTTCTCTATACTGCTTGCATTAGAGTAGTGTAGCATGTTACTGCTTTCAGTTAATCCTATACTGCTGCATAGCCTGTCCTTGCTACTATTGTTGTTACCTTTACCTGTTATCCTACTGCTTAGTATAGGATGCTAGTGTTCCATCAGTGGCCCTATACTCTTGTCCGTCTGCCATGCTATAGTATTGGGTCGTGATCACTTCGGGAAGTGATCGCGGACATATACTATATACTTTACACTGTTACATTACCTGTGATACTGTTCGGAGATGGGGGCTGAAGGGGCAGGTGGCTCCATCCCGGTAGAGGTGGGCCTGGGTTCCCGACGGCCCCGGACTGTTACTTTGTGGCGGAGCGATAGGGCAGGTTCAGACCACCTAGGAGAGAGGTGGGCCTGGCCCTAGTCGGCGTTCGTGATACTTAACACGCTTAACGAGATCTGGGTATTTGATTTGAGTCTGGCCATTTGGTCTATACGCACTAACCACCTACGCGGGAGTAGTTATGGGTATCCCGACGTCGTGGTATCAGCCGAAGCACTTCTTGACGTCAGCGACTGAGTGGCGCGCGCCGGATTGGACTGGAACGCCACTAGGCTAGGTCTGCTTCCGGCCGCGTTCGCAACGTGCAGGTGTGCTCAGGGCGATGGGCCCAGACCCCTGCGCGCTTAGGTTTAGACCGGCGTGCTGACCGCTCTGTTGTGCCTAGGTGGGGCTGCGACGTGTTGATCTCCCGAGGCCGGGCATGACCCAGGAAAGTGTGTCCGGCCAAATGGGATCAAGCGTGTTGGGCTATGTGGTGCACCCCTGCAGGGAAGTTTATCTATTCGAATAGCCGTGTCCCTCGGTAAAAGGACGACCCGGAGTTGTACCTTAACCTTATGACAACTAGAACCGGATACTTAATAAAACACACCCTTCCAAGTGCCACCTATAACCCGGTGATCGCTCTCTAACAGGGCGACGAGGAGGGGATCGCCGGGTAGGATTATGCTATACGATGCTACTTGGAGGACTTCAGTCTACTCTCTCCTATATGCTGCAAGACGGAGGCGACCAGAAGCGTAGTCTTCGATAAGACTAGCTATCCCCCTCTTATTCTGGCATTCTGCAGTTCAGTCCACTGATATGGCCCTTTACACATATATCCATGCATATGTAGTGTAGCTCCTTGCTTGCGAGTACTTTGGATGAGTACTCACGGTTGCTTTCTCCTTCTTTTCCCCCTATCCCTTCTACCTGGTTGTCGCAACCAGATGTTGGAGCTCAGGATCCAGACGCCACCGTCGACGACGACTCCTACTACACTGGAGGTGCCTACTACTACGTGCAGCCCGTTGATGACGACCAGGAGTAGTTAGGAGGATCCCAGGCAGGAGGCCTGCGCCTCGTTCGATCTGTATCCCCGTTTGTGCTAGCCTTCTTAAGGCAAACTTGTTGAACTTATGTCTGTACTCAGATATTGTTGCTTCCGCTGACTCGTCTATGATCGAGCACTTGTATTCGAGCCCTCGAGGCCCCTGGCTTGTATTATGATGCTTGTATGACTTATTTATGTTTTAGAGTTGTGTTGTGATATCTTCCCGTGAGTCCCTGATCTTGATCGTACACACTTGCGTGCATGATTAGTGTACGATTGAATCGGGGGCGTCACAAGTTGGTATCAGAGCCGACTGCCTGTAGGAATCCCCCTTCCACACTCCTTGGCCGAAGTCGAGTCTAGACATTACAAAAACTTGACTAACATTGGTTGTGTGCCTTACGGGCCCACGTCGCCATCGGGTGGTACTAGGATCTTTTACTCCTCGACCTTTACTCTGGGACTCTAAACTCTCTTCTACTCGGGTTAAACGAATTTACTAACCCTGACACTAGGATCCCGCGACGACATTCACCCCAAAGTTGGATAAAAGCCATAGTTATTCCTTGGTATAGTGTTTTGCACAATTTCCACACTGTCATTTGACTCCTTTGAAACATCTTTGTTTTCAGATGGAACCCACGAGGCAGGTCGTGCGCCACACGGCGGCCATTGGTGCCTCGGGATCACCGGCCGTGCTAGCTGAGATGATGACCTATCTAGGTTATCGCTGGCACCCCGAGTACACCATCACCGAGGAGTACCAGGACTTTAACCAGGAGCAGTACCGTGCCACCGTCCACCTCTACTCTCGGGAGTATGACTCCACTACAGTGCTGCACACCGCTTATGGTGTTGGAGTGACCATTGATATGGCAGTTCACGATGCTGCCTATGCTGCTCTGACACGCCTTCGTAGGGAGTACCGGGAGTTGGACACCTCCCCCTTCAGGCACATTGCTATCGCATCTGATATTGGTGCGGAGGGTTACTACACTGCTGCCTACTCCACTGTCACCCGCGAGCCCTTCCACCATCAGAACTTTGTTCTGCATGCTGATGGTCTGGATCGAGCTAACCGAGCTCTTCGCCACGAGTTGTACACCACTCGTCAGCACCTCTACCGTGCCTTGACGATGTTACACCCCTTTGTTGGATCTGGGGAGCTGCCGCGTTCTGCTATCTATCCAGCCAGGACCGTGATGCCTCAGGGTGTCGGTTGGCCGGAGGTGGGAGGCTACTCTCCCGCACTTGGTCCTCTTCTGCCACTTGAGCGTCGGGTTCAGCACCAGAGCACCCGCGGACCCCAGGTTGCCGACGTGGTGTACCCGTTGCCACACTACCAGCTTTCAGGCTACACCTTCCTCCGCAGTGTCGTGTGGGACTGATGTAGACTTGCTTGCTTATGTTAGATGCATTCGCCGCGAACCTGCGTGCCGCCTATGATGTCTTAGTCTATGTACTGAACTCTGTGTACCGAACACTTCGCATGATCTCTTTTGTAAGACGTGCCGTCTATTATGTGGTATCTATCGTGCTGCTTTCATTATGCATGTTTCGTCTTGAATGATTCTTGTCTTTGCAAATATTCTCAAATGCTGAACTACCCCTGTTATATATTAGCAGGATGGTTAGACCAGGTGGTCGTGGTCGGGGTGGCAACTTCCCACCACCGCCTGAGTACATGGCTGGTATGATCCAACAGCTTGAGATGAATCGCCAGTTCATGGAGAACATGATGGCTCAGTTTCCTCGCCCCAATATGAACCAGCAGCCAAACACAGTAACTCTGCAAGATTTCATACGCCTGAACCCAACTGTGTACCGCAGCTCAACTCAGCCTCTGGATGCTGATGACTGGCTCCGTGACATCACCTATGAGATGGAGTCTGCTGATGTAGCCCCTGCCAGCTATGTCACGTTTGCTTCCTTCTTCCTGAAGGGACCCGTGGCTTAATGGTGGGACAGCCACAGGCGTACTCTGCCAGCTGGAACAATCATCACCTGGCCAGACTTCCAAACTGCTTTCCGTGCCCGCTTCATTCCTCAGGGAGTCATGGACCGGAAGAAGCGTGAGTTCCGCAACCTCATCCAAGGCAACAAAACTGTTGAAGCTTATCAACGGGAGTTTCTGGACTTGTCCCGCTATGCTGAAGAGGACATTGCTACTGATTCACGCAGACAGGAGAAGTTCCGTGACGGCCTTCAAGCTGACATCAAGTTCGCACTTCTAGTGCACGACTTTGCTGATTTCGCCACCTTGGTGAACAAAGCCATCAACGTCGAAACTGGTCTGCAGGAATACCAGAGCTCTCACAGGCGCAGCCGTGACACGGGCTCATCTTCGGGCCCGTCCTCGCAGAAGCGCAAGATATGGATTCCCAACAGCATGTACCAGTCGAATGCACCTGTCCCTAGGCAGTCCTATGCTGCACCTCGTCTGCCTACTGCTCCTACTAGGCAGCCAAGACTTCCAGCTCCACCACCCCAAGCTCCTGTTCCTACTCCCGAGAATGGCTTGTGCTTCAGGTGCGGACAACCAGGGCACCGTGCTAGGGAATGCAACCAGAAACAGAATCAACTGGCCCTTCCAGCAACAGGCCGTGGAAGCAACCAGAACCGTAACAGCAAAGCCAAGTCCTATGGCCGTGTTCATGCCAACCACGTTGATCTGAACGAAGCTCAAGACCAGCCTTCTACTGTGATGGGTACACTCCTCGTAAATTCAGTACCTGCATCTGTTTTATTCGATACAGGAGCATCGCATTCATTCATGTCAGAAGATTTTGCATTCAAGCATGGCATTAAATACGAGGAGATGAACACTTCGGTAGTGGTAAAAAACCCCGTGGGACAATGTCAAACCTCCATGGTTGGCGTCGACGTCCCCGTGGAAATCGAAGGGCTGGAATTCTATGCCGCGCCCATTATCCTGAAGACGTCTAACATCGACCTCATTCTGGGGATGGATTGGTTGAAAGCGCATACTGCTTCCATAGTTTGCGCCACTAAGACCGTCCATCTGCTACATCCTTCAGATGAAATAGTTACATACCACGCTCGCCTGGTGCAAAATGCCGAGGCAAGGCTTTATGCCTTGAATGCATTGAACTCTGCACCACTCGAGGGCATCGAAAACATCCCCGTCGTGCGTGACTTCCTCGACGTCTTTCCTGAAGAACTTCCAGGGATTCCCCCTGCTAGAGCTATCGAATTCGTCATCGACTTGAAACCAGGCACCACTCCTATTGCCAAGCGACCCTACAAGATGCCACCACATGAACTCCTTGAGCTTAAGGAGGAAATCGACAAATCTCTTCAAAATGGTTTCATTCGCCCAAGTTGCTCTCCTTGGGGAGCACCTTCTCTCTTTGTCAAGAAGAAGGATGGGACAAACCGACTGGTCCAAGACTACCGTCCTATTAACCAAGCTACCATTCAGAACAAGTATCCTCTTCCCCGGATCAATGATCTGTATGATCAACTGGCTGGTTCATCAGTGTTCTCTAAACTCGACTTGAGGTTGGGTTACCACCAGATCCGTGTTCGTGAAGAGGATATCCCAAAGACCGCCTTTGTGACTCGTTATGGTTCATACGAGTACACTGTCATGTCCTTCGGCTTAACCAATGCCCCAGCCACCTTCTCTCGCCTGATGAACTATATATTCATGGATTACCTCGACAAGTTCGTTGTGGTTTATCTGGATGATATCCTGGTATTTTCCAAGAACGAAGAAGAACATGCTGAACATCTTCGACTTGTGCTGGAAAAGCTACGAGAACATCAGCTGTATGCCAAGTTCTCTAAATGTGAATTCTGGCTCCCTGAAGTAACCTATCTTGGACATGTCATCTCTAAGGATGGTATTGCCGTTAACCCTGAACGAGTTCAGGCTATCCTTGATTGGAATCCTCCGAAGAATGTCAAGCAAGTCAGAAGTTTTCTCGGTCTCGCCAGCTATTGCCGTCGATTCGTCGAGAACTTCTCCAAGATTGCCAGGCCTCTGACTAACTTGCTGCATAAGGGCGTCAAGTTCCAATGGACAGACAAATGTCAGGAAAGCTTCCAGGCACTTAAAGACAAGTTGACTTCTGCCCCAGTGCTAGCTCCACCTGATACAAAGAAGGACTTCGTCATTTACTGCGACGCTTCCCGTCAAGGATTAGGCTGTGTCCTAATGCAAGAGCGCAGAGTGATTGCCTATGCCTCTCGTCAATTGCGCCCTCATGAAGAGAACTACCCAGTTCACGATCTCGAGCTTGCTGCTGTCATTCATGCACTGAAGCAGTGGCGGCATTACCTTCTCGGTAATCGTTGCGAGATATTCACTGACCATCAAAGTCTGAAGTATCTGTTTACTCAGCCAGATCTGAACCTCCGTCAGCAAAGATGGATGGAGACCGTAGCAGATTTTGACTTGGGTATTTCCTATACACCAGGCAAGGCTAATGTAATGGCAGATGCCTTGAGCCGCAAGTCTTACTGCAACCACCTCCAGGTTCATAAAGTTCAGCCCTCGCTCGTTGAAGAATTCAGAAAGCTGAACCTCCATATTGTTCCCCCGGGTGCACTCACTCCCCCTCCTGAGGAGTTTCAGAAGATGAACCTCCGTGTTATTCCCCAGGGTTCCCTCTATACCCTGGCTGTCGAACCCGATCTCGTGAGCTCCATCAAGACAATACAAGGATACGACTCTGAAGTCCACAAGATTAAGCGCGACCTCAAGGAAGGAAAGCCCTCATACTTCACTATTGCTGGTGATGGCGCCTTGTACTTCAAAGGCCGCCTAGTGGTGCCGTGTAAGAAGGAAAACCTGAATATGACTCGGAAAGTTATGAAAGAAGCTCATGATACGCCTCTGTGTATCCATCCTGGTAGTACTAAGATGTACCAGGACATTCGTCAAAGATTCTGGTGGTCTAATATGAAGCAAGACATTGCTCGCTATGTTGCCGAGTGTGACGTTTGCCGTCGTATCAAAGCAGAACATCAAAGGCCTGCTGGAACTCTGCAACCTATCTCTATTCCGGAATGGAAATGGGACCATGTTGAAATGGACTTCGTCACTGGATTGCCCAAATCTCAGAAAGGTAATGATGCTATTCTTGTCGTCATTGACCGGCTTTCTAAAGTTGCACATTTTCTGGCGGTCAAGGAAACTATCACTGCTAGCCAGCTTGCAACTCTCTACATGTCCAGAATTGTTTCACTTCACGGTATCCCACTGGTTATCAGTTCGGACCGTGGCAGCTTATTCACTTCAAGATTCTGGGCAAGTTTCCAAGAAGCTATGGGGACCCACTTATCTTTCAGTACTGCGTTTCATCCGCAGTCACAAGGGCAAGTTGAACGTGTCAACCAAGTTCTCGAAGACATGCTTCGAGCTCGTGTTATTTCCTTTGGCAAGAAATGGGAGGAATCTCTCCCGTATGCTGAGTTCTCTTATAATAATAGCTATCAAGCTAGTCTGAAGATGGCCCCCTTCGAAGTGTTATATGGACGAAAGTGCCGAACCCCTCTGAACTGGTCAAAAACTGGGGAACGTCCACTCTTTGGTCCGGATATTATCCAACATGCCGAAGAACAAGTCCGCATTATTCGCGAGAATCTCAAGACTGCTCAGTCACGCCAAAAGAGTAACTATGATCGTCATCATAAAGACATGGTCTATCAACCTGGCGAAAAGGCCTATCTTCGAGTTACACCAGTGAAGGGTGCACACCGCTTCGGGATCAAAGGAAAGCTAGCTCCCCGCTATATTGGTCCTTTCACTATTCTCGAGAGGCGTGGAAAAGTGGCTTATCAACTGGAGCTTCCGCCGAACCTTTCTCAGGTTCACGATGTGTTCCACGTGTCACAACTCCGTCGCTGCTTCAAGGACCAAATCCGAGCAGTGGATCATGAAGTGCTTGAATTGCAACAGGACCTCTCCTATAAAGAGCATCCGGTCCGCATTCTCGACCAAGCTGAACGCCGCACACGCCAGAAGGCGATCAAGTTCCTCAAAGTCCAGTGGACGCACCATTCTGAAGATGAAGCCACCTGGGAACGCGAGGATCGTCTTCGTGAAGAATACCCCGCACTGTTTCCTTCTACCTCCTAAATCTCGGGACGAGATTTCTTGTAGTGGAGGAGATTTGTAACACCCGGATAATCTTGCTACAGTAATCCTGCGCTAATCATGCCACGTCATCCCGATTACTGTTACTAACCTCGCAATAATTCGAAACCGTTCAAATTCAATTTAAATTATTGGTAACAATAAAAGTCTCCAAAAATTAAAACCAAAATGTTTGGGGTGCGCCAAATAATACAAAGGTAATTATGGTGTAGCCACCATCTTTTTACAAAATGCTTAAGTAATTTAAAATGATTAAAACAGAAAAGAAATAATAAAAGAAGATACAAAAAGAAAACAAACAAAAAAAAGAGAGAAAGGGGAACCTCCCTCCCCTGGGCCACGGCCCAGCTAACCGGCTGGCCCAACTGGGCCAAGGCCCACCCCTCTCTCCTTATTCCCCCCCACCCGGTGAGAGCCCCCCCACCGACACCCATTCCCCCCCCCGCAAAATATCTCGCCCTCCTCTCTCTCCCCCGACTGGATCGGGATCGAGAGGAGGAGGACCCGACGCCGTCGCCGCCCGGAGCTCGAAGCTCCTCCCTCGCCGGGCCGCCTCCTCCCCTGCGTCGACGCCGTCCCCATCCCCCGCCCCGAGCTTCCCCGAGCACGCTCCCGAGTCCCTACCCCCTCCCGTGAGCTCCTCCTCCTCCCTTCCCCCTCTGTCGCCGGCGCCGTCCGCGCCCAGCCGCGGCCCCGCACGGCGGTCGCCGCGCCCTGGCCGCGCGCCGTCGCCCCGTCTCGCCCGCACCGCCCCGTTCGTCCCTGCGGTCGCCCCTCGTGCCCCCCCGCGGCTATGTCCGGTGCCCGCGACCCGCTTCGCCGTGCCCCCCTGCACTGGCCCTGGCCTCACTCCCCCTCGCCATGGCCTCGCCCCTCTCCTGGCAACGCCGCTGGCCGTTGGCCGCGTGCGCCCCGCGCCCTGCACCGGTCGCCCGTGCCCTGCTCCTCCCATTTTGCCCGCCGTGGCCTCGCCACTGCCACGCCGGCGACCCCGCCCCCCCTCGCCGTGGCCCCGACTGGTTGCATCCAGTGCGGGCGCCCGCAACCCCCAGCGCACCTCGCCGCCGCCCCCGGTCCCCCAGCACCTCCTTGGCTTGGGCCGGCGCCCCCCCCCCAGCGCCCGCAACCGCGGCGCCGTTCGGGCAGTGCCCGCGCGCCCGTGCGCCCGCTTGGCCCCTCTGGGCCTATGACAGCCGGGGCCCACGCCCTGGAAACGTTTAATTAAAAAAGAGGAACTAAAATTAATAATAATAAAAATAACTAAATAGATAATTAATTAATTAATTAAGGAATTAATTAAGTTAATTAATCATAATTAGATTAACCTAATTAACTAATTAATCTAATTAAATAGTAATTAGTTAGATAACCCTGATTAGCTTAATCACATAATGACAGGTGGGACCCACACGTCAGCTTGACTAGTCAACACCCCTGTTGACTGCTGACGTCATGCTGACGTCAGCAAACACTGTTTTGGGATAATGTTAGATTTAAATAATTAATTAAATTCCAGAAATTAATAAAATCTTTAGAAAATCATATCTTTTAATCCGTAACTCGGATTAAATTATTTTCAACATGAAAGTTGCTCAGAACGACGAGACGAACCCGGATACGCAGCCCGTTCATCCGCCGCACACCCCTAACATCTCAAACTCGCAACTTTCCCCCTCCGGCTCCTCTGCCCGAAAACGCGGAACCCCGGGGATACTTTCCCGGATGTTTCCCCCCCTTCACCGGTATCATCCCATACCGCGTTAGGGCACCTCTAACGCCATTACTTGTCATGTCTTGCATCACTATGCCTCTGCTTGTTTAAATATTTATTGTTTCTCCCCCCTCTCCTCTCGATAGACATCGAGGCCGACGCTGCTGCTGCCCCGTTCGACTACGGAGTTGACGATCCCTCTCTCTTGCCAGAGCAACCAGGCAAGCCCCCCTTTGATCACCAGATATCGCCTATTCTTCTCTATACTGCTTGCATTAGAGTAGTGTAGCATGTTACTGCTTTCAGTTAATCCTATACTGCTGCATAGCCTGTCCTTGCTACTATTGTTGTTACCTTTACCTGTTATCCTACTGCTTAGTATAGGATGCTAGTGTTCCATCAGTGGCCCTATACTCTTGTCCGTTTGCCATGCTATAGTACTGGGTCGTGATCACTTCGGGAAGTGATCGCGGACATATACTATATACTTTACACTGTTACATTACCTGTGATACTGTTCGGAGATGGGGGCTGAAGGGGCAGGTGGCTCCATCCCGGTAGAGGTGGGCCTGGGTTCCCGACGGCCCCCGACTGTTACTTTGTGGCGGAGCGATAGGGCAGGTTCAGACCACCTAGGAGAGAGGTGGGCCTGGCCCTAGTCGGCGTTCGCGATACTTAACACGCTTAACGAGATCTGGGTATTTGATCTGAGTCTGGCCATTTGGTCTATACGCACTAACCACCTACGCGGGAGTAGTTATGGGTATCCCGACGTCGTGGTATCAGCCGAAGCACTTCTTGACGTCAGCGACTGAGTGGCGCGCGCCGGATTGGACTGGAACGCCACTAGGCTAGGTCTGCTTCCGGTCGCGTTCGCAACGTGCAGGTGTGCTCAGGGCGATGGGCCCAGACCCCTGCGCGCTTAGGTTTAGACCGGTGTGCTGACCGCTCTATTGTGCCTAGGTAGGGCTGCGACGTGTTGATCTCTCGAGGCCGGGCATGACCCAGGAAAGTGTGTCCGGCCAAATGGGATCAAGCGTGTTGGGCTATGTGGTGCACCCCTGCAGGGAAGTTTATCTATTCGAATAGCCGTGTCCCTCGGTAAAAGGACGACCAGGAGTTGTACCTTGACCTTATGACAACTAGAACCGGATACTTAATAAAACACACCCTTCTAAGTGCCACCTATAACCCGGTGATCGCTCTCTAACAGGGCGACGAGGAGGGGATCGCCGGGTAGGATTATGCTATACGATGCTACTTGGAGGACTTCAGTCTACTCTCTCCTATATGCTGCAAGACGGAGGCGACCAGAAGCGTAGTCTTCGATAAGACTAGCTATCCCCCTCTTATTCTGGCATTCTGCAGTTCAGTCCACTGATATGGCCCTTTACACATATATCCATGCATATGTAGTGTAGCTCCTTGCTTGCGAGTACTTTGGATGAGTACTCACGGTTGCTTTCTCCTTCTTTTCCCCCTATCCCTTCTACCTGGTTGTCGCAACCAGATGTTGGAGCTCAGGATCCAGACGCCACCGTCGACGATGACTCCTACTACACTGGAGGTGCCTACTACTACGTGCAGCCCGCTGATGACGACCAGGAGTAGTTAGGAGGATCCCAGGCAGGAGGCCTGCGCCTCGTTCGATCTGTATCCCCGTTTGTGCTAGCCTTCTTAAGGCAAACTTGTTGAACTTATGTCTGTACTCAGATATTGTTGCTTCCGCTGACTCGTCTATGATCGAGCACTTGTATTCGAGCCCTCGAGGCCCCTGGCTTGTATTATGATGCTTGTATGACTTATTTATGTTTTAGAGTTGTGTTGTGATATCTTCCCGTGAGTCCCTGATCTTGATCGTACACACTTGCGTGCATGATTAGTGTACGATTGAATCGGGGGCGTCACAGCCATCGCCTTGCCGACTGCCGTGAACCTCTCCGCTGCATCCGGTGCAAGGGCATTGGCCACTTTGCACGTACTTGCTCTGCTTCGCTGCCTCGGACCTCACCATCGTGGCTCGTGTCGGGGACGGCCGCAATCGCCATCAGCTGCCTGAAGGCACCCCGGCGGAGGAAGGGCGTCAAGGCCCGATGGGTGGAGTGCTGATTCATTTGGTCCTGACCAAGGACTACTCGCCGATCGTCCTCGACTCCTCGCCGGACGTCAACAGCAGCAGCACACCGGCGGAGTACCCTCGCATCTACACCTATGATGTTCAGATCGGGACAATGGATGGCCGTGTGGCTCCGCCGCGCCGCGCCCAGCAGGATGGCTCGTCTCGTCTGTCACGCCGTCGCGAGGATGATGCGGACGACGAGGGCCAAGGTCGCCATTGCCGTCGCCGCCGCTCGGGCAAGCGTCGCTCTCTCTGGCAGTCGGTCATTGGCCAAGCCCAATGCCGCGACACGGCTCGCTTCGACCCGGCCCCGCGCCAGGGAGGTGGCCACCGGGGTCGCTCTGGACACGTTGCTGGCCGTCACAGGGCACCGAGCCGCTCCTCGGACTTGGAGAGCAGGTGGCGCACCTCTCCGAGCCCTCCGCCCTCCCCCGCCGGCAGGCATCTTCAGGCTCCTACTCCGCCGTCCCGGCGGGCTCTGTCCACCGTTCTGCGGCACGCCGTTCGGCCCAACCAGTCAGTCCAGTGCGGGAAGACCAGCCTGCTCTCTCTGCTGCTCGTGATGCGCCTGTCTCGACGGCCTCCCCACAACTGCAGTTCCAAGCCCCCTCCTTCACGCATGCTGCTTCGGTGTCAGGGCTGCCTTCAGGCTTAGCTGTTTCAGGCTGTTGGAAGAACTTTGAGATCGGTGAGGCAAGCGGTGCTGCGCCTTACTTGCAGCGACACTCCAACCTTTCCCCTCTGGAGGAGGTGCTTGCTGCTGCCTCTGCTTCCGGACAGAACCATGGGCTTGGTTGTCAGTCCGCCACTGCAGCTTGGCATACATCTACCGAGGCTGTATTCAGCTCCTTTGGGGACCTTGGGATCTCCATGTCAGGCAACCATCAGCGCTGGCAGCTGTGTGACAGGTCGGGGCAACTTCAAGAGCTAGGATCTCTAACTGTACAGTGGCAATGGGAGCTTGGGAGGAGTCCAGACCACTTGCTGCACCTCCCAGTTGCCCCTGCCTCCTGGGATAAAGCAACCACAGCTGCCGCCTCTCTGCAGGCCAAGTTCAACAACGGTGGTGGCCAGGTGCACCCCGTGAACAGTTGGGAGGCATATGTGGCTAGAACCCCTGCTATTGACTTCTCTGCTCTGCATGGTACGCCTTTTAGTGGGCGGGCTGAAATCTGCTTTGGGTCGGGAGCGCAGTTGGGTCCGGATCTCCCCGGCAGGAGCACACAGGAGGATGGGCTCTCTGGAGGGGATCTTGTCAATGCCATCGTTTCACGTGTGTCCTCCCTCCCATCCGATCTGCAGCAGCGGTTTGTTGGACGGGTTGCTGCTCTTCTATCCCCGTCTCTGCTAGGTGTGCCGTCTACAGAGCCAGCAGGAGGGCAGACCAAGAGGAAGCTATTTGCTTCCAGGACCAAGATTTCCAAGAGCTCTCGTCAGGCTGTGGCTGGACACTCATTCATGACCTCCAGGAAATCTCAAGCTCAGTTCTGTGTTCTCCTGGGCCTGATCAAGAACGTTAAGGAGTTCAACGATGACACCCTGAAGCTGTACCTAAGTTTCTTCAAGAACCCTGTGCCACAGCCTCTCCTCGCCAAGCTTGCTGAAGTTGCAGGGATTACTGGCCCCCCGTGTATCAATCTCCCGGATGAGGATTTGCAGCTCATCCTAGACGAGTTGAACGCTACTCCCAACTGAAGCTCTTGCCCAGCATGGTTGTTACTCATCCCTCATGGATACTACAACATCTTCTTCATCTAGGTACCACTGCAGGTTGGGCCGCGCAGACTACGCCAGCCCCAGTTGTATCCCAGTGTATTTGGCCTGTTTCCTTAGTTGTCCCGAACTTAAGTTACGCGCCGGTGGCGCCTGACTGTGTCTGTTTGTTGCGAGTTGAGTCCCGTGTCTGGTCTTGGTCGGCGGTGGCGTCGAACCAAGGATTTGTATTCACTTCTAGTGTCGCGCGGGTTGCGCCTACCTCTTGTATTCACGTGCCGGTGGCGCCTGATACTGAACCTTTGTATGTCCGGGTCGCGCCTTGGGCGCCTACCATCCGTAAGCACACGCCGGTGGCGCCTGATCATTTTGTTGTCTTGCTGTTCCATCTTGTCTATTTGGCACCAGGCCTACGGCCAGTTGTTTCACCTAGTTCCCATGGATGAGAAGCTATCTGTGCTTTGCTGGAATGTGCGTGGTCTTAATGACCGTGCTAGACGTTTGGTAGTAAGATCCTTAATTGCCCAGTGCCGATGCTCGATCCTCTGCCTGCAAGAGTCAAAGTTGTGCTCCTTTTCTGAGGAGGATAGGAAGGAGCTAGGGGGAACGATGCTTCAAGGTGCAGTTGCGCTGCCTGCCCAAGGCACAAGAGGAGGCATTATCTTGCTTTGGGATACAACTCAGTACACCATCTCCGATGTAGTGCTTAAGGAATTCTCCATCACGGCCCTTGTTAAACCCCTGTATGGATGCCCATGGACAATTTCCACTGTGTATGGACCTCATGATGATCAAAGGAGAGCCAGCTTCCTATTAGAGCTCCAGGAGATAGCTAATTCAGTAAGCACCCCATGGCTAGTCTTAGGTGACTTTAACCTCATAACCTCGGCGGCAGACAAGAACAATCCTAACGTGGATCGGCGATGGATGCTTCGCTTTCGGAATGCCCTGCACACCTCAAGTCTGAAGGAGATTGACCTGATCGGACGGCGGTACACTTGGTCCAACGAACAATCTCCGCCAACGTTGGTCCGTCTGGACCGTGCGTTCTGCACTGTGGATTGGGAGCTCAAATTTCGGGCAGCTAAACTTCTCCCTCAGTCTTCTTCCATTTTGGATCATTGCCCGCTGCTCCTAGTGAATGAGGGGATGATAAAAAAAACAAAGAAGGTTCCAGTTTGAGTTATATTGGCAACACATCCATGGGTTCCAGGAGGTGGTGGCTGGGGCTTGGAATAGTTTGCCAGGATCTAATGATTCGATTAGCTCATTTAATATTAAGCTTAGGACCGTTGCGCGTGCGCTTACTGTCTGGAGCAGGACAAAAATTGGAAACCTACAACTCCAGTTCGCGGCAGCGCAGGAGCTTATTCTGCGATTAGAATCTGCTCAAGATGAGAGGGCTTTGACTACTCATGAGTCGACAATTCGTTCAATTCTGAAGTCTCGATGTCTTGGCCTTGCAGTCCTGCTCAGAATTAAGCAACGCCAAAGAGTTAAAGTATCTTGGCTAAAGGATTCTATGTCCAGTTCCAAGATGTTCTTCATCAAGGCTAATTCTCGGGCAAAGAGGAATGCTATCCACTCCATGCTAAACTCCAATGGTGTGCTGCTTAGTGCCCAGGAGGGCATACTTGACTCAGTTGGTGAGCATTTCAGGACGGTTCTGGGCACTCCGAGTGAAACATCATCGGCATTCTGTTGGGACTTCCTCAAATTTAACCCTACAAATCTGCAAGATCTAGAACAAAATTTTTCCTTGGAGGAAATAAAGGAGGCGATCTGGGACATGCCAGTGGACAAAGCTCCGGGTCCCGATGGGTTCTCCGGAGCATTTTACCGTGTTTGTTGGGACACAATCAAAGACGACCTTCTGTGTGTCTTCCAGCGGCTGTTCAATCTCAATGCTCGATCGCTCCATAAAATAAATGATGCGCTGATTGTACTGATTCCAAAGAAGAAGGACCCCATGGGGATCGGTGACTACCGTCCCATCAGCTTAATTCACAGTCTTATGAAGATCATCATGAAGGTCCTCTCAAGAAGATTAGCACCGCGGCTGCCAGCTCTCATCTCAAAATGCCAGAGCGCGTTCATTAATGGTCGTTGCATCCAAGAAAACTTCATCTATGTCCAACACCTTGCAAAGCACTTCCACCGGGCTCATCTCCCGGCGATACTGCTAAAGCTCGATCTGGCAAAGGCCTTTGACTCTATTTCCTGGCCTTACATTTTGGACTGCCTACGAGCCATGGGATTTGGGGCGTGATGGTGTGAATGGATTGCCCTTATCTTATCATCCTCTTCTTCTATGGTTATGGTCAATGGCATACCATCAGTAAGAATTTGGCACAAGTGCGGCGTTCGCCAGGGTGACCCGCTGTCCCCTTTCCTATTCATCCTTGCAATGGAGCCCTTGCACCGAATTTTTGACCTGGCAACCGAGCATGGGCTGCTCTCGAAGCTTCGAGGGCGAGCGGCCACAATGAGAACCTCATTATATGCGGATGACCTGGCGCTCTTTGTCAACCCTTCGCAGGATGATATGAGGATGGTGAGACACATTCTGGACATCTTCCAAAAGGTAACAGGTCTGCGGACTAACTTCGCAAAGAGTGTTGCCCTACCAATATGTTGTGATGAAGTCGACCTGGAGCATGTGCTGCTGCCGCTGGGCGTGCCTACGGGCACGTTCCCCTGTACCTACCTCGGGATGACTTTATCCATTAGAAAACTTCAGAAGATTCACTACATCAACATAATGACCAAGATCGATACCAGGATGGCTGGTTGGAAGGGAAAGCTGATGTCTAAAGGGGACATATTACTTCTTGCAAGAGCAGTCCTACAGTCCTTGCCAGTGTACATGTTCTCTTCGCAAAAACCCCCAAAATGGCTTCTAAAATGGCTTGGTTCTGGTGCGCTGAGGAGAAATGCAATGGTGGCCAATCCAGAGTGCGCTGGGATATGGTATGTCGCCCGAAACACTTAGGAGGCCTTGGACTCCAGGACATGGAAAAATTCGCACGAGCTCTCCGGATGAGATGGATTTGGCTAAGATGGACCGCTGCTAAGATCCCAATAATTGGCACGTACGGCCCCTGTGACGACGAAGACTTCACGCTATTTGCAAGTGCTACGAGAGTGACAATTGGAGATGGGAAGACTGCGCTTTTTTTGGAAAGATGCCTGGATGAATGGAATGGCGCCCAGGGACATTGCTCCCGCTCTGTTCGGCGCGGCCTCTCGAAAAGAACGCACTGTCTATGACGCACTATCAACAAACAATTGGCTGCATGATCTGGAGCGATACTGGAAAGATGAAATGATCGAAGAACTCATCAACCTATCTAGTACGGCCGCACACCTATTCTCAGAGTGCTCATGGTCCAGGCGAGTCTGGGACTCTATGGCCACAACTGCGAACATTCCTTCTTTTAAGTCTTCTCAGTGGAGCGTGGATGCAACGCTCCATGAATGGCTACAAGAGCTCACACCCCAGGACACTGATACAACACGTAGAAGAGGTACGCAGGCGCTGGCAATGCTAATCTGCTGGGAACTTTGGCTCGAGCGAAACCGACGAATTTTCCACCAGCAAGAGCTACCGCTGCCAACGCTGGTCAACCGAATTAGGGATGTAGCAGCAATCTGGAAACTCGCTGGATGCCCAATCCCATTTGACCCAGGATGAGCACTATTTATAAACTCGTCGCGATGTTGTTTGGGAAAGCCAACAACGGTTGTATTTTTATTTTTTCTCACTTGGTCTCCGACCTGATGTTGTATTCGGCCATCGGCCTTTCTTCTTCTTAATGGAATCACAACAGCTCTCCTGCTGTCTTTCAAAAAAAAAGATCACGGGAGTTTTTTTTACAGTAGATCATGAGATAGTAGTTATACTTTCCATCACCCGACTAGGAAGTTTAAGAAAATGGTTTAGGTACCACGTGGTACGTGGGGCAAGGGCAACTCCAACGACAATCCGCAAAAAATCTTCCGCATCTGTCCGCGAACATGAGGACCAGTCCGCGGACAAGGATATGGAAAGGCAGCCATCGAACGGTAGCCGCATACATTTCGAACCGCATTTTAACGAACCAGATAAAATTCATGAAAACCGCCTGATATTCATCAAAGTTCGCATAGAAAATATCACAAATCATCCACACATAGCATGCAAATTAAATATAGTACAACAAGGTCTCAAATTCAACTAAATCTCGGATGCCCAACAAGTTTTTCATGAACGGATCATGTCCTCCACACATGCTTCCCCTTCAGCTTCATCCAATAGTGTGTGCACGTAAATGGTCGTCCCTCTGACATGTGGTATAGCACGGCGACATGTGCGGGCTACATATAATGTGTAGACCAGCATTTAAGGAAATATGCCCTAGAGGCAATAATAAAGTTATTATTTATTTTCTTATATCATGATAAATGTTTATTATTCATGCTAGAATTGTATTAATCGGAAACATAATACATGTGTGAATACATAGACAAACAGAGTGTCACTAGTATGCCTCTACTTGACTAGATCGTTGATCAAAGATGGTTAAGTTTCTTAGCCAATGACATGAGTTATCATTTGATTAATGGGATCACATCATTAGGAGAATGATGTGATTGACCTGGCCCATTTCGTTAGCTTAGCACCCGATCGTTTAGTATGTTGCTATTGCTTTCTTCATGACTTATACATGTTCCTATGACTATGAGATTATGCAACTCCCGTTTACCGGAGGAACACTTTGTGTGCTACCAAACGTCATAACGTAACTGAGTGATTATAAAGGTGCTCTACAGGTGTCTCCGAAGGTACTTGTTGGGTTGGCGTATTTCGAGATTAGGATTTGTCACTCCAATTGTCGGAGAGGTATCTCTGGGCCCTCTCGGTAATGCACATCACTTAAGCCTTGCAAGCATTGCAACTAATGAGTTAGTTGCGGGATGATGTATTACGGAACGAGTAAACAGACTTGCCGGTAACGAGATTGAACTAGGTATTGAGATACCGACGATCGAATCTCGGGCAAGTAACATACCGATGACAAAGGAAACAACGTATATTGTTATGCGGTCTGACCGATAAAGATCTTCATAGAATATGTGGGAGCCAATATGAGCATCCAGGTTCCGCTATTGGTTATTGACCGGAGACGTGTCTCGGTCATGTCTACATAGTTCTCGAACCCGTAGGGTCCGCACGCTTAACGTTTCAATGCCAGTTATATTATGAGTTTATATGTTTTGACGTACCGAAGGTTGTTCGGAGCCCCGGATGTGATCACGGACATGACGAGGAGTCTCGAAATGGTAGAGACATGAAGATTGACATATTGGAAGCCTATGTTTGGATATCGGAAGTGTTCCGGTGAAATCGGGATTTTTCCGGAGTACCGAGAGGTTACCGGAACCCCCCGGGAGCTTAATGGGCCATAGTGGGCCTTGTGGAGAAGAGGAGAGGCGGCCAGGGCAGGGCCGCGCACCCCTTCCCCTAGTCCGAATAGGACAAGGAGAGGGGGCGGCGCCCCCCCTTTCCTTCCTCTCTCCCTCCTCTTTCCCCCTCCACTCCTAGTCCAACAAGGAAAAGGGAGGGAGTCCTACTCCCGGTAGGAGTAGGACTCCTCCTGGCGCGCCTCCTCTAGGCCGGCCGCACCTCCCCCACTTGCTCCTTTATATACGGGGGCAAGGGGGCACCCTAGAGACACAACAATTGATGGTTTGATCTTTTAGCCGTGTGCGATGCCCCCCTCCACCATAGTCCATCTCGATAATACTATAGCGGTGCTTAGGTGAAGCCCTGCGTCGGTAGAACATCATTATCATCACCACGCCGTCATGCTACGAAACTCTCCCTCAACATTTGGCTGGATCGGAGTTCGAGGGACGTCATCGGGCTGAACGTGTGCTGAACTCGGAGGTGCCGTGCGTTCGGTACTTGATCGAGCAGATCGTGAAGATGTAGGACTACATCAACCGCGTTGTGCTAACGCTTCCGCTTTTGGTCTACGAGGGTACGTGAACAACACTCTCCCCTCTCGTTGCTATGCATCACCATGATCTTGCGTGTGCGTAGGATTTTTTTTAAATTACTACGTTCCCCAACAGTGGCATTCGAGCCAGGTTTTATGCGTAGATGTCATATGCACAGTAGAACACAAGTGAGTTCTGGGCGATATAAGTCATACTGCTTACCAGCATGTCATACTTTGGTTCGGCGGTATTGTTGGATGAAGCGGCCCAGACCGACATTACGCGTACGCTTACGCGAGACTGGTTCTACCGACGTGCTTTGCACACAGGTGGCTGGCGGGTGTCAGTTTCTCCAACTTTAGTTGAACCGAGTGTGGCTACGCCCGGTCCTTGAGAAGGTTAAAACAACACCAACTTGACAAACTATCATTGTGGTTTTGATGCGTAGGTAAGAACGGTTCTTGCTCAGCCCGTAGCAGCCACGTAAAATTTGCAACAACAAAGTAGATGACGTTTAAGTTGTTTTTGCAGGGCATGTTGTGATGTGATATGGTCAAGACGTGATGCTAAATTTTATTGTATGAGATGATCATGTTTTGTAACCGAGTTATCGGCAACTGGCAGGAGCCATATGGTTGTCGCTTTATTGTATGCAATGCAATCGCCCTGTAATTGTCGGTGTACTAAAGTAGGGGTACCTTAGTACCCCAGACTTGTGCACGGGCAGTTGTAGCGCCCTGCGGCGAGGCCCGCCCAGGAAGCACCAAGAGAAGACCAAGCATTCAAGACAAGGCCCCCGGCAAGAGGAGCTTGCCGGGCCAAGAAGACAAGGCCCCCGGCAAGAGGAGCTTGCCAGGCCAAGAGGACAAGACCCCGACAAGAGGAGCTTGCCGGGACGACTGAGCCCATGTAATACCATTCAAGAACAAAGTATAAGAGACAGAAGATCGAGACCCCGGCAAGAGGAGCTTGCCGGGAAGGCCGAACCCAGGCTCCTCAAGAGAAGCCCGCCACGGCGCGCCATGCGCCCCGGCAAGGCCTGATAGCCGGCAAGCTATCAGGCACAGGAAGACGACCCCCGCGGCAAGCCACTTGCCGCGGCAAATCGCCACCTCAGGACTGCGCTCCAGCTCGCCCGCCCACGCGTCACTCCGGGGCTTCCCCCAAGGGCACGTGGCGGGGCACCGCGCAGCCTGGGGTATGCGGTGGCATGCAGCCACTACCGTGGCGAGCGGTGGCGCACCTAACGGTCCGCCTCGGTGCTGTCCAGGCGACCGTGACGGGCATTTAATGCCCTTGTCCCCTACCGTCAGAAGTAGGTATGATAACACTGTGCCGCACTGTAGCGCCACTGTTCCCGCACTATTACAACTACCACCCCTTTTACACCTTTACCCCTTTCTCTTACGTTGACACCTGTCGGTGACCCCTTTGCGCTATAAAAGGAGGCCCGTGTGCAACGTAGGGGGGGGGTTCGGAGGTTCGGAGGTTCGGAGGTTCGGGGATCCGGAATCCAGACAGCCATACGCTCGGTGCAGCTAGCTCTCCAAGCTCCCGAGCTCCCCAGTTCAATGCAACCAAGCAGGAGTAGGGTTTTACGCGTCCATCGCGGCCCGAACCTGGGTAAACCGCTCGCGTGCTCGCCTCGATCTGCTCTCCGTGCTCCCTCCGCCCCCCTCGCCGGACAACGAAAGGGGCTCCGGCCCCATAGGTGCTCGCGGGGGACGCCGTCCACCCCGACATCTTTGGCGCGCCAGGTAGGGGGAGCGTCGAGGTTGTGCGGATCAGATCCGGCGTTCGTGCGAGCGCGCTCTTCGTCAGCTTCTCCGAATTCGCTAGCTTCATCAACACCATGGCCCCGAAGAAGAAGGCTTCGGAGGTCGCGGGCCCGTCCGCGTCTCTTCCACCGCTACCGGAGCCAACGGTGGGCGGGGGAGACGCCGTCGGAGGGGTGGCCACCGGCGAGAACACTCGCGGCGCCACCAAATCCAAGAACAGGGTGGACGACCGAGCCTCGGCCTTCGAGGGCGCGTCGCATCCGACCCGACAAACGACGACCCAGCAGCGCCATGCCACAGGGGGTGGCATCCGCTTGCTGGACCAAGGACAAACTGGAGGTTCACGGGACGCCCCGGGCCCCCGTCCGGACACGGGCAAGGCGAAGGCGCCGGGGAGGGACCCCGCTCTTTCTAACATTGTTAGGAGTCCGAGCGTATCCCGCTCCTCGCGCCACTCGCCCCCGCTCCCCTCCACTCCGGCAGAAGCGCTCGCGAGAGCGCAACTGCTCCTCGACTACCCTCCAGCGGCTGACAAGGCCGAATGCTGGAGGGCCACCATCCAGAGCCTGATCGCCTTCGCCAACAACGACACGCCACAGCAGCCGGCGACCTCACGGCCACGGCAGGTCGAGAAGACGAAGGCCGACGGCGACAAGACCGCCGAGGGTGCAACCACCATGCACTCCCCGGCGCAGAAGCAGAAGACGCCGCCCCGCTGGAGCAACGCCGACGACGGCTCTACAGCGTCGTCAGACCCGCGGACCCGCCGGGACCAGCGCCGAGTCCTCGACGAGCGGCAGCGAGAAGACGCTCGAACAAGGATTGAGCGCCGCCGAGAAACTCGGCGGCAATCAGACCAGCGGGCTGGGAACGCTGTCGACGCGCACGCGCCCGGTGAACCAGGTGACTTACCGTACGCGGCAGGTTGCCCTGCGTTCACCCGTGAGCTGCGGCGCGTCCGGTGGCCCAGCACGAAGAACTTCAAGCCCGACGTACCGGAGAAGTACGACGGCAGGACGCACCCCTCGGAGTTTCTCAGCATCTACACGATCGCTGTACAAGCTGCCGGGGGGCGCGACGAGAGGATATTGGCGAACTACTTCCCGCTCGTGCTTAAGCCGAACGTTCGTTCGTGGCTTATGCACTTGCCGGAAGGCTCCATTTCTTCCTGGGCGGATCTTTGCCATCAGTTTGTTGGCGCCTTCACAGGCGGCCACAAACCTCATGGCCAGGATAGCGACCTCCACATCCTAGCCCAGAAGGAAGGAGAACCCCTGCGCAAGTACATCCAGCGCTTCAGCCGCGTGCATCGCAACATCCCCGACGTTCACCCTGCTGCGGTTATCAGCGCGTTCCACCAGAACGTGCGTAACCGCCGCATGCGTGAAGAGATGGCCATGACCAAGATCCGGGACGTCAGCGAGCTATATGCCCTGGCTGACAAGTGCGTGCGCGCGGAGGAGGGGAGGAAACTCCCCGGGGAGGATGCTGGCGCAGGAGAAAGCGACAGTGACGACACCGCCCCGGCGAAGAGAAGCCAGCGGCGGAATAATAGGAGGAAGAACAGGAAAGAGGTGCTTGCCGTCGAGGAGTCCGGCAAGGAGGCTCCCGCCAAGCAAACGCAGGCTGGCGGCTCCGGCAAGGAGCCTGCCCCCGTGGCGGCAGCCGACAAGCAGGACGGCTCCGACAAGCAATACTGTAAGATCCACCGCACCAAGGGCCACGATCTCTCCAACTGCAAAAGCGTCGAGTACCTCGTCGTGCAGCAGAAGGCTGAGTACGAGAGGCGCGACAAGGGGAAGGCCCAGGGTGGAGGTGGCGAACCAAGCAAGAAGCGGCCGCCCATCGGCCGGGGAGGACGCCGCGGCAAGGCCAAGCAGCGGCAAGGCGATCGGCCTCCCCGGGGCCGCGACGAGGATGAAGAAGACGACGACGAAGACGTGGAAGACGAAGATAACAGCGAGCAGGAGTTCCAGAAGGCCACGGAGGTCCTATGCGTTGACGGCGGCGCCTCTCTGCACACCTCCCACCGCCAGCTTAAGCGGTGGGCGTGAGAGGTGAATGCAGCAGAGCCGCCCGTGGAGTCGCGCAGGCTCCTCAAATGGTCCAGCACGCCCATCATTTTCGATCTTGAGGATCACCCTGACCGCACAACCGCGGTCGGGTGCTTGCCGATGCTGGTCTCACCCACCATCCGCAACCTCAAGGTCACCAAAATGTTGGTAGACGGCGGGGCCGGGCTGAACTTGATCTCCTCCGCTGTGATCAAGAAACTCCAGATCCCAGACGGCGAGCTCGAAGAGACCGGACCTTTCCAAGGAATCAACCCGGGGAGGAGCAAGCCCAAGGGGAAGATTACTCTGCCTGTGACCTTCGGCGGCGAGCTCAACTTCAGGACTGAGCGCATCACGTTCGACGTCGCTGATATCCCGTTACCATACAATGGGATCCTCGGCCGTCCCGCTCTCGCCAAGTTCATGGCAGCTTCCCACCACGCCTACAACGTACTCAAGATGCCGGGGCCGATAAGCGTCATCACTGTCCATGGCGACAAAAAGGACGCGCTTATCTGCGCCGACAAGATCTACCGGGATGTAGCAGCCGCGGCAGAGAAGGACACACTTGCCGCTGAAGCCCCCGGGCGGAAGAAGACAAGGACCAAGTCCGGTAAGTGCTCTGGGGCCCACTCCGGCAACCGCACCTCTTCGGAGTGCTGCGCCGCCGTCGAGGACGCTCCATCGAGCTCCACCGGCAAGTACAAGAAGGGAATGAACCCTCCTCCGGCAACCAAGAAGGTGTCCGCCAAGGAGGACGGCACTGGCGGTACCTTCACCATCAGTGCCACGCTTGACAGCAAATAGGAAAGCGCGCTCGTTGCCTTCCTGCGGGCGAATGACGACGTGTTTGCATGGCAACCGTCCGACATCCCCGGTGTTCCCAGGAGGGTGATTGAGCACAAGCTCGCTGTCTGTCCTCACGCGCGACCCGTCAAGCAGAAAGTGAGAAAGCAAGCCGTGGAGCGCCAAGAATTCATCAGCGAAGAGATCAAGAAGCTAGAGGCAGCAGGCCTAGTGAGAGGTGTGATCCATCCAACGTGGCTGGCCAATCCGGTCGTCGTGCGCAAAGCCAATGGGAAGTGGAGACTGTGCATAGACTTCACCGATGTGAATAAAGCATGTCCCAAGGATCCATTTCCCTCGCCGCGCATTGACCAGATTGTTGACTCCACTGCCGGATGTGAGCTACTCTCTTTTCTTGATGCATATTCAGGCTACCACCAAGTCTTTATGGCCAAAGAAGATGAAGAGAAGACCGCATTTATCACTCCGTGCGGCACCTATTGCTTCATACGCATGCCGTTTGGACTGAAGAATGCGGGATCGACGTTTGCAAGGGTAGTGCACACTGCTTTCGAACCACAGATCCATAGGAACGTGGAGGCCTACATGGATGACATCGTGGTGAAGAGCAGGAGCAAGGAAACCCTGGTCCAAGATCTGGAAGAGACATTTCAGAACCTGCGCAAGATACAGCTCAAGCTGAACCCCGAGAAGTGTGTTTTCGGAGTCCCCTCCGGCAAGCTTCTCGGGTTCTTTGTGTCACAGAGGGGGATTGAAGCTAATCCCGACAAGATCAAAGCCATCGAGCAGATCGAAGCCCCGGAGCGCGTCAAGGACGTCAGAAAGCTTGCGGGTTGTGTGGCCGCCCTCAGTCGGTTCATTTCAAGGTCTGCAGAACGCGCCCTGCCCTTCTTTAAAATCTTGAAGAAGGCAGGCCCCATGCAGTGGACTCCAGAAGCGGAGGCGGCGCTGCAAGATTTGAAAAGGTACCTATCCTCCACTCCAATACTTGTCGCACCTAGACCACAGGAGAAGTTGTTGCTATACCTAGCGGCAACCAACCAGGTGGTTAGTGCTGCGTTAGTGGCGGAGAGGGAGGCCGACGAGGAGTCTATACCGCCTGCAAGCGAATCCAGCGACAAGCGGGGGGCTGCTCCGGCAAGCTCTGGCCCCGACAAGGACAACCCTGCGCAGGAACAGGATGGAGCGCGGAAGAAGATGGTGCAGCGCCCGGTGTATTTTGTGAGTTCCCTCTTGCAGGGGGCTAGGTCAAGATACTCTGGGGTGCAGAAGTTGCTTTTCGGCCTCCTCATGGCCTCGAGAAAGCTGCGCCATTACTTCCAAGCACATGAGATAACAGTAGTCACTCGCTTTCCGCTGAAGAGGATATTGCACAATCCCGAGGCAACAGGCAGGATCGTCGAGTGGGCACTGGAGCTGTCGAGCTTTGGACTCAAGTTTGAAAGTACTTCAACCATACAGAGCCGAGCTTTGGCAGAATTCATAGCTGAGTGGACCCCGACGCCAGATGGAGAAGCCCAAGAAACAAGCGCGCCCGTACAAGAAGCAACAAGCGAGTGGGTAATGTACTTCGATGGTGCCTTCTCGCTGCAAGGCGCCGGTGCTGGCGTGGTACTCATCGCGCCCACCGGAGAGCACCTCAAGTATGTTATCCAGATGCACTTCCCAAGAGAGCAAGCAACCAACAATACTGCTGAGTATGAAGGCTTGCTCGCCGGCCTCAGGATTGCGGCCGAACTTGGGATCAGAAAGCTGATTGTGCGGGGAGATTCTCAGCTGGTGGTCCGGCAAGTCAACAAGAGCTACCAGAGCCCTCTGATGGAAGCTTATGTAGATGAAGTGAGGAAGCTGGAAGAACACTTTGAAGGGCTGCAAATGGAGCACGTCTCGAGAGCTCAGAATGAGATAGCAGACGGCCTTTCAAAGTGTGCTTCGTTGAAGTTACCTGTGGAACCAGGGACCTTCTTACTCAAGCTGACTCAACCATCCGTTACACCATCAGTTGGGCAGTCCAAGAAAAGGAAGTTGGTCTCCGGCGACTACTTGCAGGCGAACCTCCCTGAGACCGCCGCCAAGGTCCCCAAGATCAACAACCAGAACGCCGGGGGACAGCCCGCTCCTGCGGATCCCAGGATCCGTCCAGTCGAAGCAGGTGTCCCCGATAAGCCTTGCTCCGGCAAGCGGATCAGCAGTCTGAACGCCGAGGAACAGTCCGCTCCTGCGGATCCGAGGATCTGTCCAGTTGAAGCGGGGGTTCCCGACAAGCTTTGCCCCGGCAAGCTTGCCGGGGGATCACCGGCTCCGGCGGAACCAGAGGTTCTTGCCGTAGAAGCCAGGGTCCCCGCAGCGGCCTTCATGCCTTTAGTCCTTGCCGTCGAGCCCCGGGCTCCGGCATGGGCGCAGCAGATCGTCCGTTTTCTGCAAACTGGAGAACTTCCCGACGACCCAGAAGAGATGGAGAAGATCACCAGGCAGTCAAGTATGTACCAGTTCGTGGACAACGAGCTGTACAGAAGGAGACTCAACGGTGTCAGATTGAAGTGCATCTCCAGGGAAGACGGACAGAAGCTATTGGCAGAGATACACGGAGGCATATGCGGCCATCACATTGGCGCAAGAGCACTTGTCGGGAAAGCCTTCCGGCAAGGGTTCTTCTGGCAAGAAGCCCTCCAAGATGCAACTGCACTAGTAACCAAGTGTGAAGCGTGCCAGTTCCATGCAAAACAGATTCATCAGCCAGCTCAAGCTCTCCAAACAATCCCTTTATCCTGGCCCTTCTCGGTCTGGGGGCTCGATATTCTCGGCCCTTTTCCCCGATCCGTCGGGGGCTTCGAGTACTTGTACGTTGCAATCGACAAGTTCACGAAGTGGCCAGAAGTGGAGCCAGTGAAGAGGGTGACCGCGCAGTCAGCAGTCAAGTTCTTCCGGTCGATCGTCTGCCGTTTCGGAATCCCCAACAGAATCATCACCGACAACGGGACACAATTCACAAGTCGCGCCTTCATGCAATACGCCCAGGATCTCGGCGCCAAGGTCTGTTTCGCTTCGGTTGCTCACCCCAGGAGCAACGGTCAAGCAGAAAGGGCCAACGCTGAAGTGCTGCGCGGACTCAAGACCAGGACCTTCGACAGGCTGCGCAAGTGCGGAAGAAATTGGATTGAGGAGCTGCCGGCGGCTCTTTGGTCAATCAGAACGACACCGAGTCGAGCCACCGGACAGACACCCTTTGCTCTAGTCTATGGAGCGGAAGCAGTTATCCCCACGGAACTCGTATACGGATCTCCTCGGGTGCTCGCCTATGACGAGCTTGAGCAAGAGCAGCGGCGCCAAGATGACGCGCTGCTCCTTGAGGAAGGACGTCTCCAGGCTGCGGTACGAGCTGCTCGATACCAGCAAGCCTTGCGTCGCTACCATAGCCGCAAGGTCAAGGCCAGGAGTCTCGAAGAGGGCGACCTTGTTCTTCGGCGCACTCAGTCGGCCAAGAATTCCAACAAGTTGACGCCAAAGTGGGAAGGACCTTATCGGGTGAGACAAGTCACGAGGCCTGGCGCTGTCCGCCTCAAGACCGAAGAGGGCCTACCAGTGAGCAACTCCTGGGAGCATAGAGCATCTTCGCAAGTTTCACCCATAAGGCGCGGTTGCCGCGACCCGCTCCGGCAACCATCGGTTTGTACAGGCCTTGCCGCTGTTGCATGTAACCCCTTGTACAAAGCCAGGCGAAGCCCCTGGCACCAGATAAAGTGGCCCTGTTAGGCGACCTTGTTCTTAGGCACGTTCAGTCGGCCAAGAATTATAACAAGTCGACGCCGAAGCAGGAAGGCCCTTATCGGGTGAGACGAGTCGCGAGGCCCGGCGCTGTCCGCCTCAAGACCGAAGAGGGCCTACCAGTGAGCAACTCCTGGGAACATAGAGCATCTTCGCAAGTTTCGCCCGTAAGGCGCGGTTGCCGTGATCCGCTCCGGCAACCATCGGTTTGTACAGGCCTTGCCGCTGCTGCATGTAACCCCTTGTACAAAGCCAGGCGAAGCCCCTGGCATCAGATAAAGTTGCCCTGTTAGGCGACCTTGTTCTTAGGCACGTTCAGTCGGCCAAGAATTATAACAAGTCGACGCCGAAGCAGGAAGGCCCTTATCGGGTGAGACGAGTCGCGAGGCCCGGCGCTGTCCGCCTCAAGACCGAAGAGGGCCTACCAGTGAGCAACTCCTGGGAACATAGAGCATCTTCGCAAGTTTCGCCCATAAGGCGCGGTTGCCGTGATCCGCTCCGGCAACCACCGGTTTGTGCAGGCCTTGCCGATGTTGCATGTAAGCCCTCGTACAAAGCCAGGCGAAGCCCCTGGCCGAAGATAAAGAAGCGCTGGCGCCCTAGATTTTAGCATGCATGCTGAGTCAGAGTCTCGTCCTTGGTTAGGGTTGTCAGTTCCTAACTGTCGCTAACCCCTAACTTAGAGGTCGAGTCCGCGTCTTTTTCCCGCCCTTTCCCTTTGGCTCGCAGGAATTGAATGTCCTTGCCGGGCCGCTCAAGGACAAGGAAGAGGAGAAGGACGAGCCAACACCTACGCCCCGGCGAGCCAGAGTCGCCGGGGGCTGCAACCTCAGATAAGTTTTTGCATCCCTCATCATGCATTCTCTTATGAACTGTGGAATTTGAAAGCCTCCTTTCCTCCTGAAAAGCTACCGTGCTCTCTTAGCGGCAAGCCCCAGAGCGCGTTCCTGGGGCCCGTTTCGATAGCAGCCGCGGCAGCAAGGGGGAGGGAAGCGAGGGGCCGGAACTCGCCTGCTCCCCGCCTCCTCCAAGGGCACGAGAAAGGTCGAGCAGTGCGGGGGAGCAGCTGGGCCTGTTGACGGGCGAGAAACTGTCTATCTTAATGATGTAAAGGATTCGTTCCTTACCGCGGTTTCCACCCGCGAGACAAATGATCCGGCAAACATCCCCTTTTCATTAAAAACATTCCACTCAGGTACAGTTCAGAGAGAATGAAAAACATGAAAGAAGGGATTACAAGGATTAAACGCAACTAAAGCCCGAAGGCTTACAAGCTGAAAAGAGATAAGGTGCCCGTAATCCCTTTCTTGTCTCTCTCCTCAGGAGGTAGGGCAAGTAGGCGAAGAGGGCGAAAGGGGCACCTAGGCGAGCTACGGGTGGCAGAAGGCACCAAGAGAAGATCCGAGGGCTCCGCCCGGGGGTCTCCGGAGGCTGAAGAAGACGGAGGCGCCGGAGGCAGAGCTGGAAGATGAGGCAGCGGCCTTGCCGCCAGCCTCTTCCTCTTCCCCAGCCTCGCCATTCCGGCCGCCCGAGGAGATCAAGCCCCCGACAAGAGGAGCTTGCCGGGCCGAAGAGAAGACCCCGGTGGTCGTCACCGAGAGCAAGGGTGATGACGGCGTCTGGGGCGCATCTGGAACACGAGGCACCGGAGCGTCAGCCAGCTGTCGAAGTCGGCCCGTACTCCGACTTCGCGGCCTTCGACGTCCGCCCTCTGTCCTCCTCAGTAGCCCCCCCTACGCCAGCCACCCAAGGAGACGACCCCGGGGAGTTCACGGAGCCCGGCGCGGACGATGGGGCCGCCGGTGCCACACGGAGCTGCGACCGACGCCTAGTCGGACCCGTCATCCCGGCGGCTGCTCCCCTCGTCGTCGCTGTCGCTCCCCTCCTCGTCACTCTCGCTCGAGGAGGAGCCTTCGCTGTCGGAGGAGCTATCTTCGCAGCACCGGGCCCGGATGCCGAAGCCCCAGAAGGCCTTGACGGAGAGGAGGTCCTCCCCCACTAGCTTAAAGTGGAGGGTGAACCCCTCCGTCAAGCTGTGGATCCGGGCGAACGTCTTCCACCCGCGGCCCAGACACACCACGCCGGGGGCTCGGGACTCGACGTGGACTCGCGTCCCACTGATCCCGCAGCCCCTCATGCGCAGGTTTAGCGTCTCAGGCTGCTCCACCTCCAACACGTCCGCGAACGGAGCGGGAAGCCGGAGGCGGCGACGAGGCGCCCGGCGCAGCCTGATAATGAACTCATGGGGGTCGTCCCCGAGATGGACCGCGGGAAGGAACGGAGCCGCTGGCGGAGGCGAGGACGGCGCACCGATCCATGCGCCCCGAGCGCCTCGGCCCCGTCCACGACCTCGTCCGCGACCTCGCCCTCTCCCTCTTCCCCTGACGACCGGCTCCGCCGCCGCGGGCGCAAGGGGAGGAGGGGCGCGTTGCCTAGCAGACACCCTCGCGGCAACCGAAGAAGAACCAGGGTTCCCCCCCTCCATCGCAGATGGGGGAAGGAAACCAGAAGCAGAAGGAGGAAGGAGATGGAGTGCGGATTTCCGTCACCCCCTTTCGCTCCTTATAAAGGGGCGGAGTGGGAACGCGGCCGCCTCGCTCCTCCAATAGAAGCGGAGGAAGGGCAGGCGACTGGGGCCGACCCACTGCATCGACCCGCGCCGGCCCGACTCCCTGCCTCCGCCGCCGCGACTCCGAGTGCATGAGGACCGCGTGGTGGGCGCGCAGAACCGAGGCGACGGGTGGGACGACCTCTCCCCATCCCGTGATTATGGGGAACGGACGCCTCGAAAGCCGCGCCTCACCCCCGTTCATTTATCGAGCCGCGCCTCCGCACCTCCCTCCACTTAAAGAGGGAACGGGCGTTTCGCCCCCACGACGCCGCGATAAGCGCGCGCCGCCTGGGGAAGGTGCGACGGATGCGGAGTTAAGGAGCAGCGCGACCAAGGCCACGCGTGCCCGTGCACTGTTAGGGCCTGGCCCAACGACGCTCGGCACCGTGTGTGGCCCAGGCCCGGGGGCTCCTGTCGGTGTACTAAAGTAGGGGTACCTTAGTACCCCAGACTTGTGCACGGGCAGTTGTAGCGCCCTGCGGAGAGGCCCGCCCAGGAAGCACCAAGAGAAGACCAAGCATTCAAGACAAGGCCCCCGGCAAGAGGAGCTTGCCGGGCCAAGAAGACAAGGCCCCCGGCAAGAGGAGCTTGCCGGGCCAAGAGGACAAGACCCCGGCAAGAGGAGCTTGCCGGGACGACTGAGCCCATGTAATACCATTCAAGAACAAAGTATAAGAGACAGAAGATCGAGACCCCGGCAAGAGGAGCTTGCCGGGAAGGCCGAACCCAGGCTCCTCAAGAGAAGCCCGCCACGGCGCGCCATGCGCCCCGGCAAGGCCTGATAGCCGGCAAGCTATCAGGCACAGGAAGACGACCCCCGCGGCAAGCCACTTGCCGCGGCAAATCGCCACCTCAGGACTGCGCTCCAGCTCGCCCGCCCACGCGTCACTCCGGGGCTTCCCCCAAGGGCACGTGGCGGGGCACCGCGCAGCCTGGGGTATGCGGTGGCATGCAGCCACTACCGTGGCGAGCGGTGGCGCACCTAACGGTCCGCCTCGGTGCTGTCCAGGCGACCGTGATGGGCATTTAATGCCCTTGTCCCCTACCGTCAGAAGTAGGTATGATAACACTGTGCCGCACTGTAGCGCCACTGTTCCCGCACTATTACAACTACCACCCCTTTTACACCTTTACCCCTTTCTCTTACGTTGACACCTGTCGGTGACCCCTTTGCGCTATAAAAGGAGGCCCGTGTGCAACGTAGGGGGGTGTTCGGAGGTTCGGAGGTTCGGAGGTTCGGGGATCCGGAATCCAGACAGCCATACGCTCGGTGCAGCTAGCTCTCCAAGCTCCCGAGCTCCCCAGTTCAATGCAACCAAGCAGGAGTAGGGTTTTACGCGTCCATCGCGGCCCGAACCTGGGTAAACCGCTCGCGTGCTCGCCTCGATCTGCTCTCCGTGCTCCCTCCGCCCCCCTCGCCGGACAACGAAAGGGGCTCCGGCCCCATAGGTGCTCGCGGGGGACGCCGTCCACCCCGACAGTAATGCTTTACTTTATCACTAAGCGGTAGCCATAGTCGTAAAAGCATAAGATTGGCGACACGACAACGATGCTACGATGGAGATCAAGGTGTCGCGCCGGTGATGATGGTGATCATGACGGTGCTTCGGAGATGGAGATCACAAGCACAAGATGATGATGGCCATATCATATCACTTATATTGATTGCATGTGATGTTTATCTTTTATGCATCTTATCTTGCTTTGATTGACGGTAGCATTATAAGATGATCCCTCACTAAATTATCAAAGTATAAGTGTTCTCCCTGAGTATGCACCTTTGAGAAAGTTCTTCGTGCTGAGACACCACGTGATGATCGGGTGTGATAGGCTCTATGTTCAAATACAACGGGTGCAAAACAGTTGCACATGCAGAATACTCAGGTTAAACTTGACGAGCCTAGCATATAACAAATATGGCCTCGGAACACGGAGACCGAAAGGTCGAGCGTGAATCATATAGTAGATATGATCAACATATTGATGTTCACCATTGAAACTAATCCATCTCACGTGATGATCGGACATGGTTTAGTTGATATGGATCACGTGATCACTTAGAGGATTAGAGGGATGTTTATCTAAGTGGGAGTTCTTAAGTAATATGATTAATTGAACTTAAATTTATCATGAACTTAGTACCTGATAGTATCTTGCTTGTCTAAATTGTTGTTCCGTTGAATTTTAATGCGTTCCTTGAGAAATCAAAATTGAAAGATGATGGTAGCAATTACATGGACTGGGTCCGTAACTTGAGGATTATCCTAATTGCTGCACAGAAGAATTACGTCCTGGAAGCACCACTGGGTGCCAGGCCTGCTGCTGATGCAACTGACGACGTTAAGAACGTCTGGCAGAGCAAAGCTGATGACTACTCGATAGTTCAATGTGCCATGCTTTACGGCTTAGAACCAGGACTTCAACGACATTTTGAACGTCATGGAGCATATGAGATGTTCCAGGAGTTGAAGTTAATATTTCAAGCAAATGCCCGGATTGAGAGATATGAAGTCTCCAATAAGTTCTACAGCTGCAGGATGGAGGACAATAGTTCTGTCAATGAGCATATACTCAAAATGTCTGGGTATAATAATCACTTGATTCAACAGGGAGTTAATATTCCGGATGATAGCGTCATTGACAGAATTCTCCAATCACTGCCACCAAGCTACAAGAGCTTTGTGATGAACTATAACATGCAAGGGATGGATAAGACGATTCCCGAGCTCTTCACAATGCTAAAGGCTGTGGAGGTAGAAATCAAGAAGGAGCATCAAGTGTTGATGGTCAATAAGACCACCAGTTTCAAGAAAAAGGGTAAAGGGAAGAAGAAGGGGAACTTCAAGAAGAACAACAAGCAAGTTGCTGCTCAGGGGAAGAAACCCAAGTCTGGACCTAAGCCTGAGACTGAGTGCTTCTACCGCAAGCAGACTGGTCACTGGAAGCGGAACTGCCCCAAGTGTTTGGTGGATAAGAAGGATGGCAAGGTGAACAAAGGTATATGTGATATACATGTTATTGATGTGTACCTTACTAATGCTCGCAGTAGCACCTGGGTATTTGATACTAGTTCTGTTGCTAATATTTGCAACTCGAAACAGGGACTACGGATAAAGCGAACACTGGCAAAGGACGAGGTGACGATGCGCGTGGGAAATGGTTCCAAAGTCGATGTGATTGCGGTCGGCACGCTACCTCTACATCTACCTTCGGGATTAGTTTTAGACCTAAATAATTGTTATTTGGTTCCAGCGTTGAGCATGAACATTATATCTGGATCTTGTTTGATGCGAGACGGTTATTCATTTAAATCAGAGAATAATGGTTGTTCTATTTATATGAGTAATATCTTTTATGGTCATGCACCCTTGAAGAGTGGTATATTTTTGATGAATCTCGAAAGTAGTGATACACATATTCATAATGTTGAAGCCAAAAGATGCAGAGTTGATAATGATAGTGCAACTTATTTGTGGCACTGCCGTTTAGGTCATATCGGTGTAAAGCGCATGAAGAAACTCCATACTGATGGACTTTTGGAACCACTTGATTATGAATCACTTGGTACTTGCGAACCGTGCCTCATGGGCAAGATGACTAAAACGCCGTTCTCCGGTACTATGGAGAGAGCAACAGATTTGTTGGAAATCATACATACAGATGTATGTGCTCCAATGAATGTTGAATCTCGTGGCGGATATCGTTATTTTCTCACTTTCACAGATGATTTAAGCAGATATGGGTATATCTACTTAATGAAACATAAGTCTGAAACATTTGAAAAGTTCAAAGAATTTCAGAGTGAAGTTGAGAATCATCATAACAAGAAAATAAAGTTTCTACGATTTGATCGTGGAGGAGAATACTTGAGTTATGAGTTTGGTCTACATTTGAAACAATGCGAAATAGTTTCGCAACTCACGCCACCCGGAACACCACAGCGTAATGGTGTGTCCGAACGTCGTAATCGTACTTTACTTGATATGGTGCGATCTATGATGTCTCTTACAGATTTACCGCTATCGTTTTGGGGTTATGCTTTAGAGACGGCCGCATTCACGTTAAATAGGGCACCATCAAAATCCGTTGAGACGACGCCTTATGAACTATGGTTTAGCAAGAAACCAAAGTTATCGTTTCTGAAAGTTGGGGCCTGCGATGCTTATGTGAAAAAACTTCAACCTGATAAGCTCGAACCCAAATCGAAGAAATGTGTCTTCATAGGATACCCAAAGGAGACTGTTGGGTATAACTTCTATCACAGATCCGAAGGCAAGACATTTCTTGCTAAGAATGGATCCTTTCTAGAGAAGGAGTTTCTCTCGAAAGAAGTGAGTGGGAGTAAAGTAGAACTTGATGAGGTAACTGTACCTGCTCCCTTATTGGAAAGTAGTACATCGTAGAAACTGGTTTCTATGACACCTACACCAATTAGTGAGGAAGCTAATGATAATGATCATGAAACTTCAGAACAAGTCACTACTGAACCTCGTAGATCAACCAGAGTAAGATCCACACCAGAGTGGTACGGTAATCCTGTTCTGGAAGTCATGCTACTAGATCATGGCGAACCTACGAACTATGAAGAAGCGATGGTGAGCCCAGATTCGGCAAAATGGCTTGAAGCCATGAAATCTGAGATGGGATCCATGTATGAAAACAAAGTGTTGACTTTGGTTGACTTGCCCAAAGGTCGGCAAGCAATTGAGAATAAATGGATCTTCACGAAGAAGACTGACGCTGACGATAATGTTATTGTTTACAAAGCTTGACTTGTCGCAAAAGGTTTTCGACAAGTTCAAGGGATTGACTACGATGAGACCTTCTCACCCGTAGCGATGCTTAAGTCTGTCCGAATCATGTTAGCAATTGCCGCATTTTATGAATATGAAATTTGGCAGATGGATGTCAAAACTGCATTCCTGAATGGATTTCTGGAAGAAGAGTTGTATATGATGCAGCCGGAAGGTTTTGTCGATCCAAAGGGAGCTAACAAAGTGTGCAAGCTCTAGCGATCCATTTATAGACTGGTGCAAGCCTCTCGGAGTTGGAATAAACGCTTTGATAGTGCGATCAAAGCATTTGGTTTTATACAGACTTTTGGAGAAGCCTGTATTTACAAGAAAGTGAGTGGGAGCTCTGTAGCATTTCTGATATTATATGTGGATGACATATTATGTGGATGACATATTACTAATCGGAAATGATATAGAATTTCTGGATAGCATAAAGGGATACTTGAATAAGAGTTTTTCAATGAAAGACCTCGGTGAAGCTGCTTACATATTGGGCATTAAGATCTATAGAGATAGATCAAGACGCTTAATTGGACTTTCACAAAGCACATACCTTGACAAAGTTCTGAAGAAGTTCAAAATGGATCAGGCAAAGAAAGGATTCTTGCCTGTGTTACAAGTTGTGAAGTTGAGTAAGACTCAATGCCCGACCACTACAGAAGATAGAGAGAAAATGAAAGATGTTCCCTATGCTTCAGCCATAGGCTCTATCATGTATGCAATGCTGTGTAACAGACCTGATGTGTGCCTTGCTATAATTCTAGCAGGGAGGTACCAAAGTAATCCAGGAGTGGATCACTGGACAGCGGTCAAGAACATCCTGAAGTACCTGAAAGGACTAAGGATATGTTTCTCGTATATGGAGGTGACAAAGAGCTCATCGTAAATGGTTACGTTGATGCAAGCTTTGACACTGATCCGGGCGATTCTAAATCGCAAACCGGATACGTGTTTACATTAAACGGTGGAGCTGTCAGTTGGTGCAGTTCTAAACAAAGCGTCGTGGCGGGATCTACATGTGAAGCGGAGTATATAGCTGCTTTAGAAGCAGCAAACGAAGGAGTCTAGATGAAGGAGTTCATATCCGATCTAGGTGTCATACCTAGTGCATCGGGTCCAATGAAAATCTTTTGTGACAATACTGGTGCAATTTCCTTGGCAAAGGAATCCAGATTTCACAAGAGAACCAAGCACATCAAGAGACGCTTCAATTCCATCCGGGATCTAGTCCAGGTGGGAGACATAGAGATTTGCAAGATACATACGGATCTGAATGTTGCAGACCCGTTGACTAAGCCTCTTCCACGAGTAAAACATGATCAGCACCAAAGCTCCATGGGTGTTAGAATCATTATTGTGTAATCTAGATTATTGACTGTAGTGCAAGTGGGAGACTGAAGGAAATATGCCCTAGAGGCAATAATAAAGTTATTATTTATTTCCTTATATCATGATAAATGTTTATTATTCATGCTAGAATTGTATTAACCGGAAACATAATACTTGTGTGAATATATAGACAAAACTAAACGTCACTAGTATGCCTCTACTTGACTAGCTCGTTAATCGAAGATGGTTATGTTTCTAACCATAGACATGTGTTGTCATTTGATTAACGGGATCACATCATTAGGAGAATGATGTGATTGACATGGCCCATTCCATTAGCTTAGCACCCGATCGTTTAGTATGTTGCTATTGCTTTCTTCATGACTTATACATGTTCCATTGACTATGAGATTATGCAACTCCCGTTTGCCGGAGGAACACTTTGTGTGATACCAAACGTCACAACATAACTGGGTGATTATAAAGGTACTCTATAGGTGTCTCCAAAGGTACATGTTGGGTTGGCGTATTTCGAGATTAGGATTTGTCACTCCGATTGTCGGAGAGGTATCTCTAGGCCTTCTCGGTAATGCACATCACTTAAGCCTTGAAGCAATGCAACTAATGAGTTAGTTGCGAGATGATGTATTACAGAACGAGTAAAGAGACTTGTCGGTAACGAGATTGAACTAGGTATTAAGATACCGACGATCGAATCTCGGGCAAGTAACATACCGATGATAAAGGGAACAACGTATGTTGTTATGCAGTCTGACCGATAAAGATCTTCGTAGAATATGTGGGAGCTAATATGAGCATCTAGGTTCCGCTATTGGTTATTAACCGGAGACGTGTCTCGGTCATGTCTACATTGTTCTCGAACCCGTAGGGTCCGCACGCTTAACGTTACGATGACAGTTTCATTATGAGTTCATATGTTTTGATGTACCGAAGGTTGTTCGGAGTCCCGGATGTGATCACGGACATGACGAGGAGTCTCGAAATGGTCGAGACATAAAGATTGATATATTGGACGACTATATTCGGACACCGGAAGTGTTCCAGGTGATTTCGGAGAAAACCGGAGTGCGGGAGGGTTACTGGAACCCCCGGGAGAAGTATGGGCCTAATGGGCCTTAGTGGAGAGAGAGAGGGGCGGCCAGGGTGGGACGCGCCCCCCTCCCCCTCTAGTCTGAATTGGACTAGGAGAGGGGGGCGGCGCCCCCCTTTCCTTCTCCCTCTCCCCCTTCCTTTCCCCCTCCTAGTAGGAGTAGGAAAGAGGGGAGTCCTACTCCTACTAGGAGGAGGACTCCTCCTCCTGGCGCGCCCTGCTAGGGCCGGCCGGCCTCCCCCTTGCTCCTTTATGTACGGGGGCAGGGGGGCACCTCTAGACACACAAGTTGATCTTCGTGATCTTTCTCTTAGCCGTGTGCGGTGCCCCCCTCCACCATAATCCTCGATAATATTGTAGCGGTGCTTAGGCGAAGCCCTGCGACGGTAGAACATCAAGATCGTCACCACGCCGTCGTGCTGACGAAACTCATCCCCGACACTTTGCTGGATCGGATCGGAGTCCTGGGATCGTCATCGAGTTGAACGTGTGCTAGAACTTGGAGGTGCCGTAGTTTCGGTGCTTGATCGGTCGAGCCGTGAAGACGTACGACTACATCAACCTCGTTGTCATAATGCTTCCTCTATTGGTCTACGAGGGTACATGGACAACACTCTCCCCTCTCGTTGCTATGCATCACCATGATCTTGCATGTGCGTAGGATTTTTTTTGAAATTACTACGTTCCCCAACAAATGTTACTGTCTATAAAGCTCGACTTGTTGCGAAAGGTTTTCGACAAGTTCAAGGGATTGACTAGGATGAGACCTTCTCACCCGTAGCGATGCTTAAGTCTGTCCGAATCATGTTAGCAATTGCCACATTTTATGACTATGAAATTTGGCAAATGGATGTAAAAACTTCATTCCTGAATGGATTTCTGGTAGAAGAGTTGTATATGATGCAACCGGAAGGTTTTGTCGATCCAAAGGGAGCTAACAAAGTGTGCAAGCTCCAGCGATCCATTTATGGACTGGTGCAAGCCTCTCGGAGTTGGAATAAACGCTTTGATAGTGTGATCAAAGCATTTGGTTTTGTACAGACTTTTGGAGAAGCCTATATTTACAAGAAAGTGAGTGGGAGCTCTGTAGCATTTCTGATATTATATGTGGATGACATATTACTGATTGGAAATGATATAAAATTTCTGGATAGCATAAAGGGATACTTGAATAAGAGTTTTTCAATGAAAGACCTCGGTGAAGCTGATTATAAATTGGGCATCAAGATCTATAGAGATAGATCAAGACGCTTAATTGGAATTTCACAAAGCACATACCTTGACAAAAGTTTTGAAGAAGTTCAAAATGGATCAAGCAAAGAAAGGATTCTTGCCTGTGTTACAAGGTGTGAAGTTGAGTAAGACTCAATGCCCGACCACTACAGAAGATAGAGAGAAGATGAAAGATGTTCCCTATGCTTCAGCCATAGGCTCTATCATGTATGCAATGCTGTGTACCAGACCTGATGTGTGCCTTGCTATAAGTTTAGCAGGGAGGTACCAAAGTAATCCAGGAGTGGATCACTGGACAGCGGTCAAGAACATCCTCAAATACCTGAAAAGGACTAAGGATATGTTTCTCGTTTATGGAGGTGACAAAGAGCTCATCGTAAATGGTTACGTTGATGCAAGCTTTGACGCTGATCCGGACGATTCTAAATCGCAAACCGGATACATGTTTACATTGAACGGTGGAGCTGTCAGTTGGTGCAGTTCTAAACAAAGCGTCGTGGCGGGATCTACGTGTGAAGCGGAGTACATAGCTGCTTCGGAAGCAGCAAATGAAGGAGTCTGGATGAAGGAGTTCATATCCGATCTAGGTGTCATACCTAGTGCATCGGGTCCAATGAAAATCTTTTGTGACAATACTGGTGCAATTGCCTTGGCGAAGGAATCCAGATTTCACAAGAGAACCAAGCACATCTAGAGACGCTTCAATTCCATCTAGGATTTAGTCCAGGTGAGAGACATAGAAATTTGCAAGATACATACGGATCTGAATGTTGCAGACCCGTTGACTAAGCCTCTTCCGCGAGCAAAACATGATCAGCACCAAGGCTCCATGGGTGTTAGAATCATCACTGTGTAATCTAGATTATTGACTCTAGTGCAAGTGGGATACTGAAGGAAATATGCCGTAGAGGCAATAATAAAGTTATTATTTATTTCCTTATATCTTGATAAATGTTTATTATTCATGCTAGAATTGTATTAACCGGAAACATAATACATGTTTGAATACATAGGCAAACAGAGTTTCAATAGTATGCCTCTACTTGACTAGCTCGTTGATCAAAGATGGTTAAGTTTCCTAGCCATTGACATAAGTTGTCATTTGATTAACGGGATCACATCATTAGGAGAATGATGTGATCACTATAAAAAATACACTTCCGTTATGATACGTGTTTGTCACAGTAGGTCGCGTTTTTTGTCATGCATGTACATCCATGACAAATTTATGACAAAATCAAGATAGTCATACCTGTGCTATCGTAGAAGTGTTCCATGACATTACCAAAATTATCATCACGGAAGTGTCCACTTCCATGACGATAAATCGCTCGCCACAGAAGTGCTTTCGTCAAGGGTGACCGACACGTGTCATCCACCGTAACGGAACGCCGTTAAGCTATCGGGTCGGGTTTTGGATCTGTTAACCCGTTAACAGCCCCGACCAATGGGAAATTTCCATGTGTAAAATTCTTATTGGCCGGACGAAACAAGTGTCAGCTCGTCAGTGGGTCAGATAGGCGCCTATGATACGTCGACATGTGGCATGGCCCAACAAAGGCCCATTCCTGTGAAAAGGTCGGCCCGTTTGACTTGGTTAAAAGCTAGCGGGCCGGCCCATGGAAAGCCTGTTAACGGCCTGTTCGCATATAGCCCATTTACAACCCGCTAACCCAAGGCCCGTTATGCCCTATTCGAATTAGGCCCAGTAGCATCATCTGGGCCATCCAATATGATTCCAGCCCGTTTTCACTTCTGGCCCATGTATGGCCCATGACGTCTTTCGGCCCATATGAGGCCCTATGTAACTCTTGGCCCATTAACGGCCCGTGGTGAAACTGGCCCGTAATGAACAGTGTATCACTTTACAACCATTAACGGCCCATGGTGAAACTGGCCCATAAAGAACAGTGTATCACTTTATACCCATTAACGGCCCGTTATTCCGTTGGGCCGTTTCCAGCTCATGCTATCTTTTGGCCTTCTCAGAGCCCATTTATTCTTGGGCTCTTTTCCAGCATTCGTTTACTTACGGCCCGTTACTGTCATTTTCTGCTTGTGGGCCAAATTCAGCCCGTGGTTACAGTCGGCCCGTTTGTGGTCCGTTAATACGTTGGGCCGTTTTCATAGCGTCATCAAATACGGCCTATTAACGATGGCTTGTTATGGTCGGCCCATGAACGGACAATTCCAACTCTAGCCCGTTTACGGCTAGAATGCGGTCTGTTTGGCCCATGTTTGGCCATGTTGGGGAACGTAGTAATTTCAAAAAATTTCCTACGCACACGCAAGATCATGGTGATGCATCGCAATGAGGGGAGAGTATGATCTACGTACCCTTCTAGATCGCAATGGAAGCATTTGACACAACGTAGAGGAAGTAGTCGTACGTCTTCTTCCCGGTCCAACCGATCCAAGCACCGTTACTCCGGCACCTCCGAGTTCTTAGCACACGTTCAGCTCGATGATGATCCTCGGGCTCTGATCCAGCAAAGCGTCGAGGAAGAGTTCCGTCAGCACGACGGCGTGGTGACGATCTTGATGTACTACTGACGCAGGGCTTCGCTTAAGCACTGCGACAATATGACCGAGGTGGAATTTGGTGGCAGGGCTAAGGAAAGATCTCAATGATCAATTGTGTATCTAGAGGTGCCCCCTGCCCCCGTATATAAAGGGGCAAAGGGGGAGGGGTGCGGCAGCCATAGGAGGAGTCCTACTCCCGCTGGGAGTAGGACTCCCCTCCAATCCTATTCCTAATAGGACTCCCCAAGTGGGGAAAGAGAGAGGGGCTGGCCGGCCACCTTCCCTAGTCCTAATAGGACTAGGGGAAGGGGGGGAGGCGCGCAGCCCATGAGGGCAGCCCTCTCACCTTTCCACCAAGGCCCATGTTGGCCCATTTGGCTCCCGGGGGGTTCCGGTAACCCTCCCGGTATTCTGGTAAAATCCCGATTTCACCCGGAACACTTCCGATGTCCAAACATAGGCTTCCAATATATCAATATTTACGTCTCGACCATTTCGAGACTCCTCGTCATGTCCGTGATCACATCCGGGACTCCGAACAACCTTCGGTACATCAAAATGCATAAACTCATAATAACTGTCATCATAACGTTAAGCGTGCGGACCCTACGGTTCGAGAACAATGTAGACATGACCGAGACACATCTCCGGTCAATAACCAATAGCGGGACCTGGATGCCCATATTGGCTCCTACATATTCTACGAAGATCTTTATTGGTCAGACCGCATAACAACATACGTTGTTCCCTTTGTCATCGGTATGTTACTTGCCCGAGATTCGATCGTCAGTATCCAATACTTAGTTCAATCTCGTTACCGGCAAGTCTCTTTACTCGTTCCGTAATACATCATCCCGCAACTAACTTATTAGTTGCAATGCTTGCAAGGCTTAAGTGATGTGCATTACCGAGAGGGCCCAGAGATACCTCTCCGACGATCGGAGTGACAAATCCTAATCTCGAAATACGCCAACCCAACATCTCCCATTGGAGACACCTGTAGTACTCCTTTATAATCACCCAGTTACGTTGTGACGTTTGGTAGTACCCAAAGTGTTCCTCCGGCAAACGGGAGTTGCATAATCTCATAGTCATAGGAACATGTATAAGTCATGGATAAAGCAATAGCAACATACTAAACGATCGGGTGCTAAGCTAATATAATGGGTCATGTCAATTAGATCATTCAACTAATGATGTGACCTCGTTAATCAAATAACAACTCTTTGTTCATGGTTAGGAAACATAACCATCTTTGATTAACGAGCTAGTCTAGTAGAGGCATACTAGTGACACTCTGTTTGTCTATGTATTCACACATGTATTATGTTTCCGGTTAATACAATTCTAGCATGAATAATAAACCTTTATCATGATATAAGGAAAAAAATAATAACTTTATTATTAGCTCTAGGGCATATTTCCTTCAGTCTCCCACTTGCACTAGAGTCAATAATCTAGATTACACTGTAATGATCCTAACACCCATGGAGTCTTGGTGCTGATCATGTTTTGCTCGTGGAAGAGGCTTAGTCAACGGGTCTGCAACATTCAGATCCGTATGTATCTTGCAAATCTCTATGTCTCCCACCTGGACTAGATCCCGGATGGAGTTGAAGCGTCTCTTGATGTGTTTGGTCCTTTTGTGAAATCTGGATTCCTTTGCCAAGGCAATTGCACCAGTATTGTCACAAAAGATTTTCATTGGACCAGATGCACTAGGTATGACACCTAGATCGGATATGAACTCCTTCATCCAGACTCCTTCGTTTGCTGCTTCCGAAGCAGCTATGTACTCCGCTTCACATGTAGATCCCGCTACGACGCTTTGTTTAGAACTGCACCAACTGACAGCTCCACCGTTTAATGTAAACACGTATCCGGTTTGCGATTTAGAATCATCCGAATCAGTGTCAAAGCTTGCATCAACGTAACCTCTTATGGTGAGCTCTTTGTCACCTCCATATATGAGAAACATATCCTTAGTCCTTTTCTGGTATTTCAGGATGTTCTTGACCGCTGTCCAGTGATCCACTCCTGGATTACTTTGGTACCTCCCTGCTAAACTTATAGCAAGGCACACATCAGGTCTGGTACACAGCATTGCATACATGATAGAGCCTATGGCTGAAGCATAGGGAACATCTTTCATTTTCTCTCTATCTTCTGCAGTGGTCGGGCTTTGAGTCTTACTCAATCTCACACCTTGTAACACAGGCAAGAACCCTTTCTTTGCTTGATCCATTTTGAACTTCTTCAAAATCTTGTCAAGGTATGTGCTTTGTGAAAGTCCAATTAAGCGTCTTGATCTATCTCTATAGATCTTTATGCCTAATATGTAAGCAGCTTCTCCGAGGTCTTTCATTGAAAAACTTTTATTCAAGTATCCCTTTATGCTATCCAGAAATTCTATATCATTTCCAATCAGTAATATGTCATCCACATATAATATTAGAAATGCTACAGAGCTCCCACTCACTTTCTTGTAAATACAGGCTTCTCCGAAAGTCTGTATAAAACCAAATGCTTTGATCACACTATCAAAGCGTTTATTCCAACTCCGAGAGGCTTGCACCAGTCCATAAATGGATCGCTGGAGCTTGCACACTTTGTTAGCTCCCTTTGGATCGACAAAACCTTCCGGTTGCATCATATACAACTCTTCTTCCAGAAATCCATTCAGGAATGCAGTTTTGACATCCATCTGCCAAACTTCATAATCATAAAATGCGGCAATTGCTAACATGATTCGGACAGACTTAAGCATCGCTACGGGTGAGAAAGTCTCATCGTAGTCAATCCCTTGAACTTGTCGAAAACCTTTTGCGACAAGTCGAGCTTTGTAGACAGTAACATTACCATCAGCGTCAGTCTTCTTCTTAAAGATCCATTTGTTCTCAATTGCTTGCTGATCATCGGGCAAGTCAACCAAAGTCCATACTTTGTTCTCATACATGGATCCCATCTAAGATTTCATGGCTTCAAGCCACTTTGCGGAATCTGGGCTCACCATCGCTTCTTCATAGTTCGTAGGTTCATCATGATCTAATATCATGACCTCCAGAACAGGATTACTGTACCACTCTGGTGCGGATCTCACTCTGGTTGATCTACGAGGTTCAGTAGTATCTTGATCTAAAGTTTCATGATCATCATCATTAGCTTCCTCACTTATTGGTGTAGGTGTCGCAGAAACAGTTTTCTGTGATGTACTACTTCTCAATAAAGGAGTAGGTACACTTACCTCGTCAAGTTCTACTTTCCTCCCACTCACTTCTTTTGAAAGAAACTCCTTCTCTAGAAAGTTTCCGAACTTAGCAACAAAAGTTTTGCCTTCGGATCTGTGATAGAAGGTGTATCCAACAGTTTCCTTTGGATATCCTATGAAGACACATTTCTCCGATTTGGGTTCGAGCTTATCAGGTTGAAGTTTTTTCACATAAGCATCGCAGCCCCAAACTTTAAGAAACGACAACTTTGGTTTCTTGCCAAACCATAGTTCATAAGGCGTCGTCTCAACAGATTTAGATGGTGCCCTATTTAACGTGAATGCAGCCGTCTCTAGAGCGTATCCCCAAAACGATAGCGGTAAATCAGTAAGAGACATCATAGATCGCACCATATCTAGTAAAGTACGATTACGACGTTCGGACACACCATTACGCTGTGGTGTTCCGGGTGGCGTGAGTTGCGAAACTATTCCACAATTTTTCAAATGTACACCAAACTCGTAACTCAAATATTCTCCTCCACGATCAGATCGTAGAAACTTTATTTTCTTGTTACGATGATTTTCAACTTCACTCTGAAATTCTTTGAACTTTTCAAATGTTTCAGATTTGTGTTTCATTAAGTAGATATACCCATATCTGCTTAAGTCATCTGTGAAGGTGAGAAAATAACGATATCCGCCATGAGCCTCAATATTCATCGGTCCACATACATCGGTATGTATGATTTCCAACAAATCTGTTGCTCTCTCCATAGTACCGGAGAACGGTGTTTTAGTCATCTTGCCCATGAGGCACGGTTCGCAAGTACCAAGTGATTCATAATCAAGTGGTTCCAAAAGTCCATCAGTATGGAATTTCTTCATGCGCTTTTACACCGATATGACCTAAACGACAGTGCCACAAATAAGTTGCACTTTCATTATCAACTCTGCATCTTTTGGCTTCAACATTATGAATATGTGTATCACTACTATCGAGATTCATCAAAAATAGACCACTCTTCAAAGGCGCATGACCATAAAAGATATTACTCATATAAATAGAACAACCATTATTCTTTGATTTAAATGAATAACCGTCTCGCATTAAACAAGATCCAGATATAATGTTCATGCTCAACGCTGGCACCAAATAACAATTATTTAGGTCTAATATTAATCCCGAAGGTAGATGTAGAGGTAGCGTGCCGACCGCGATCACATCGACTTTGGAACCGTTTCCCACGCGCATCGTCACCTCGTCCTTTGCTAGTGTCCGCTTATTCTGTAGTCCCTGTTTCGAGTTGCAAATATTAGCAACAGAACCAGTATCAAATACCCAGGTGCTACTGCGAGCATTAGTAAGGTACACATCAATAACATGTATATCACATATACCTTTGTTCACCTTGCCATCCTTCTTATCTGCCAAATACTTGGGGCAGTTCCGCTTCCAGTGACCAGTCTGCTTGCAGTAGAAGCACTCAGTTTCAGGCTTAGGTCCAGACTTTGGTTTCTTCTCTTGAGCAGCAACTCGCTTGCCGTTCTTCTTGAAGTTCCCCTTTTTCTTCCCTTTGCCCTTTTTCTTGAAACTAGTGGTTTTGTTAACCATCAACACTTGATGCTCCTTCTTGATTTCTACCTCCGCATCTTTTAGCATTGCGAAGAGCTCGGGAATAGTCTTGTTCATCCCTTGCATATTATAGTTCATCACGAAGCTCTTGTAGCTTGGTGGCAGTGATTGGAGAATTCTGTCAATGACGCAATCATCTGGAAGAGTAACTCTCAATTGAATCAAGTGATTATTATACCCAGACATTTTGAGTATATGCTCACTGACAGAACTGTTCTCCTCCATCTTGCAGCTATAGAACTTATTGGAGACTTCATATCTCTCAATCCGGGCATTTGCTTGAAATATTAACTTCAACTCCTGGAACATCTCATATGCTCCATGACGTTCAGAACGTCGTTGATGTCCCGGTTCTAAGCCGTAAAGCATGGCACACTGAACTATCGAGTAGTCATCAGCTTTGCTCTGCCAGACGTTCATAACTTCTGGTGTTGCTCTAGCAGCAGGCCTGGCACCTAGCGGTGCTTCCAGGATGTAATTCTTCTGTGCAGCAATGAGGATAATCCTCAAGTTACGGACCCAGTCCGTGTAATTGCTACCATCATCTTTCAACTTTGCTTTCTCAAGGAACGCATTAAAATTTAACGGAACAACAACACGAGCCATCTATCTACAATCAACATAAACAAGCAAGATACTATCAGGTACTAAGTTCATGATAAGTTTATGTTCAGTTAATCAAATTAATTAAGAACTCCCACTTAGATAGACATCCCTCTAATCCTCTAAGTGATCACGTGATCCAAATCAACTAAACCATAACCGATCATCACGTGATATGGAGTAGTTTTCAATGGTGAACATCGTTATGTTGATCATATCTACTATATGATTCACGCTCGACCTTTCGGTCTCTGTGTTCCGAGGCCATATCTGCATATGCTTGGCTCGTCAAGTATAACCTGAGTATTCCGCGTGTGCAACTGTTTTGCACCCGTTGTATTTGAACGTAGAGCCTATCACACCCGATCATCACGTGGTGTCTCAGCACGAAGAACTTTTGCAACGGTGCATACTCAGGGAGAACACTTCCTAATAATTTAGTGAGAGATCATCTTATAATGCTACCGTCAATCAAAGCAAGATAAGATGCATAAAAAGATAAACATCACATGCAATTAATATAAGTGATATGATATGGTCATCATCATCTTGTGCTTGTGATCTCCATCTCCGAAGCACCGTCATGATCACCATCGTCACCGGCGCGACACCTTGATCTCCATCGTAGCATCGTTGTCGTCTCGCCAATCTTATGCTTCCACGACTATCACTACCGCTTAGTAATAAAGTAAAGCATTACATCGCGACTGCATTGCATACAATAAAGCGACAACCATATGGCTCCTGCCAGTTGCCGATAACTCGGTTACAAAACATGATCATCTCATACAATAAAATTTAGCATCATGTCTTGACCATATCACATCACAACATGCCCTGCAAAAACAAGTTAGACGTCCTCTACTTTGTTGTTGCAAGTTTTACGTGGCTGCTACGGGCTTAAGCAAGAACTCATATTACCTACGCATCAAAACCACAACGATAGTTTGTCAAATAGACTCCGTTTTAACCTTCTCAAGGACCGGGCGTAGCCACACTCGGTTCAACTAAAGTTTGAGAGACAGTCTTCCGCAAGCCATCTATGTGCAAAGCACGTCGAGGGAACCGGTCTCGCGTAAGAGTACGCGTAAGGTTGGTCCGGATCGTCTCGTCCAACAATACCGCCGAACCAAAGTATGACATGCTGGTAGGCAGTATGACTTATATCGCCCACAACTCACTTGTGTTCTACTCGTGCAAATAACACCAAACCATAAAACCTGGCTCTGATACCACTGTTGGGGAACGTAGTAATTTCAAAAAAATTCCTACGCACACGCAAGATCATGGTGATGCATAGCAACGAGGGGAGAGTATGATCTACGTACCCTTGTAATCGCAACGGAAGCGTTTGACACAACGTAGAGGAAGTAGTCGTACGTCTTCTTCCCGGTCCAACCGATCCAAGCACCGTTACTCCGGCACCTCCGAGTTCTTAGCACACGTTCAGCTCGATGATGATCCTCGGGCTCCGATCCAGCAAAGCGTCGAGGAAGAGTTCCGTCAGCACGACGGCATGGTGACGATCTTGATGTACTACTGACGCAGGGCTTCACCTAAGCACTGCGACAATATGACCGAGGTGGAATTTGGTGGCAGGGGGCACCGCACACGGCTAAGGAAAGATCTCAATGATCAATTGTGTATCTAGAGGTGCCCCCTGCCCCCGTATATAAAGGGGCAAAGGGGGAGGGGTGCGGCAGCCATAGGAGGAGTCCTACTCCCGCTGGGAGTAGGACTCCCCTCCAATCCTATTCCTAATAGGACTCCCCAAGTGGGGAAAGAGAGAGGGGCTGGCCGGCCACCTTCCCTAGTCCTAATAGGACTAGGGGAAGTGGGGAGGCGCGCAGCCCATGAGGGCAGCCCTTTCACCTTTCCACCAAGGCCCATGTTGGCCCATTTGGCTCCCGGGGGGTTCCGGTAACCCTCCCGGTATTCTGGTAAAATCCCGATTTCACCCGGAACACTTCCGATGTCCAAACATAGGCTTCCAATATATCAATCTTTACGTCTCGACCATTTAGAGACTCCTCGTCATGTCCGTGATCACATCCGGGACTCCGAACAACCTTCGGTACATCAAAATGCATAAACTCATAATAACTGTCATCATAACGTTAAGCGTGCGGACCCTACGGTTCGAGAACAATGTAGACATGACCGAGACACATCTCCGGTCAATAACCAATAGCGGGACCTGGATGCCCATATTGGCTCCTACATATTCTACGAAGATCTTTATCGGTCAGACCGCATAACAACATACGTTGTTCCCTTTGTCATCGGTATGTTACTTGCCCGAGATTCGATCGTCAGTATCCAATACTTAGTTCAATCTCGTTACCGGCAAGTCTCTTTACTCGTTCCGTAATACATCATCCCGCAACTAACTTATTAGTTGCAATGCTTGCAAGGCTTAAGTGATGTGCATTACCGAGAGGGCCCAGAGATACCTCTCCGACGATCGGAGTGACAAATCCTAATCTCGAAATACGCCAACCCAACATCTCCCATTGGAGACACCTGTAGTACTCCTTTATAATCACCCAGTTACGTTGTGACGTTTGGTAGTACCCAAAGTGTTCCTCCGGCAAACGGGAGTTGCATAATCTCATAGTCATAGGAACATGTATAAGTCATGGATAAAGCAATAGCAGCATACTAAACGATCGGGTGCTAAGCTAATATAATGGGTCATGTCAATCAGATCATTCAACTAATGATGTGACCTCGTTAATCAAATAACAACTCTTTGTTCATGGTTAGGAAACATAACCATCTTTGATTAACGAGCTAGTCTAGTAGAGGCATACTAGTGACACTCTGTTTGTCTATGTATTCACACATGTATTATGTTTCCGGTTAATACAATTCTAGCATGAATAATAAACCTTTATCATTATATAAGGAAATAAAAATAACTTTATTATTGCCTCTAGGGCATATTTCCTTCAGGCCAATCGATCATACGGCCCGTATAAGGCCCATTGATGATATGGCCCGTAGAAGGCCCATTGATGATACGTCCCGTAGAAGGCCCATTGTTTCTACGGCCCGTAGAAGGCCCATTGTTTCTACGGCCCGTAGAAGGCCCACTGTTTCTACGGCTCGTAGAAGGCCCACTGTTTATACGGCCCGTAGGAGGCCCAGTGTCACTACAGTAAATATTAGCCCATGGTTATTGTGACCTAGTTTTAAAAAATAGGTTATTGTAGCCACTAGCAAACCGCAGAAAAAGAACTGCACTGACTACAAGCAAACAAATAAACAAGACAACAAGGAAATAAATAAGCAAGCAACTTACACTAGGCTATCACGGCTATTACACATATTACATCCACTAGGCATCAAAGTTCGCCACCAGTGCAAATATAGGGAACACAACAGCATATAAACGCCGCAGCAAAACAAGTCCAGAATTGAAACCACTTCAGAAGAGCTCAAGAAACAATATCCTGGGTACCCATAATGCTGGCAAGATGCTTAGCAAGCTTATTAACTTTCTCTTGTTTGGCGCTTAAGTCCTCCAGCGCTTGCTGTTGCACCAGAAAGTATGCATCTGAATTATGCAGGGACTTCCTCAGTCCTTCCGCTTCCTTTCGCATAACATCTGATCGATGTCTTTCAACTTGAAATTGAGACTCAAGAAGCCGAACTGATTCAGGCAACGAGTTCGAAGAGCTGGTGCCATCAGTGGTAGCCAGTAACTCGAACACTACATCAAGATAGGACTTTGGGGTTGTCTCAGTGTCTTCAATATAGTTTTTATCAGCTTTCTTGGAGACCAACAGGGATGTCTCACTATCTTGAACCTTATCTTCATTACTTCCTTTACCGTTGCATAACAGGGTACTCTTCTCCAATATTTTATCCGCGTTCTAAAAGAGAAACAAGCAAACACATCTCAGGTTTACAATGTAGTATATGAAACTCATTTTGGTAAACCAGTTCAGTAGTAAGGTGGACAGGTTAACAACATGAAACAAACATATATCTATGTAGTATGGACACTGTATGGTGTATATCATTCTAGTTTATATTGCCAAATCAAGATAGATACAGTTCGAATCATATCTATTTAAGACAAAGCAGCATAGACATAATATAAGTGTGGGAAACTACACAGCAATAATAACACTTGTAATGTGCATGGCATGAGAACATAACTGTTTATTCAATTGAAACTGAAATCAACATAGAGCAAGTTACAACAGCAAACAGCCAAACACGTTGAAGAAACAGGTTTAAAACATACACATCAATATCAACACTTGTAATGTGCATGGCATGAGAACATAACTGTTTATTCAATTGAAACTGAAATCAACATAGAGCAAGTTACAACAGCAAACAACAAAACACGTTGAAGAAATAGGTTCAAAACATACCTGTTGCACCATTGGAGTTTCAATTGCATCCTTCAAATTTGAAATTAGTTGGTATCAGTAAATACAGTGATGCAACAGCAAAGTAGTATGAACCATAGCTACGGAACCTGACCTGAGAACAATTCTTCTTCTGCTTTTAGCGTTGACTTCGGGTTCGGAGTGGTGGTCCTCGTGATTTGGGCACTGCAGTTGCCTTACTAACTGCTTGTGTTTGGGTGCTCTGTGATGGAGACGGTGCTGTGTCGACGGGAACTGGGTGTCTATCTACTGGGGTTGGGGTTAGAAGGGGTGTAGCTGGTTCTTTGTCCAACTGGGCAGGGGTACAATCTTCATGAGTGTGGGTTATGTGTGGTGGGGCTGGTTCTTCGGCAAGTACAACCGTGGTTCTATCTGCATCGACAGGTAGCATGATCTTTTCTGAAGATCGTGTTTTTACTCCCATAGATACTGCCATCACTCCCTCCAATTGAAATGGCTGATAAACAAGAAAAGTAATTGAATGTACAGACATTGTAAGATAGACAGGTGCAATGGATAGTAGGGAAGAAAACAGGGCATGAAATAATTCACATTTATGTTGTCTAAGCAAAAAGAATAGCAGGACATAATTTCACATATATGATGGCTAATTAAACATGATAGTATGACACAATTTCACATGTATGATGGCTAACTAAATTGGATAGAATGACATACTTCAAAATATGATGACTATGTAAACAGGATGACATGATATAACTATACGACGTGTCTATTAAAGTGGTTGGCATGCCATAAATCACAAACACGCCGTCGATGGAAACATGATGGCATGATATAATTCACGGATAGAATGACATAATTTAAAATATGATGACTATGTAAACAGGATGAGATGATATAACTATATTATGTCTTTAGAAAATGGGTTGCCATGCCATAATTCAGATACATGCTGTCTATGTAAATATCATGGCATGACATAATTCAAATATATGATTTATATACTAAGGAAATGAGCAGAGGGCAATCGCATATATGATGTGTCAACTAAGGAGATGGCATTCAATATTGTGTATATGATGTAAAAACTAAGCATTGCAATACAACATATGCATTATATGAGTAATATAACCCTGCCAAGTTTGAGCATACACCTTAGGGGGATAATAGGACTGGTCATCTGCCTCTGAATCCTCCTCTGAAGAGCTATCTGTAACCAGCAAGATATCTGCTTCAGCAGGTAGCATTATCTACTCTAAAGACCTTGTTTTCACTCCAAATTTCTCCATCACCAATTCAAATGGCTGATGCATAGGAAGAGCAATTGAATATACAAACATTGTCGACAAAAGCAATGAGAAATACAAAAAAAAAGATGGCATGATATAATTCACATATATGACGCTTGCCTAAACAACATGGCATTGCATAATTCACATACATAATGCCTTGCAACAAGATAACATTGCATAATTCACATATATAATGTCTTGCAACAAGATGGCATTGCATAATTCACATATATGGTAATTAGACACTAAACAGGTGGCATTCACACAAAGCATGTCTAAACTAAGCAAATGCCATAGCAATGCAAGATATCATACGCACGATATGAGCAACATAACCCTGCCAAGTTAGGGCATGCACCACGGGGGGGGGGATATGACTAGTCATCTGTCTTTGAATCCTCCTCTGAGGAGCTATCGGTAACCAGCAAGACATGCGCTTCGTCAGATAGCATTGTCTACTCTGAAGACCTTGTTTCCACTCCAGATTTTTCCATGACCGTGCCAAATGGCTGATGCACAGGAAGAGTAATTGAATGTACTGAAATTGTTGACAAATTTAACACATAATAAAAAAATGATGGCATGATATAATTCACATATAAGATGACTGGCTAACCAGGGTGGCATTGCAAAATTCACATATATGATGCCTGGCTAGACAAGATGGCATTGCATGATTCACATATACGATAAAGAAACTAAACAGATGGCATTGACACAAAGCATGTCTAAACTAAGCAGATGACATCTTTAATGTATACAGTAAGCAATGCAAGGCACCATATGCATGATATTACCAACATCAGCATGCCAAGTTAGAGCGAAGACCTCATGGGGTAAATAGGAGTGGTCTTCTCCTTCTGAATCTCCCTCATAATAGTTATCTTCCTCTTGATTACGATCCAAAATGGGTGGAGGGGGGCTGCCTTTGCGCCCAGCATGGAACGACGTCCGCATGAAATTTTATTGCCACTCAAGGCTCGTCTCTTTTGATCTACATGATCAGTTCCATTGTGTACAATAACTGGCATGCATAGGAATAAAACATAGTGAGATTATGTAAGGAGTGCATGCACAAATCCAGAGTGATGGTAGCAAACTGTGGATAGACCCAAAACCAATGATAGCAGGTAGATAATAGCTTTAGTTAAAAAATACAGATAATGGCTCCTTTAATGTTTCTTTTCACCCAATATGAAACTCATAGTAGACACCGGAGATTAACCAGATAGTAGACATATAATACTGATTGCTGCCCCAATATGTACCCCACAACCATTTAAAAACTCAAGTTTCAGCATTAGTTTGGACCTGACTCGGAGTCTAATAGGTGAACACGACGATAATGTAGCATGTCATCATATTAAGCGACGCATAACGTAAGCAGACACGGAAGAGTGCGACCTCTCTTGCGGATCCGTGTAGTCCTCAAGGTCATCTGCTCAGTTGATGATGGTAATGCAGTTGCCGTGGCTGCCGGCGGCGGGGAAGAAGATCTGAGGCGGCGAAAGACAGTCTGGAAAGCGGATCCCTGCTGTGGTGAGCCCTTCCATCGTTGGAGCAGCTGAGCTGGGGTGGAACACAGCGCCGCAGGAGCAGGACAAACCACACAAGGTTTTGTTTGACACATATCTGTATCAGAAGTAATTGAGTAAGGGCTTGTTTAAATTTGAGGATTCTAACAATGCAGGGATAGGAAATAGACATGAATAGGATAGGAATGCACGTGCAAAAAAGAGAATTTAAAAACACATGATTTCTGCCAATCTGGATGTTTGATTCACAACAATTGGAAGATCATAGGATGCAAAGAAGCATGGTGAGATTAAGTCAAACCACAAGAAAATGTACGGTTATAATGCTATTATGCTACTATCTCTTAGTCTTGTGCTTCATGAATAGGAATTTGAAAACGAGGACAAGTGAAAATTAAAATTCCTACGTTTTTTCTTTCAAGGAGACACTAAAGGAACAAATCCGTGTGCTCAGTGGACAATATATATAACATGTAGAGTAAAAAAAAGATGCAACAAGTGTACAACCTCTTTGGCGAAGCCATGTCGATCTCAGCATGATTGGGTTGGCCGGTGAGGATGCTCCGGCTGACTTTGCTGTCGGAGGAGGGGAAGAAGATCTTAGGCGTCTGGAGATGGAGCCCGAGGTACTGCTCCGCTGTGATGGAGGGTTTCGTTGTTGGAGCAGCTCCGGTGAGTTGTACGACGCCGAGGCTGAAGCAGGACAAGAGAGACAACGAACAACATTAACCTGAGTGGAAATCTAATAGCATCTCCAATACATGATGTAAAATACATAACCACAAAGTGCTAGATGTAAAATACATCAACCGCTCATCTCTGAACTTAACTGTCGAAACTGAATTTAACTGTCGAAACTAAACTTAACTGTCGAAACTGAACTTAACGGTTGAAACTGAATTTTCTTGTCGAAACTGAATTTTGCTGTCGAAACTGAACGCACTAGCAAGGCGAGGCTACACGTCGGTCGACTGACTTTTTCATCTCTGGTCAGTCGATTTTGCAGCCGTTGGATACGAAATCAAGGGCCTGCGGTTCATCTTCAACCTCCACCCCCTAAGCCGGCCAAACAGCAGCCCCCCGCCGCCCGCTGTCGGCGGTGCGCCGCCCCGCCCGCCCCGAAAACACTCCCGCCCGCCGGTCCGCCGCCACCCCAGCCATCCCTCTAGCCCCCCCCCGTGCCGAGCTTTTTCTCCGGTGATCCCCACACCACCGCCCCGTCAACGCCCCGCCACCGCCGGCGACCACCGCCCCCATCCTGAACCCTAAGATAGATAGTGGGGTACCTCTCCGGCGAGCCCCCTCTCCGCTGCGGCTGGTTCTTCCTTCATCCTGGCGAGCCCCCCCACCCCCTGAAAATCGACTGACCCAAAAGTCGATTCAGTCGACTGAAGTGTAGCTAAATCAGAGCAGCATCGCAAGCAAGAGCAAGAGCAGCAGCGCGAGCACTGGCGGAGCTATGTGCATCCCTGAAGGTGCCATGGCCCCCTCAACCTTGGCAAATTTAGTGAAGAAATTTTTTTATAGAGAGATTTAAACTAAAAAATAGAGATGTTTTCCACTGTCTTTTCTCTTTGGCCCCCCAATCTTCCTGGTCTAGCTCCGCCACTGAGCGCGAGCAAGAGCAATAGCAAGAGCAGACCAGGCAGGGGACCGAGAGCAAGAGCAGAGCAGCAGCACGAGCGAGAGCTAAAGCAGCAGCAGGTCCTACTGATGTGGACGTCGCCGCCGAGGGAGCGACGCCGTGGAGGAAGTGGCCCGCGACGCCGCCGTGGATGGAGCCGCGCCATGTCGGCTCGGGACCGAGCGCCGGCAGCACCATGAGATCAAATCAAGAAGAAAATGCGGCGATTAGTGTACAACCTCTTTGGTGGCGCCGATTAGGCCATAGCTTCATCTGAGGAAACGGTGATGATGATGCTCTTCCGATGGTGCAGGTGAAGACGGCGGTGTGGGAATGGAGGTGGCGCGAAAGACGAGGGGAACATCGAGGCAGCTCCTTGGAGGTGGAGGACGGGGTGGCTGAACCGGCGGGACGATGAGATCAACGACGGATCCTCATCCGGTATGGTGGATGAGGGATGTCGAGGTGTTGCTGTGGACGACGTCGTCGCGGAGGAAGCTCCGGCTGGGTGGCGGACGGAGCAGGGTGTGGGGTTTCGTCGCGGGTTTTCGTGGCCTCGGTGTACGAATGGGTGGGCGGATGGGATGGCAGGGGGAACCATGGCTTAGAGACGCGCTTGTCCGAAATGTGGGGTAAGTTACGAAAGTACCCCCACTGATTTGAGGCGGTTCTTTTGGTTCAGGGGTACCACGGGCATTTCACGTGTCGGGATTTCACAGGAGGTGGGAGTTTTCGCGCGCGTTGTAATTTCGGAATAGCAAGGCGCGGGTTGAGATGGAGGGAGTTGTCGGAGCACAACGAGACAAAGATATATCTTAAATATTTCGGGCTCACAAGGCACGGGTTGAAGAGGCGGGAGTTTCGCAGCACGATAGACAGAGACGCTAGCTTGAATTTTCGGCATAACAAGGCACGACTTGAAATTTCGGAAGAACAAGCTTAACGTGTACCAAAAAAAAGACAATTTGCACCTCAACACGCACAACACACACACAAACACCATTTAGACTAGACTAAGGTACACGTGCATTGCACGCATGAGATTTGGCAACCAAATTATGAATAAATACCACATTATAGCATGCAAGCTTTGAGTCATATATGCATGATGTAGATGTTCGTTTAATTCTTATAGTTCATTTCATTCAAAATCATCTAGTTTTTATAAGAAAGCTAATCTATTTTAAGATTCATGGAATTGTGCGTCGTAAGACATAAAGTAAAAACAAATAATGGCAAATCATGTAGAAAAACATTTGGGCAATTCTGATACCGAAGATGCTAGAACAAATAAGAAGTGCTTGTGTTTTGATGTTTGTGCATTATGCTTAAGTTCAACCATGGAGTCTTCTAGATTATACATGTGGCAAAATCTGGTGTAATCTAGATGATATCCAACGGCCAGTAGTGCTCAAATTTGCCATCTTTGGACCATCGGATTCGCCTCATCCAACGACCATCTTTCGAAGTTAAAGTTACCCGCACACAATATAAAAAAATATAAAATATAATATATATATAGGGGTATAGATATAGATATGTGATGCAAAAGCTGCCCATCATCACCAATTAGAATAGTGTGTCCATGCACAGATGCGACGTGGCCAAATGATGTCTGCCATCGGTATCTTAAATTCAAATAAGTCTGACCTTGTTCAATGTGTATTCATTACAACATGCTCGTTTCCAAACCACACCGCGCAGATCTCTATTATATTCATGCATGCATGGGTTTCAAACATCAGGATATCTTATTCAAATATTTGAATTCAACTTTACATTGATTATGACCTCACCTATTCAGCTATTCTTTTACACCCACACAGTAGTCTTCTCCTTATAATTATACCACTAACTTTCTCTCGTGCATGCATGCACACACACTACCAGTCGGCATTATCCATCGCACGCATGCAATCTTTTTCTTCAGGTCGGTCTCCCATGAAGGCACACACCAACACACATCCCCCTCTCCATCATATCGGGCATTGTTTATCTCTCATGCGTGCATGCGCAACGATCAATGTTCCTCTATGTATGTGTGTATATAGCTAGATCTTTCATAGTTTTCCACACAAACCGATCAATCGATATATCCAGTGAGGTCTCACCCTCTTTCCCACGTCCACATCGATCAATCTATACCTCTCTATATAGGATTAACATATATAGCTAATACACCCACATTAATTGTATATCCAACGTCCCCCTCTCATCATCCATGCCTTCCGCTTCATCTCTCAGACCCCTGCACAATGGCGAAGACAGGGGGCAGTAAGGGCCCTGCCCCCTCCCCCCTAACATCACTATATATCAAGGCTAATATGAATGTGATCATTAGACAATTGCTGCTAAAAATGGTTTAAATTCATGAATTGACCCTCCTTGTAAAGGATTAGCAATGCTTGGCCCCTATCTCATTTATTTTTCATGGCTCCGCTACTGCGCGCAACAGCGCACGTGTTCGCCCCCTCTCTCTAAATATCGATCTCGCACTTGTGCATTCCTTCATAGTCTCCCTCCACTCGGCCCCTCGCACCATCTTCTAGCCCCCCACCGGATTTTGCCACATGTACAATCTAGCAGACTCCATGGCTGAACTTAAGCATAATGCACAAACCTCAAAACAACAGTGGTTCTCTTTTATTCTAGAATCTCCGTATCATAACTGCCCAATTTTTTTTTCTAGTTGAATTGCCATTATTTGTTTTTACTTTATGCTTTACAACGCACAATTCCATGAATCATAAAATAGATTAAGGGCTTCTTTGATTCAAAGGATTTTCAAAGGAATTTTGGAGGATTCTAATCATTAGGAATTTTTCCTATCTTGGTTGTTTGATTCGTAGGATTGTAAACCATAGGAATTTTTCCATATGATTCATTTGCACTAGATTTCATAGGAAACATCCCATCCACTCAAACCTCTTTGAAAGAATTCTGCGTTTTTTCTATGCACAATCAAACACTCGTACAATCCTGTAGGATTCAAGACGACATTCCACTATAATCCCATGTTTTTCCTATTCCCGCGTTCTTAGCTTTTTTATAAAAACTAATTGATTTTGAATGAGATGAACTATAAGAATTAAACGAAGGGATACATCAGGCATATATGACTCAGAGCTTACATGCTATAGTGTGGTATTTATTCATAATTTGGTTGCAAAATCTGATGCGTGCAATGCACATGTACCTTACTAGTACTTCGAGTATGTGCAAAACACGTAAATGAGAATACCAATGGCACGCTACACAGTGTCTCTCTTACAGTTCATGAAGCCACGTGGCACATGTGGAGGCGTTGTCGCGACCTCCTTGCGTGGATTGATCACAGTGACGTGCTGCTGGTTCCAGAAGAATGTACTCGTCCTCCCTGAGCCATACTGGCGGTACATGCATGAAGCGAAGATGTGCACGCACGCCACACACGCACTCATTCCCTCGCACGCACACACGGGTACACGGGCGGACGCAATTTTGTACCAAGATCCACCCCATGTGATAATTTGATGCGTGTAAAGTCGTTCACTTTATTGATGGTCAATTAATACAACGCATGCAAATTGAGTGGACGTGAGGGCAGAAGAAAGACACTATTACTCCACTGCGCGCATGCGAGTAGTTAAATCGTGGGTTGCTAGTAGTTCTTCCATTAGTCTCCTTTGTATTTTGTGCCAATTTTTGACAGTAACATAATATTTATGCATTTGAGCAGTGTAGTACTTGAAATTTATGTTCCGCTAAACTCATCGGGAGCTGTTTCGGGCCTCGAAACCAAAACCATCAATTAATCTTTACCTTGTTCCCATCACATTCGAAAGCCTGCTCACACCTATTAGTACGTACCAAACCTGGACGTGTTCCCACTATGCAGGTATTAGTACTAGTGCTAGTACTTAAGTTATAAAATGGGGAACTACCTAACCGAAAATTACTCTACCTTTCCTCCTCATAAGTGCTTGTTCTTCGTCCGTCGTTGCCATGGCTGGTGAGCAGAGCTCTAGGTCGAGAACTACTCGTAACAAGGGAGCGGCAACCAAGGCTGCGGAAAAAAAAGAGAGGGCTCGCCGCCACGCAGAGACCTCGAAAGATCTTTCACGGGCAGGCGATGGCTCCCAGGAGCGCCCTAGCCGCGGAGGCGAACATGCCGAGCCGGCGGACCTGGAGTCGTTATCTCTCCACGGCATGCCCGATCAGATCAATAAGCAGAAGGAGTTCATCCAAGGCTTGATGGAGTTGCTGAAGGAGAGCCTCAACGACATGCCCGTTGAGCTCGATCAACAAGGGGAGTTGACCGCCGACTTGGTGATGCTGCTGAAGAAGAGCATTGCCTCGGAGAAGAAGGCGACCGGCAAAATCCTGTGACTTCGGGAGGACAATGCGAAGCTCTGCCACGAGATCGACCTGTTGAAGGAGAAGAACGCCGGCTGGAAGAAGCTGCATGAGAAAAGTAGTTCCTCGATGAAGATGTTGTAGGCCCTCGTCATGGAACAGAAGGAAGAGTTGGCGAAGCTCCGCATCGAGCACCCGGCTGCTGTCAAGGTACGTAATATGGCCGTGGAATAGATGATGAAGGCTCGCGTCGAGAAATGCCGCGTCATGGACACAATGATGAAGATGGCGGAGGAGATGCGCAAGGAGATGGAGGTCGTGGAGGCGATGAAGAACCAGTTACGACTGGCGAATTAGGTTATTTGGGGTGATAATCTTCCTTCTTCTTTTGCTCCTATGTTTCATCTTTTGCTTCGGGTGTTTCGCCGCACGTGTCACGTTCTCTGCGAGGCATGAATAGAACAATGGTTTTTTTAGGGAATGAATAGAACAATGCTAAGAATGAGATGACTAGCAAATTAGATCATTTTTTATCGCCATATGGCACTGGGCTGCCATGTTTCGTGCTCCTCTGTCGCAGTACTACTCTAGTGGAAAACTTGAGTATACCGCACAGTTCTTTGCTCCTCACCGATCAGGTCGTCGGCGCATTTATACGAGCAGTCAAATCACAAGGCCCCGCCTTCCAGCAGTAATGAGCCGTCAAATCACAAAGGCCCTCGCCTCTCGTGAAACCGACCAAGCTAGACTGCCCTGCCCTCTAGCCTTTTAAAAAATCTATACTTTTGTACTCCCTCCGTTTCTTTTTTACTCTACATATAAGATTTGGTCAAAGTCAAATTACACAAAGTTTGACCAAATTTATATAAAAAAATATAAACATCTACAATACTAAAACTATATAGTATGAAAATACGTTTCATGGTGCATATGATAATATTGATTTCATGTTGTGATTGTTTATATTTTTTAATATAAAGTTAGTCAAACTCTACAAAGCTTGACTTTGACCAAACGTTATATGCGAACTAAAAAGAAATGGAGGGAGTACAACAGTAGTATCGATGGATTGTGCTATGGAGCAAAACTTGAAATTAAAAAAGGTGGTACATATAGAGAGCGCTCGTCGCCAAATTATGCATATAGTACTATTAAAAAGGCTAGTCACAATAATGGTGTCTAGCACAACCCACCCCTCAAATAAAACTAAGAGGGTGCTTGGATACGTTTTAGTCCCATGACTAAAAGTAGTGGGACTAAAACATGCTAGCCTCACCCATGCTTGGATCCAAATACTAAAAAGGCTAAAATCAAGTTAATGAGCATTTATTATCCTCCAAACCCTCCAATCCAGAACTCGCCTGTGTTAAAGGAGAGGAGTTAAATGAGTAGAGAGAGGACTAATCCACATTTTAGTAGGGGTACCCCTGACTAAAAAAATTTAGTCTCAAGACTAGTTTTAGCCCCTCTTTAGTCAGGGGTGCTTGGAACTTTAGCCTCTTAAAGAGACTATTTTTAGTCAGACTGAAATAAGTCCCTTGGATCCAAGCACCCTCTAAGCATCCTGGAATTCTTTGACAAAACTAAGCACCCTGAAATTCTTTGACAACTAAACTGTTGGCTATATGATGTTGGCCATATATATTGTACGTATATAATGTGAAGAAATGAGTGGTAGTACTATACCAACTAAAATATGAAATGTAAGAAATACTAGTATGTACGTACTGAAGAGTTAAAGTAACGAGAAGAAACATAACAGTTCTGCTGGGGGCTCAGCACAACACACCCCTCAAATTAAATTAAGCACACCTGAAATTAAACTTTGCAACTATTCCGGTAGACACTGCATTAGAACCACCATGAGCAACAACACTGCCACCTTACCCGGAGTCCTCGTCCATGTCCTCGACTTCGTCCTTGTCCCTCTTCCTCTTGGCCGATACTTCTTTGCTTGAACCGCACACTTGGCTATTGCTCTTCATCAAACCCTTGTAGATATTGAAGCAAAGGTAGCCATCCATTGCAGCGTAGTGGATGTGGTCTATATCTAGTACATTCCGCTGCCATGCATGACGACGAAACGTGTATGGAGGTTTCTCCAGTTTACCGTACGAAGGATGAACCATGGCTCCTGCCAGGGTCAGCATTGAAGGCTGATGAGAGGGCACCAACCGATTCTTCTGGAGGTCGAAGGGGTTGCCTACAACGAGGCCGATCCGACCCAGGACTTCTTCATCGTTCTTAAAGTCTACAGTAATGAATTTCATTGTTTTGTCCTTGAGGAAGTTCTTAAAATCCTGGCACTCAACGTCGGCATGACATATGTGGTAGACCAAGCAAAGGTTATGTACGCAAACCTGGATCACGGCGGGCTTCTTCCTCTCTTCGTCCTTTAGATCCTTCTCTCGTCCCAGGACTGTGGTGTACTCAACATCTAGCCCAGCGACCCACTCATCATCTGAGTTTTCGAACATGTGTCTGAAGCGAGAAAGGTATCCTTTCACCGTCGCGGAAGAACGGGTGTAGATGACGTCGAACTCATCGCCGGTGATGGTTCTAACCTTGTACTCACCGCCGATCGTGGAGATTTGGGACGCCATGGATTTGGGAGGAGGGTTAGGATTAGTGGAACTGCCGTAATGTGAATGGACGGGACGACTGGGAGCGAACCGCCGTAGTATTGAAGGACGTGCGGGGACGAGTAGGAGCGAACTGCCAGCGTGCGAACGGCAGGGTAGTGGCTTTCCGTTCTCCCATGATACGGGCTTCCGAGAGCCCTTGGATCTGAGATCGAACGGTTGCATGGTGTGATTCTAGACCTATGGGTGAATATCCTATCCTGGAGGGTTATTCTGCAAATTTTCAGCAACTTAGCATACGACCGTTTTATCTGAGATCCAAGGGCTGCCAGCAGCCCGTATCATGGTCGCGCCTACCACGACCGTCGCGTCGCTCGTGCGGTCGCGCCTTTGGAGATTTAACACGGTGCGTTAGGATATCTAATGTTGGCATGTCATACATAGTCATCACTTAGTCACTCATACTACAACAAGGTTTTGGCTATAAGGTTGGCTATAAGTGTATCTATTTTTTTTACTTCTCTCTATCTCTTTCTTCGTACTCCCTCCGTCCCATAATATAAGAACGTTTTTGACACTAGTGTAGTGCCAAAAACGTTCTTATATTATGGGACACAGGGAGTACTAGTATTTATTGCATTTGCCAAGGAGTGACCTCTTCCAATGAAATGGTGTTGCTAAGTTTGCTTCATTTAATTAGCTATAGACTCAAAATTGTCTTTTCACCTAGGTACACGCGCTTAACACCGTTTCTTCCTTGGGTCACCAAACTAGTCTCTCTCTTCTTGATTAACTTGCCACATCAGACTTTATGCCTATGTGGCAAGCTTAAGCACCTGTAGGAGCAAGTAAAAGTAAGTACAATAGTGTGCTTTACATGGCATTTTTGCATATGTGGAGGAAAGAGAGGCAAGGAAAAAGTGGAGAAGTGGGCTCTCATGCAAGAGCTAGCCTCTACTACATGGTGGAGCATTGGGAGAGGCACCTGTATGGAGGTGGTCAAGAATCTGGGAGACTCACGCCGGTCGTAGCGCCGCAGTTAAAATGATAATGGCAAGTCAAATCACGGGGCCCCACCTGTCCAGCAGTAACTCGCTGTCAAATCACACAGCCCTACGTTTGCAGCAGCCTACTCCCTCGTCTTCTCGCGTCTCTGTCGAACCGACTAGGCGGAACTGCCCCACCGCCTACCGCGCAGGAAAAGCCCCGCCCTCGACTTTTAAACAGTATACAATATACTAATTTTGTATCCATGGATTGCGCCCGCGCCATGGAGCAAAGCGTGTGGAAAACAGAGGAGAGACGGTGGTCTTGCAATAGAGAAGAGGGAGAGGCGAGACGGTGGTTTTGGAATGGAGATGATGGAGAGGAGAGGAGGTGGTTTTGCAATGGAGAAGATCAGAAGAGGGAGAGGCGAGACAGTGGTTTTGGAATGGAGATGATGGAGATGAGAGGAGATGGTTTTGCAATGGAGAAGAGGGAGAGGAGTGTGCGGCAGCGATTTAGGATTGGACGAGAGGGCCGGCACGCTATGACTGGATCAAAATCAAAATCAATTTACCCTTCAATTAATAAAGCGACCCCACATTAACTAGTCTCCCTTTTATTCTGGGTCATAATTGACCATGATTTTCGCACATAAAATATATGTTATACGTTGCAAAAATAATATAATTTGAAAGTACATTCAGATACGAACCAAACGATACAATTTTTGGTGACATGCATTCACATTTTGCTTGTCAAATACAGTACGTGGTCAAACTTTGACCCAAAATACGCAAAACAACAAAAAAATACTTCCAAGACCAGCGCCGCTCTTCCGCTCTTCTCCTCTTAAACCATCGCCGCTCCTCTCCTGTTCCAATCTAAATGCAGCGCCGCTCCTCTCCTCTTCCATTTCAAAACCACCGCCCCTCCTCTCCTGTTCTAGTCTAAAACCAGCGTCTCTCCTCTCCCGTTCTAATCCAAAACCAGCGCTGCTCCTCTCCTCTTCCATTCAAAAACCACCGCCGGCGAGTGAAGGTGCTGTGGAGTAGATCGATGGAGGAGTACAACCGATATGTGAGGATCGCAGACGGCGACCCTGTGAAGCTAGCTAGGATGTTGGAGATACAGTCTTGGTTTGACAACAAGGACCGACTAGCGGCGACGGTGACATCCATGGCCAAATATCTGCAACAGAGCGAAAAGGCGGCGATACTCCCGGAGGGAGTCGCGCTGGAGTACATAGAGCTGCTCCTCTGGGCCATGGAGCAAACAGATTCACCGAATCCGATCGTGAGGGAGCGGTGGTGGGAGTATCGATCCCAGATGGAGCATCCACCAGAGATTGAAGGATCGAGCATCTACAGGGTGCCGTTTGTGAGGGTGTCCTGCCAGAGCGAGCCGGTGGAGTCTTCGTTGACCGAACCCAACTGCAAGAGGAGAAAAGCAGTTGGCCCGATGAAGCTTCCCCGCCATCGTCTCCCTCGCCGTTCACATCGTCTCATGGGGCGGCTGGCTGCCGCCGAGGAATAGGAGGGGGCTGCCCCCCAGCCCAATAGTCGAGCAGGTTGTGAATTGTCAGGAGGAGCTTAGGGTTGTCAGTATTTGCAGGTTGTGAATTGTGTTTTGTGTTGTGTATTTTGAGAGTACTTTCAGATATGAATGTCTTTTGAATTTCAGATTTGCAGTATTAAGCATATGAAGTATTTTATGAATTCTAGGGATCTATTTTTAGCACTTAAAAAATGTAGTTTCATAGGAGTATAAAAGTGTAGATAATGTGATTCTCAGAGAAGAAACTGCAAGTTTCAGTTTCAGATAAGAAACTGCAAGTTCAGTTTCAGATAAGAAACTGCAACTTTCAAAGGCAGTGCATTTATATTAATACGGCCTTTTCAAACAGGGTTAACATCATGTTGGAAGTTTTATTCATGGTCAAAAATGAAACTACCAACCAGTTAACATCATGCTGATCAACATTCATGCATAGCACATCTTCATATGATGCACAGTCAAAATGCCCACACAATGTCGAGTGTGCGAAACACAGAGAAAACAAGGGACAGAGTTTTGGCAAGTGTTGGACGTGGTTTTGGGCTGCCCCGTCTAGGCTTTCATGTTTAACATGCGCAGCCCACGACCTCGGATGGGAGGTCCATAGGCCTGTTTGTATTTTCTTAGGGCCATCATGTATCGACCGGCCTATGGACCTCCCATCCGAGGTTTTATTTTTGGCAGCCACCCCCGCCTCCTGACTCCGGGCGCGCCTGCCCCCCTCAGCAAGTCCGCTCGCGCGCCCCATGGAGTCGCCGGCCATATCCACAGGGGAATTGCTGGAAGACAGGCAGATGTACAAGATGCATCTCCCACATGTCTGCAAAGCTTTCCCGCGGATGCTCCAGCCGCTCGGCTCCGTCGCGCCGGCGGTGCTGCGGGAGACTTGAGGGAGGAGATGGAGGGAGCGGGCAATGCTGATCTGCGTCGACGCTCTCTCTTTGACCCAGTGCACACGCGAATGGAGGGAAGCAGAGGAGGAAGCTGCGAGGGAGGAAGCCGAGGAGGGACCGAATCCGTTCTCTCACTCGCGCAGGTATGCTCGGATGTGCAAGGATCATGTGGATTGGGAGCTGCTGAATCTAGCCCTGCGGATCTACTTCGAAGGAGATTTCTTGGAGAAGCACAGGATGCCCCACCCCAGTGAGCCGCCGATTGCGTTCGTTCGATGGGCGAAAGGAGAAGTGAATTCAGGAGATCCACGCCGTGCTGTGAGATGGGAATGCTTGACTGGACTCCTACCCACCAGCACGCCACCGGAGCCGGAGCAGGTGGATCCCCTACCTTACCTCTCCCCCAAACCTGCAGAAGATTGAAATTAGGCTTGCAATCTGCTTCAATTGAGTTGTCTGGTGGTTATTTTTGCTTCCTGAGAGACAACATCTGGCTGGAGGATGAGAAGGAACCAGGAACTTCGATGAATTTCCCCTATCACAATGGGGGGGAGCGCCGGTTGGGCAGTGGTACGGCCCACCTCCGCCCCAAATGGAGGCACAATCTGGGCAGGCTCCTATAATTGCCCAAGATCAATCTGCTGGTGGTTCTCACTCTCAGATCAGTGGGAAATCTCAAGGCAAGAATCAGCAAAAGAAGAGATCATCCAGAAAACTGCTCCTGCCCCTGCTTTGGGCCTGATGGCATACTCTGAGGTGATCTGCTTGTACGACCTTGAAGTATGTCTAGAGGGGGGGGGTTGATTAGACTACTTGACCAATAAAAACTTAACCTTTTCCCAATTTTATAGTTTGGCAGATTTTAGCTACTTTAGGACAAGTCAAGCAATCATCACACAATTCAAGCAAGCATGCAAAGAGTATATAGGCAGCAGAAAGTAAAGCATGCAACTTGCAAGAATGTAAAGGGAAGGGTTTGGAGAATTCAAACGCAATTGGAGACACGGATGTTTTTGGCGTGGTTCGGATAGGTGGTGCTATCCTACATCCACGTTGATGGAGACTTCAACCCACGAAGGGTAACGGTTGCGCGAGTCCATAGAGGGCTCCACCCACGAAGGGTCCACGAAGAAGCAACCTTGTCTATCCCACCATGGCCGTCGCCCACGAAGGACTTGCCTCACTAGCGGTAGATCTTCACGAAGTAGGCGATCTCCTTGCCCTTACAAACTCCTTGGTTCAACTCCAAAATCTTGTCGGAGGCTCCCAAGTGACACCTAGCCAATCTAGGAGACACCACTCTCCAAGAAGTAACAAATGGTGTGTTGATGATAAACTCCTTGCTCTTGTGCTTCAAATGATAGTCTCCCCAACACTCAACTCTCTCTCATAGGATTTGGATCTGGTGGAAAGAAGATTTGAGTGGAAAGCAACTTGGGGAAGGCTAGAGATCAAGATTCATATGGTAGGAATGGAATATCTTGAGCTCAACACAAGGGTAGGTGGTTCTCTCTCAGAACATGTGAGTTGGAAGTGTAGATGTGTTCTGATGGCTCTCTCCACGAATGAAGAGGAGGTGGAGGGGTATATATAGCCTCCACACAAAATCTAACTGTTACACACAATTTACCAATCTCGGTGGGACCGAATCAACAAACTCGGTCGGACCGATTTAGTAAACCTAGTGACCGTTAGTGATTTTCGGTGGGACTGACATGCAACTCGGTAGGACCGATATGGTTAGGGTTAGGGCATAACGTAATCTCGGTGAGACCAATTACACAAACTCGGTGAGACCGATTTGGTAATAAGCTAACCAGAGAGTTGGTCAGGTAAACTCGGTGGGACCGATTTGCTCTTTCGGTGAGACCGAAATGTTACAAAAAGGAAACAGAGAGTTTACATTGCAATCTCGGTGGGACCGATCCGCTCTTTCAGTGAGGCCGAAAAGTTACAAAAAGGAAACAGAGAGATTACAATCCCATCTCGGTGAGACCGAGATCCCTATCGGTAGAACCGATTTGCTTAGGGTTTGGCAGTGGCTATGACATGTGAAACTCGATGGCGCTGGATTGAAAGAATTGGTAGGTCCGAGTTTGGCTTTGGGTTTAGGTCAAGTGTGGATATAGGAAAGTAGCTGAGGGTTTTGGAGCATATCACTAAGCACATGAAGCAAGAGGCTCATTAAGCAACACCTCATCCCTCCTTGATAGTATTGGCTTTTCCTAAAGACTCAATGTGATCTTGGATCACTAAAATATAAAATGAAGAGTCTTGAGCTTTTGAGCTTGAGCCAATCCTTTGTCCTTAGCATTTTGAGGGATCCACTTTCATCATCCATGCCATGCCAATCATTGAGCTTTCCTGAAATAATCATCTTGGAATAGCATTAGCTCAGTGAGCTATATGTTGTTATGAATTACCAAAACCACCTAGGGATATTTGCACTTTCAATCTCCCCCTTTTTGGTAATTGATGACAACATATAGATCAAAGCTTCGATAAATGATAATAAGATTTTAGAAGATCGTCGCTTTGAGTGGTATGTGAAAAGCAAGAGCTACCCCTAAATTTGTGCATATTTTAAAATTTGCTTTGGACTGCAAATGCACAAAGAGTTAGAATCATAGGTTACTCTTCCATGTCACATACACCTTGGTGGAGCGCTCAAAGTGATAGGAATTGAATACATGCACTCATCACCAAGAAAAGTGAATGATCACATAAGATAGATAGGATAATATCAAGCATGCATAAGTGTAGCTTATGATTAAACACATGATCATCAATGTCTCACAAGCATATCATAGTATCTCAACCAAAAGCAAACAAAGTTTGAAAAACCACCAAATAAAGCAAGAGAGAATAAAGGCAACTCTCTCTCTCTCTCGAAGCCTATGATCTATACATTTTTCTCCCCCTTTGGCAACAAGTTACCAAAAAGTTCCTAGAAAATGCATAGTGCTAGATCGACTCTCAGGCTTGATCTTCTGGTGGTGGTGGAGTCTGAATCACTCCAAGGACGAAGGCTTCTGTAGAAGTGGTTGGAGTTGGAGCTGAGGTGAATGCTGGAGCTGGTTGGGTTGGTGCTGTAGCTGGAGCTGAGGTGGTGGATCTTTTGTCAGGAACTGGCACTGCAGTTGACCTCTGAGCTCGTGGCACTCTGGCAAATGCATCAGTTGTATTCTTCCCTTTCCTCTCCTGCATGTCATCTTGAAGTTGCTCCACTGCAGACTGAATCTCTGTTACTTTTACATCCAAGTCATAGAACTTTTGTTCCATGATTCTCTCTAAGCTCTCCTGATTCTGAGTGAGGGTGGCCAGTCCTTTCTCAATCCTCAGTGTAGATGCAATCAAGTAACTAAGCTGCTCCTGCTTGGTTTTCAAGAAATACTCAGATGCCTCCTCTTGAGTTGGCATCTTGGCAGCTTTCTCCTTCCTTGCCTTCTCCTTCTTTGCTTGAGCTTGAGCTGATGATGGTTCATTCTCATTCATCACAACTTGATTGTCCTCGAAATCTGGATGAATAGGCAAGTGTTCCTTGTCCAACAAGTATGTGCCTATGCCCATTTTTGAGTTAATCAACTCTTGGATCTGAGGGGCATAACCACAGCTCCTCTTCTAATCTGCCGCAGTCCTCTTGATAGTCTCTACTATGAGGCTCATGACCTTGAATTTCTGAGGCACATCAAATATATGTAGCAAGTTAATGGCATGACCTCTGATCATTCTGTGATCTCCAGACTTGGGAAAGAGTGTGTGCCTAAGGATCTAGTTGATCGTAGGCAGTCCTGACAACAAGTGTTTCACAGACCCAAGCTGGTGAGTGTCAAGATCATCTACTGGAACCTCCTTGTACATATTTGCCATTGAGTTATGATCCATCCTTTTCTTGGCATAGACATCCAAGTCATCTTCATTTTCCTCTGGGACATTGATCAACTTTGCCCATTCCTCAACAGTTGATTGGTACCTTGTACCTTCAGACATCCATGTTATCCTTCCATCTGGGTAGAAGTGTGCTGTGGAGTAGAATTGCATAATGAGCTCCTCGTTCCACTTTGTGAGCTTCTGCCCAACAAAGTCCGCAACTCCACAAGCACTAAAGCTGTCTTGCACTCCAGGATAGTGCTGCTCATTCTCCTTGAGTCGACCCACCTCATGTCACAAATGATAGGCTTCTTATCCAACAAAACTGTCTCATAGAAGTCCTGCTGTTCCTTTGTGTGGAACCTGTAGTCAACATCAGTTCTCCTCCTTGAAGCATATGCAAGGTTGTCAGAATCGCGATTCTGTTATACGATTCTACGACTTTACGATCCAAACTAACCCCTATGATTCTACGATTTTAGTTCATAGAATCTACGTTTCTACGATCCTTATAGTGAAGATTCTACGATTTGCGATCCTACCGTCGGAGCTCCGATCCGATTCAAGATCACGATTCTGACAACCTTGAGCATATGGATCTGCTTCTCTCGCCTTTCTTAACCCTGAGTCTCTTCTGATTTTCATGTTCTCAGCCACAGGATGAGCATCATTGTGGTCTGGAATCTTGGGCTTGAGTTTTCTCAGAACTTGTCCTTCTTCATCTTCTCCAACAGCTTCAGGCACTGGGGCCTTGTTCTTCTCAGCAGCTGGTATGCTCCTTGTATTTCTCTTTGGAGCTGACTTGGCCTTGGAGGCAGCTTTGGGTGCTTCTTTGGGCTTGGAGGCAGTAGCCCCTGATTTTATAGCATCACCCATAAGCTTTGGTGCCTTAGGTGTTGGTGCAGCAACCTTCTTCTTCAGAAGAATGCTTTTCAAACTCAGCCATTGGATCAACTTTCTTGCACCATCTGCCCCTTTTTCTTTCCTTCTTCCCTTCAGCAGCAACTGGCCCTTTGGGTGCAGGCTTTTTAGGAATCTGAGTTGAAGCTCTGGCCTTTGGCATAGGCTGCCTACCTGCTGGCCTTTTGACTTTCAAGCCTGGCTTTGTGCTCTGTGCTGAGCCATACTCCTTCTTGAGCACTACTTTCTTGGAAGTAGCTTCCTCTTCCTCTGCCACATAATCCTCATCCTCTGAGTCTGAGGTTCTCTTCTTCCTTTGTCTGGTGGCAGCTTTTGGCAAATTGCTAGGGGTGCTCCTGCTGCCTTCATCTGAAGAACTGGAGGGACTAGTGCCCTCACTCATGTGCACTTGCTCTTCTGACATGTTTTGGTTGTCACTCTGATCAGACATGATGTAAAAGCTGACTGCTGACCCTGTGAAGAGTTTATAGATGAGGTAGAGTAGATGAGCATCACAAAATGCAGAAATTTTTGCAAAAGAATGATTCAAAATCTTAGTTTTAGTTTCCCACAGAAATCATTTCGGATCTACCGATTTTTAAACTCCGTGATACCGAAGCAGTTTTGGAACTTAAACTAGTGAACTCGGTAAGACCGAGTCACAGTTCAGTGGCACCGAGACTGTTAGGGTTTCACAAAGTTCCAAAATCGGTCACACCGATTAGTAATTCTCGGTCAGACCGAGTCTCACTTGTGCAATGGCATGAGCCAAATCGGTGGGACTGAGTTTTTCAACTCGGTGGGTCCGAGATGGTTTCGGCGGAAACCTAACCCTAAAATTTTTGAATCAAACCTATTCTATGAATTGCATTGACTGGATAGGAGTGTTTCAATCGTGGATAGAATCAATAAGATCACAATGTGCTAGGAATCAGATGGGGAATAGCACAAAGATCGAGTCCATACCCTAGTTCGGCGGAGACTCGCTACGGCGGCAACGGCGGGGTTGAATTCCGTTGACGGCGATGGAGACCAGCGACTGGAGGCGGGTGGCGGCGAGGAGACGATCCGGAGACCACGTAGGCAGAGCGAGCTATTGTGCGGGCGAAGGAGTTTGGAGAAATTTCCAAATTTTTGCCCGTGTCTATATATAGCCCGACCCTATCGGTGTGACCGAGTGGAACAACTCGGTGGCACCGAGATGCAAAACTATATACATTTATTGCAACTTGGTGTGACCTAATGGTTCAAATCGGTTGCACCGAGATCGAAAACATAGATCGACTTGATGATCTCAGTAATAATGAAAAGAAGATATCGGTCAGACCAAGAATCACAAAGAAGTTTTGGAAGTTTAAGTCTATGACGAATCGGGGACTCCGAGTGCTCCTCACACAGAGTGGTTCGAAACTGACTTGATCAACTTTTGTGATGTAGCATGAATAGAGTTTGAGACGAGAAAAGCATAGATAGCTAGAGAAGGTTCTTAGGCATTCTTGTCCATCCACTTGGCAAGAGAAAAGAAAACCAATCAATCAAAACAAAAGTGGATGTCCTCGAATGAGTAAAATATGCAACCAACATGCTCACACAATAAAATGGCAATTGAAATATGTGGCAAAGCATGCACAACCAATTCTAGCATCTATCAAGCAATTTGCGATGACTAGGTCATCTATATATGAGTATATTGACATAGGAGTCAAATGATAACATTTGATCATAGGTCATACTCATCGTTTAAGCACAAGTGGGGTTACCACTTTTACATAAAGCATTGTTGTGTTCACATCATTAGAGTTGCTTTAGCTCAAGTCATTGAGTAAAGCTCCCCCTAGATGTGATATCCCCCCTAAGAGGGATTAACTAACCTTGGGTTTTGTCGATGATGACTTCATGTAGATGTTGAAGATGTGGAGTCTCAATGTTGATGTAGAACAATTGGAGCTATCCATTGGAGTGAATTGCACTTTCAATACCTACATGGGTTAGTCCCACAAGGAACAAACAAGAATATCCATAGACATAGAGTGATTTACACACAAGATGATGTCCATGAAAGCTTTTAGGTTACCTTGTCCCTTGACTTACCAACAAGAGGGTTTGTGACTCCTTGAACTAGTGCAACATGTGGAAGTTGATTGCACTTGTTCTTTCCAAAATGATAAGAGTGAAGTATGTTGGCGGAGTCACCCTCAAGAACTCTCTAGTTCTTCTTCTTTTGGATCCACACCATCTTGATGGGAATCCTTGGAGTTGTAGTCGTACTTGATGAAGTGGAACTTAAAGTAGTCTTGGGAATCCACTTGACTAAGGTCTTAGGAGCTTCTTCAAATGCATCAATTTCCTCTTGAAGCTTGTCCTTGCCTTTGTTCTTTTGGTCTTGTGGTGGAAGATCATCTTGAGCTTGTGTCCCCTTGAAGGAAGTAGGATCATACTTCTCTTGTTGAGGAACAAACTTCGTCTTGGGGTATTGATCTTCTTCCCACTCAACTCCATTGGCGTTGAACTTTCGTTCAAAACCAACACCTTGATTCTTCCGGTGCCTTCCTTGCTTGCGTACAATTTCCTCGAATTGCTTACTTCCGACAAGGCTCTTGTAGACTCCTTTCTCTATAATTCCCTTCAATAAGCTATTTTCTTGCTCAAGTGTAACTTGGCTAAGAGAATCATTAGTGGAATCAAGAGAACTACTAGAAGCAACAATATTGGATTTAGTATGATCATTGTTACTACTAGAGGAAGAATCTTTCTTGTTATTGTTACTAGATTTGACTTGAGGCATGTAAGTGGATAAGAGTAAACGCTTGGCAATGTAAGAACAACTTTTCTTGCGGAGATCATCATTGATTGCCTTTAAAAACTCATGCTCTTGCTCAAGATTGAGCTTTTCAAAGCGTAACTTCTCATGAGCTCTTAAAAGTTCTCGATGATCTTCGAAGATAGTTTCATGAGCTAACTTAAGAGTGTTTAGTTCTTTAGTTAGATCCTCAATCTTCTCCTTATCATTGTCATTTGTTTTATCTTGATTAGCATGATTAATTGACGTTTCATCATAGTATTCATCACTAGAGCTGTCAACAAGTAAATCATCATCACCTAACAAGTCATCTTCATCACTATTGAAATCAACATACTCGGGGTGTGTTACCTTAGGACCTTTGGCCATGAAGCATCTTCCAATTCCTTCATTTGGTGACTCAAACATGTCGTAGGAGTTGGTTGACACAAGTGCTAGACCGGCAACACCTTCATCTTGAGTATATTCGAAATCGGAGTGATAACTTCTCTCGGAGTGGTTGTCGGAGTCGGAGCCGGATACCCATTCACCAACATGAGCTTGATGTCTTTGTTTTGTGTAGCTCCTTGATGACTTTTCCTCTCTTTCCGAATCCTTGCTTCTCCATGAGTATCTTCGTTCATAACGATCATCTCTACTCCTTCTTTCTCTAGATGGTGATTCTTCTCTTTTGCTTCTTCTTTTTGGAGAATCTTCTCTTCTTTTTTAGGGTGCCGTACACTCATTGGAGTAGTGCCCGGGTCTTCCACAATTGTAGCAGTTTCGCTCTCAACTAGAAGATCTTTTGTCATTGTAGGACCTTGACTTGGAGCTTCTATCTTTGCTTCTACTCTTGTAGAACTTGTTGAAGTTCTTCACCATTAAGCTCAATTCTTCATTGAAGGTTTGTTTGTCACTTGATGATGTGGGGGCTTCACATGAGGCTTTGTAAGCACCACGTGATTTGGATCAATGTGCACACGGTATCATATTTTCCATCCAAGGCTCTTAGGATCTTCTTGATGATGAATCTATCGGTCATCTCTTCACTCCCTAAGCCGGCAATCTCATTTGTGATGAGAGCAAGCCTAGAGTACATTTCAGCGACACCTTCACCATCCTTCATTTTGAACTTGTCAAGTTGACTTTGAAGCACATCCAATTTGTATTCCTTGACGCAGTCGGTACCTTCGTGCATATCAATCAAAGTATCCCAAATTTCCTTTGCATTCTCAAGGCGGCTGATTTTGTTGAATTCTTCGGGGCACAATTCGTTGAAGAGAATATCACAAGCTTGAGCGTTGTATTGCAGCATCTTCAAATCTTCCGCAGTAGCTTCACGGTTTGGTTCTTTCCCATCAAAGAAGTCACCTTGCAAACCAACACACACAATAGCCCAAACGGCGGGGTTATGTCCGAGAATATGCATTTTCATCTTATGCTTCCAACTAGCAAAATTAGTGCCATCAAAGTAAGGACCTCTACGGTGATAATTTCCCTCGCTAGACGCCATACTCTCCTAGGTTGTGAAACAAAGGCTATGACCACCAAAAGCTATGGAAATCAAAGCAAATGGAGACCAAAGCTCTGATACCACTTGTAGGACCTTGAAGTATGTCTAGAGGGGGGGGGGGTGATTAGACTACTTGACCAATAACAACTTAACCTTTTCCCAATTTTATAGTTTGGCAGATTTTAGCTACTTTAGGACAAGTCAAGCAATCATCACACAATTCAAGCAAGCATGCAAAGAGTATATAGGCAGCGGAAAGTAAAGCATGCAACTCGCAAGAATGTAAAGGGAAGGGTTTGGAGAATTCAAACACAATTGGAGACACGGATGTATTTGGCATGGTTCGGATAGGTGGTGCTATCCTACATCCACGTTGATGGAGACTTCAACCCACGAAGGATAACGGTTGCGCGAGTCCACGGAGGGCTCCACCCACGAAGGGTCCACGAAGAAGCAATCTTGTCTATCCCACCATGGCCGCCGCCCACGTAGGACTTGCCTCACTAGCGGTAGATCTTCACGAAGTAGGCGATCTCCTTGCCCTTACAAACTCCTTGGTTCAACTCCACAATCTTGTCAGAGGCTCCCAAGTGACACCTAGCCAATCTAGGAGACACCACTCTCCAAGAAGTAACAAATGGTGTATTGATGATGAACTCCTTGCTCTTGTGCTTCAAATGATAGTCTCCCCAACACTCAACTCTCTCTCATAGGATTTGGATCTGGTGGAAAGAAGATTTGAGTGGAAAGCAACTTGGGGAAGGCTAGAGATCAAGATTCATATGGTAGGAATGGAATATCTTGAGCTCAACACAACGGTAGGTGGTTGTCTCTCAGAACATGTGAGTTGGAAGTGTAGATGTGTTTTGATGGCTCTCTCCATGAATGAAGAGGAGGTGGAGGGGTATATATAGCCTCCACACAAAATCTAACCGTTACACACAATTTACCAATCTCGGTGGGACCGAATCAACAAACTCGGTCGGACCGATTTAGTAAACCTAGTGACCGTTAGTGATTTTCGATGGGACTGACATGCAACTCGGTAGGACCGATATGGTTAGGGTTAGGGCATAACGTAATCTCGGTGAGACTGATTACACAAACTCGGTGAGACCGATTTGGTAATAAGATAACTAGAGAGTTGGTCAGGTAAACTCGGTGGGACCGATTTGCTCTTTCGGTGAGACTGAAATGTTACAAAAAGGAAACAAAGAGTTTACATTGCAATCTCGGTGGTACCGATGCACTCTTTCGGTGAGACCGAAAAGTTACGAAAAGGAAACAGAGAGATTACAATCCCATCTCAGTGAGACCGAGATCCCTATCGGTAGAACCGATTTGCTTAGGGTTTGGCAGTGGCTATGACATGTGAAACTCGGTGGCGCCGGATTGAAAGAATTGGTAGGTCCGAGTTTGGCTTTGGTTTTAGGTCAAGTGTGGATATAGGAAAGTAGCTGAGGGTTTTGGAGCATATCACTAAGCACATGAAGCAAGAGGCTCAGTAAGCAACACCTCATCCCTCCTAGATAGTATTGGCTTTTCCTAAAGACTCAATGTGATCTTGGATCACTAAAATATAAAATGAAGAGTCTTGAGCTTTTGAGCTTGAGCCAATCCTTTATCCTTAGCATTTTGAGGGATCCACTTTCATCATCCATGCCATGCCAATCATTGAGCTTTCCTGAAATAATCATCTTGGAATAGCATTAGCTCAATGAGATATATGTTGTTATGAATTACCAAAACCACCTAGGGATAGTTGCACTTTCACTGCTACAACTGTGGGGAACCAGGGCATCATTTGGATAAATGTGCCAAGCCCAAGAGTTGTTTTATCTGCAAAATGGTTACCCATACAATTGAGAATTGCCCTGTCAGAAGGAAAATCCATAGTTCTGCTAGATATGTTGGAAGTGCTGCTCCAGGATTATGTCCACCATTGACAGAATTTTCTATGACACAGAATTAGATAGTTTCTTTCCCCTTTCTAGTTGTAGAGCTCTGCCCAGATGTGGTAGTGACCACACTCCTTTGCTCTGGGACTCTGGTCTTAACCAAACTCCAAAGAGCAATAGTTTTAAATTTGAAAAGTGGTGGTTGCTTAGAGAAGATTTTACTGAGCTAGTCAGGAAAATCTGGAATGAGCCTACTGGGAGCAGCTGCCCCCTAGAAAATTGGCAGATCAAAATCAGGAGATTTAGAAGAACTACCAAAGGGTGGAACTCCAATGAGGAAGCTAATCTTAGAAGATACAAAAGGCTTCTCCTCCTTGAGTTTGATTCTCTTGATATTAAGGCAGAAACCACTGACCTCTCTGAGGCTGAGACTAATAGATTAAACTTTGTCCATGGAGAGCTCAAGAAAATTTGGCTTCAAGAAGAAATCAAAGCCAAACAAAGGTCTAGAGATAGGAACATTAAGGAGGGTGATAGAAATACTGCTTACTTCCATGCAGTAGCTAACCAGCGGAGGAGGAACACCCTCATTCACTCCCTTGATGGCCCTAATGGCCCTGTTACTGAGGTAGATGAGATGCTTAAAGTGGCTAGTTACTTCTACAAAGACCTGTTTAAGAAACAAAACCCTTCTGGGTTCTATCTACAAAACAATTTTTTCTGTGCTTCTGAAAAAGTCTCTCCTGCTGAAAATGAGCTGCTAGAAGCCCCTTTTTCAGAGACGGAGGTGAAGGAAGCCATTTTTAGCTCTTATCCTGATGGGGCTCCTGGTCCTGATGGGATCCCCTTCTTGTTTTACCAGCATTTTTGGGACTTGGTGAAAAATGATCTCTTAGATATTTTCCAAGCCTTTCATAGAGGAGAGTTGGATCCAGCAACTTACTCATGGGGGGTCTGTTGGGGTCAACTTAAATAACTGTGAAAGTTATTTTTTCCTTGCTGGTAAAGGCCTTAGGCAAGGTGACCCCATCTCCCCACTTTTGTTTAATTTAGTAGTGGACGTTCTTACTAAAATGTTGAGCAACGCTGCTGATCATAGTCCGATTGCAGGGCTCTGTCCTGAGGTCTGCCCTGGTGGCATCATCTGCCTTCAATATGCAGATGATACCATCCTTTTCTTAGACAATGACTCCACACATGCTAGCAATCTAAAAACTGTTCTAACCCATTTTGAACAAGCCTCAGGCATGAGAATCAACTACTCTAAAAGTGAACTCATCCCTATCAACATGGATGATCAGGAGTTAGCTGACTTCCTCTCTATTCTAGTCTGTAATAAAGGTAACTTCCCCATTAAGTACCTAGGTATCCCTCTCCACTATGATATACTGAGGAGAGAGGATATCCAACCCCTTCTGGATAAAATCATTAAAAGGATTGCTGGGTGGAGGGGCAAACTTCTCTCTTACAGAGGTAGATTGATCCTCATACAAGCTTGTTTGGCTAGCATTCCAGTGTATCTCCTCTCCTTCTTCAAGTTCCCAAAATGGGCAGTGAACCTCATCAATTCTCAGATGTCTCATTGCTTGTGGAATGATTTTGAGGGAAATAGGAAGCTACACCTTGCTAATTGGGACCTAGTCTCTATGGAAAAAGATTTTGGAGGCCTAGGCATACCTAACCTCCAAGAAATTAACATCTGTCTTCTAGGGTCTTGGATTAAAAGATTCTATGAGGAAGACCTGAAACCCTGAAAGCTTCTTATTGCCCATAAATACCTAGTAAATAAACCTAATATTTTTGTCCCTTCCTCCAACCCTAATACCTCTAGATTCTGGAAAGGATTAAAATCTATTATGCATGCTGTGAAATTTGGCTACAGATGGAAGATAGGGGATGGGAGCAGAACCAGGTTCTGGGAAGATACTTGGTTTGGCACATCCCCCCTAGCAGTCCAATTTTGGCCTATTTACTCTGTCTGTAATGAGCTTAACAAAAGTGTCAATGAAGTTTGGGACGGTCAATGCCTAAAACTCTCTTTTAGAAGGAACTTTAGTGATAGTCTCATGGAACAATGGTTCCAGTTGGAGGAAATTGCCAAAAGCATTACCTTTACTGCCGAGCCGGATGCCCTGATTTGGCAGCTGGACAATAAGGGGAAGTATTCCTCTAGATCCCGCTATCATGTTATCAACTTTAGAGGGGTTCAACCTGTGTTTTTCCCAGCTGTCTGGAAATTGAGAGTTCCCCCTAAAATTCATTTATTTCTCTGGCTTCTCTCCAAAAACAAATTGATGACTAGGGATAACCTTAGGAAGAGACACATAATCAAACCCCTTGATTGTGTTTACTGCTTGGAACAAGAGTCTTGTTCTCACCTATTTTTTGAATGTATAGTTGCTAAACATCTTTGGGCCCACATTGAGGAATATTTCTCTAGTCAGATTGGCTCATCCTTCGAATCTGTCGCCAGGTTCTGGATTGCTACCAAAAAGTGCTCAGTTTTAAACACTGTTAGCTCATTTGTCCTTTGGTGCCTCTGGAAATATAGAAATTCTATGATTTTCAGTAACACCTCCTGGATTTCCATTCCGCATGTCTTGAGGTTGATCAGGAACATGGTGAGAAACTGGGCGATTCTCTCCTCCGGATCGGACAAGGACAAGTTGATGAGCTTCATGGAAGCCCTAACAAGATCCCTCCAGAAATCGTTGGCGATCACTTTTGGCTGAACAAGGCTCGACCTGCTCTGGGGCTGGACCCGTGGGCTCGTCTCAAGATCTTTGATGAAGATGATGGGCACTTGGCGCCCAAAAAGAGGGACATCCACCATGCTACGCCTTCCAGCCCGGTTTCTCCACTTGCTTACTGTTCGCCGCAGGCTGACACGGCCCCTCGGCTGAAGACCGTGAAGGCTTCGCTGGACCCTCCTTGTGTCATTTGAGTGCTCTATCCGCTCTGCCTTTGGCACCGCTCTGGTGATTTGTGTTATTCAGAGAACTTGTTCATCCCCCCCTTGTTTGTAGCTTTTCTACCTTTTCTTTCGAACTGCTCTTTGAGCTGCTGTATCAGAATATGTTGTGGTTTCGTTCTCAGCAATGAAACCAGGGAGATGCTCCCCGTTTTTCTAAAAAAATATATTTTATTTGTTATTATATATTATTTTTATTGTCATCATATATTTAACAGATACTTAGATATGTAAGAAAACAATATCCCACATCTTATTAACTTATAAAAATAATTTCTTAACAAATAAGATCCTGGATTGTTTTGGCACGAAAATCCTAGTGATTGTGTACAAAAGCTTAGTAAGATTTAAGGACGAATGTAATAATATCACTTATTATTTAAATATATTTATAACAAAATGCTCAACCCCTTTTTATTTTTTGATAATATTGCTGGCCCAACCCAACATTATAATTAGAATCAGCCCAACAAAATCGTGTATTTCGAGAAAGTGCAAATGGCCTGTAATTTTTTAGGAAATAAAATAAACGGGCCGCATGGACGCTACATTATTTGTTCACCTATCCCAGCAAATGGTTCTAATTCAAAAAAAAAAATCAAATTGACTGTAAATTCTACCGCGCAAAAAAAAAGAGTGTAAATTCTGAAAAAATGGGTTGAATACGTGCCACATTTTTGGAGGCTGAAATGTGGGCCAATAGGTCGAGGCCAACGCAAGTCGTTGTCAATTTAGTCAACAAATGATTCTGACATGTTAGCCGTTGGATGTACATCCAACGACCGGCATCCATCTTCAATCTCTCGTCTTCTTCCTCCAGCGCCGCCGGGACCACCTCCCGCCTCCTGCTGCTAGCAGCTCTGCTTAGCACACTTCGCTATGAAGCGCTACTCCACCGTTGGCCAGGCCATCCCTCCACCCCTCCACACCTCCTGTTCTTCTCCACCGACTGCCGAACCACACCGCACTAGAACTAGTTAACCCTCGTACACCTCTCCGTCTGCGACTCTACTCCCGCGTCTTCCCATCTCCAGCTCGTTGCTGTCCGGGGCCTCGCCGTCGTCCACCACCTTGGATGCGCTCGGCGCGGCGTGGTCAACGTGGTCAACGAACGACACCATCGGAAGTAGACTGTGCATGGAGAGGCTGACAGCTAGGTCCACAGCCGCACACAAGGAAATGCCTTCTTATTACGCGCAAAATAATGATTACTCCACCTGACATCTGGGACCCACCGGAAGGGCCTCTGTATTTCGCGAAAATAACGTGCCCCCCGCTGACATGTCGGACCCACCAGCTATCTTCGCACGCAAGGAAGTGCCTCCTTATTACGCACAAAAAAAATGAATATTCCCCCTGCCAGCTGGAACCCAACATAGTGGGAGGTTGACTTGTGGGCCTACCAAGTTGACACGGACGGAGGGCTTTGTCAACTTAGTCAATATGAACGATTCTAGCTCCTGTTACCGTACGATGTTCATCCAACGGCCGTAGTGCTTCTTCAACCTCTGGTCTTCTTGCTCCTGCCGCCCAAACCAGCGCCGGTCGTGCCGCGTGCTCCTGCCTCCCGTGGTTGGCTGTGATGCCGTGGAGGCCTCACCGCACCCTACTACTCCCACCGCTAGACAGGCCATCCCTCTACTCACCCACACCCCCTGTTATTCTGCGGCGACAGCAGCCTCACACCGCAGCCGAACTAGTGAACCCTCGTACTCCTCTTCGCGTGGGCATCCACTGTTGCGTCTTCCCCGGCTCCGAGTCATCCCCTTCCTAGTCCTCGCCATCATCCACTGCCCTGGTGCTCTCGGCGCGGCATGGTCAACGTGGTCAATGACCGACTTCCATTGGAAGAGTACTGTACGTGGAGAGGCTAACAACTGGGTCCAGGCGGCCGAAAGGAAGTGCCTCCTTATTACGCGCAAAATAATTATTCCTCCACCTGACAGCAGGGACCCACCGGACATGCCACCTTATTTTGCGAAAAAAACGTTCCCCCTGACTGCTGGGACCCACCGGACGGGCCAGCGTATTTCACGAAAAAAACGTTCCCCCCGCTGTCAGCTCGGACCCACCGGAAGTGCCTCCTTATTACGCACAAAGAAAAAAAATGAATACTCCCCCTGCTAGTTGGGACCCACCATGGTGGGAGGCTGACTTGTGGGCCTACTAAATTGACTGGGACGGGGGCCTTTGTCAACTTTAGTCAATATGAATGATTCTAGCTCGAGTGACCGTACGATGTCCATCCAACGGCCGTAGTGCTTCTTCAACCTCTGGTCTTCTTGCTCCAGCCGCCCAAAGTAGCGCCGGTCATGCCGCATGCTCCTGCCTCTCGTGGCCGGCTGTGCTGCTGCGGAGGCCTCACTGTCAGTGTCAAAACCGGCGGATCTCGGGTAGGGGGTCCCGATCTGTGCGTCAAGGTCGGATGGTAACAGGAGACAAGGGACACTTTATTTTACCCAGGTTCGGGCCCTCTCGATGGAGGTAAAACCCTACTCCTGCTAGATTAATATTGATGATATGGGTAGTACAAGAGTAGATCTACCACGAGATCAAGGAGGCTAAACCCTAGAAGCTAGCCTATGGGTATGATGATGGTTGTGATGTGTTCGTCCTACGGACTACAACCCTCCGGTTTATATAGGCACCGGATAGGGTTAGGGTTACACAGAGTCAGTTACATTGGTAGGAGATCTTGAATATCCGCACGCCTAGCTTGCCTTCCACGCCACGGAAAGAACCTTCCGGACACGGGACGAAGTCTTCAATCTTGTATCTTCACAGTCTTGGAGTCCGGCGGAAGATATAGTTCGGCTATCCGAACACCCCCTAATCCAGGACTCCCTCAGTAGCCCCTGAACCAGGCTTCAATGATGACGAGTCCGGCGCACAAATTGTCTTCGGCATTGCAAGGCGGGTTCCTCCTCCAAATTCTTCAAGAAGATAATAAACACCAAAAAATAGTGTCCGGCTCTGCAAAACAAGTTTCCACGTATTGCCATATAGAGAATAATACAAACACAAATCAAATCTGCTGACGTATTCCGCAGTGCATCATAACACTGCGACCAAGCCTTCTGTATGGATTATTTTTTGTTGTTCCACCACAGCACGTTCAACGAGGCGGTTTCCTTGGCACGTCTTGTCGAAGCAGAGATCGTGTGCCCCTTTTAACGGGATTCTCATTAATGCGGACGTGGGTAACCCAACCGCGCCATTTACCACGGCGTGTGAGCGGCAAGCGAGTTTTATTAGGTAGGTGGGGACGCATAACGGCATCAGCCTATATAAGGGGATAAAGATCCACCTCTTTCACCTACGCCTTCTTCCTCCTTTGCCCATCCATCTCCTGCGCACTCAAGCTCCAACGCCCAAGTTCGCTCTTTCTTCCCCAACCTGCTCCAGCGATGTCCGGAGCGGGTGGCAAGTGGATGGCTTCCTCCATTACGTAGGGTCAAATCAAAAAGCTTAGGAAGGCCGGATATCTGTCCAAGGACATCCCGCACCGGCTTCCCGAGGTGGGGCAGCTTCTTCCCACCCCAAGGCCCCATGAGAGGGTAGTTTTTCTCCCCCGTTTCCTCCGCGGACTGGGTTTTCCACTTCACCCTTTTGTCCGGGGGCTCATGTTCTACTACGGCCTGGACTTCCACGATCTGGCCCCGAACTTTATCCTTAATATCTCGGCGTTTATCATCGTGTGTGAGGCCTTTCTCCGCATCCGCCCCCACTTCGGCCTCTGGCTCCAGACCTTCAACGTCAAGCCCAAGGTGGTGTCCGGCACCCAGGCGGAGTGCGAAGGTGCTATGGCCGGCAAAATGGCCAAAGCACTCTGGTTCGATGGCAACTTTGTGGAGTCCTTAAAGGGGTGGCAGGCAGGGTGGTTTTACATCACCGAGCCACGCGACTCGAAATGGGTCGCGGCCCCTGAGTTCCGATCCGGACCCCCACGCGGCTCATGTCCTCGAAAGAGATGGGCCTATCGTGGGGCAACGAAGAAGAAGTGACCGGACTGCAAACTTGCATCCGGTCCCTGATGAACAAGCCCATCCGGCATGTCAACATCATCCAGGTCATGTTCGTTCGCCGGATCCTCCCGTGCCAAGAACGGGAGTTCACTTTGTGGGAATTCGACCCACCGCAGCACCAAACCCTCAATGGGCTCTTCGACACGACGTATGAAGACGTTTGGAAGGTGCTAACCAAAGGTGCCGAGTGCCCCACATCCGCTTCCGAGGACCGCGGATACAGCTCGCAGCGCATCGCTGGCGAGGTAGGCTATTTATACCTTTCACAGGTTCGTTAAGCTTTTCTACATAGATTAACTCTATGTGGGATCTAAAAACTCCCTTTGCCTTTGACAGGCGTGGTTGAAGATAGCCGGACCAATCAACTGTCCGGCTCCTCTGCCCGAAGACCCAGCCCCAGCTCTCTTAGAGAAGCTGCTGGCTCCGGCGCCCTATGTGGTGCCGGAGAAGAAGGTCAAGAAGAAGAAGACCACCGGGACTCGAAAGAGTGCCCGCAATGTGGTGGTGTCGAGCTTGTCATCTGGCGAGTCTGCGACGCCCTCCTCTCGTGAAAATGAGGAGGAGGAACAAGGAAGCTCTCCCCCTCCATCGAGGGGAGCAAAAAAGATGAAGGCCGCCCCAACAGGGGAGGCCGAGGGGTCGAGGAAAAGGAAGACCCCTCCGCCGGACTACTCCCCCAACGCCGAAGAGGGCGGAAAGGAGTGGCCGGACAGAACCAAGCGTCCGGCGACATCGTAAGTATTCACATACCAGAATGACTCATAGTATCTTCAAGTGCGCAGCTTACCCTAATGTCGAATGCTATTTGCGCAGCCCGCCCCGAGCCGCACTCGATGATTCGTCGAGCAACTCCCTGGATTCGTCGGACATGAACTCTGTCTCGCCCGCAGTCTCCCCCAGCGGGGCGGACGACGCCGAAGCAGCGTCCCGCCGAACAGGGCAGGAGGAGGTGGTCCTGGAGGAGCCGCAAGGCAATCCTCAGGACCCCAGGAGTAAAGGGGATGAAACCCCCCAGGGCTCCCAGTCCGGCTTTGTGTCAGACACCGCGCCGGACTCAACCGTCCTGGCTCGCGGTGGGCAACTCCTTCCAAGAGGAGTAAGCCGTCTGAGCCGGCGACCTCTGTCCAACCAGAGGCGCCGGATAGTATGTTGGAGGCGCTTGAAGGCGCCACCATCGACGAGGAGCACCGTACTGTTATGAGTGCGGTGGTCCAAAGGGTTCAGTCCGCCAAGAGCGGACTGAATGAAGCTTGCGCTAGCCTTCTAACAGGCTTCCAGGTAAGCAAAAAATATGCTAAATTCATTACCGCATAGACAGTAGCCCCTGATGCTCTTTTCGGTGTTCGGAAAGAAAAGCCGAATAGAGGATCCAACAATTTCCGTAGGAGTCTAATAAAAAGTCTAATATGCGTATGCAGGCTTCCCTGCTGTCCACCGCCGCACTGACTGCGCAGGTGGAAGTCCTGAAAAAGGACCTCGAGCGGTCCGAGCAAGAGCTCGGCCATGCGAAAAGGCAGCTCGTGGAAAAGGAAGGTAAGAAATACCCCTTAGAGAGAAAAAAAGAAAGAAAAAAAAGTGGTATTGTAGGGGCCACAACCGAGGTGGCAACCCTGAAGCAGGCGCTGACTGAGGCCGAGAAGAAAGCGGCTGAGGAGCGCACCAAGCGAGAAAAGCTTGGGGTCCAAGTCGGCGAGGTGCAGCAAGAGCTGCAAGCTCTCGTGAAGAAACATTAGGATTTGGAGCTTGAGGCAAAAACGCAAGCATCCGAGCTCGCGTCGGCTGTTGAGACCACCAAGAGTGCCAAGGCCGAAGCCCAAAAGGCCCTCCAAGAGTTGGAGGATGTGAAAAAGATAGCAGCGGGTAAGGCATTCTTAATGCAAAGTAGGAATATAAAGGTGAAATACCTATTACTTACCTGAATCCGGAGTTCTCCAGGGGCGTTCTTCGATCTTCCCCGCAGCGCATCCGACGCCGCCGCATTCTACCGAGCTGAAGAGGACAGCTCGACGGAGAGTGTGTTCTGGTCTCAGTATTCTGAGGTCGGACACCCTTTGCCCTTAAGCGATCAGCTGAAGCAGCTGGCCGAGCTCCACAAGGCGGCCGAACAGGCCATGAAGGGCTTACTAGTTCGGCTGTGGCCTGGAGAGGCCCTGCCTGGGAGCTACTTCGGGCTGGTGCGGCGGCTGGTGGAGGCCTGTCCACGGCTTGAGGTCATCAAGCGCTCCGTCTGCATAGAAGGTGCCCGGAGGGCCCTTGCCTGTGTAAGGGTACACTGGGGCAAGCTGGACAGAGAGAAGCTGGTGAAGGACGGGCCGCCGCAGGGGAAGGAGCATCACAAGCCCGAGAACTACTACAAGGAAGTTCTCGCTGGAGCTCGCCTTGTCGCGGATGAGTGTGCCAAAGATGTAATATTTCAATGAATTCGCTCGTTTGTATCCTGTGCGCTGAAAACTTGTTCATATGCGCTTAAGCAATGCTTTCTGAATTTAAAATATTATTTTCTATGCGGCCGTTTATCAATAACTGAGAGATGGCGAGTCGTCGGCTTCTGCCCCCATGCAACTAGTGCTGGGGTGTTCGGGATAAACCTGAGGGCTCTTGTTCCCATAGTTGGGTCCTTCGAGGGAGGCGCTCAGCACAGCGAACCAGGCAATCGGACTATAATGCTTGAACACTCTCACTTAGCCATAGAACGTTATAATTTTAAATTTCGGCGAAGCCCCTAGTTTGGAAGGCCGAATTCGGGGCACTATCCACGCCTTTAGCCGGACTTAACCAGCTCTCCGCTCAAAGCGGCATAAGCCTTTAGGGACTCGAAAAACCTCTCGAACAGCGACCGGTCTCGCGCCTTATCATGACAGTCTGTTTTAGCTTTCTCCACTGAGGTGCTCACCCACCTGATCTGGGGCACAATCGCAGTGGTTCTCCTAGTGCTACCTTAGCTGATAGAGCGGAACGTAAGGCACCAAAACATAGGAGCCGGGCAAACCCAACATATGACCAAAATCATGACTCGGAGCCGATGCATATAATGCTATAAGTTCGGGGTGCCGCACTTGTGAAAGTGGACGGACTTCTCACACCAGATAGAATGGTAATAAAGCCCCTGGCGTGGTTTGCCGTACCATGGTGTACGGGTGCGATCATGTTATTTGAGTAAACATATGTATATTAAAAGAAGATAATGCAAAAAATAGACGAAAAGCTATGCATTATTTATGAGGAGGCTGTTTATTCAAGCCGAATGATACAAGTAGTGCGAAAAAAATTTAGACTATTTAACATGTCCTGACCAAGCGCAGGCCGCGGAATTTAGAAATAGATATATCGCTCGAAATAGAGAACACCTGAGAGTTCCATGATGCGGCGTTGTTTTGTCTGCTTTCCTGGGTCCTGTATCGTCTGTGCGGCAGCAAGGCCGAACACTGTATCCAGAGTATGGAGTCCTGAAAGAAAAGAAGAACCCGGCAGCCCCTAGTACGTTTGACGCCGTATTGTTGGCATGCCGTTTTATCTGCCCCTTCCCCTATGCCCATGGAATTGTAAGGGCGTAATTGTGTACTCGAGGTACTAGCTCCGCTATGTAGCGATGGCTGGGGTTGGGGCCGTATTGCTACGTGTGCTCTGAACGCGCCAGTCGGTCATGCTGCGGGTTACTCCGGGCGCGTTTTGCTTTGTCCTGCTTTGTAGCGGCCGGACTCGAGAGCTGCCTTAACAGGCTACTTTGTACCTCTGCTGCGAGGGCCGCCGTGTGTTCCTCCGTACGGATGGAGCGTTCGGTGTTTCCGCTGACCGTGATTACACCTCGAGGGCCTGGCATCTTGAGCTTGAGATATGCGTAGTGCGGCACCGCATTGAATTTAGCGAATGCGCTTCATCCAAGCAGAGCGTGATAGCCACTGCGGAACGGAACTATGTCGAAGACTAACTCTTCGCTTCGGAAGTTGTACGGAGATCCGAAGACCACATCAAGTGTTATGGAGCCTATGCAATTGGCCTCTACACCTGGGATGACACCTTTAAAGGTCGTCCTTGTGGGCTTGATCCTTGATGGATCTATGCCCATTTTCCGCACTATATCCTGGTAGAGCAGGTTCAGGCTGCTGCCGCCGTCCATGAGGACTCTTGTAAGGTGAAATCCGTCAACGATTGGGTCAAGAACCAATGCGGCGAAACCGCCGTGACGGATGCTAGTGGGGTGGTCCCTTCGATCGAAGGTGATCGGGCGAGAGGACCATGGGTTGAACTTTGGGGCGACTGGCTCCATCGCGTATACGTCCCGTAGCGCACGCTTCCTCTCCCGCTTGGGAATATGAGTCGCGTATATCATGTTCACCATCTGCACTTGTGGGGGAAACCCCTTCTGTCCGTTGTTGTTCGGCGGCCTGGGCTCCTCTTCGTCATCGCTGTCTAGCCCCTTGTTTTTGTGTTCGGCTCTTAACTTGCCTGCCTGCTTGAACACCCAACAATCCCTGTTGGTGTGATTGGCTGGCCTTTCGGGGGTGCTGTGAATCTGGCATGAGCGGTCGAGTATTCGGTCCAAACTGGACGGGCCCTGGGTATTCTTTTTGAATGGCTTTTTCCGCTGACCGGATTTATGGCCTCTGAATCCGGCGTTTACTGCCGTATCTTCATTGCTGTCGCTGCTGACGTGGTGTTTCTGTTTATTCTGTCGCGACCTGCCACTTTTGTCCTTGGTATCTGAATTACCTTGCTTCTTCGATAAGTTGTTGCTGCGAGATAGCCAGCTATCTTCGCCCGCGCAAAAGCGGGTCATGAGTGTCGTGATGGCTGCCATGGATTTCGGCTTCTCCTGTCCCAGGTGCCGGGCAAGCCACTCGTCACGGATGTTATGCTTGAAGGCTGCTAAGGCCTCTGCATCCGGACAATCGACTATCTGATTTTTCTTTGTTAGGAACCGTGTCCAGAATTGCGTGGCCGATTCTTCTGGCTGCTGGATTATGTGGCTTAGGTCGTCGGCGTCCAGTGGCCGTACGTAGGTCCCCTGGAAGTTGTCGAGGAATGCGGCCTCCAGGTCCTCCCAAGAGCCGATCGAATCTGTGGGGAGGCTGTTAAGCCAGTGCCGGGCTGGTCCCTTAAGCTTAAGGGGTAAATATTTGATGGCGTGCAAATCATCGCCACGTGCCATGTGGATGTGGAGGAGATAGTCCTCAATCCATACTGCCGGATCTGTCGTACCATCGTACGACTCGATGTTGACGGGTTAAAAACCCTCTGGGATTCTATGATCCATTACTTCGTCTGTGAAACATAGTGGGTGTGCGGCGCCCCTGTACTGGGCTATGTCTGGACGCAGTTCGGAGGAGCTGTGCCTGTTGTGTTCGGCCCGGCCGGATTTGTTGTGTCCGGAGTGAAAACTATCACGTGCCGTCGGGCGTCCGCGCGATCCATAGATCGATCTTGTTTGCCTTGCTTTGTCCTCCAGGACGTCTCGCAGGTCTGGTTCATGTTCCCGTGCCTTGGTAAAGCGGCTGCGGGGCATGGCTTGTTAGGATGTTCGACAGGCTTCTCTGTCGCGGCCGCGAGGTGGCCGGTCTGCCATGTCTTGGGCTTCCTCCTCTGATTGGGGTAGCGGCCTGCGCTTAGGATAGTTTTTGGAGGGGCGTCCGAGCTCGTGCTCTTCGGCCGCAAGGACTTCAGTCCATCTGTCAGCTAGCAAATCTTGATCACCTCTAAGCTGTTGCTGCTTTTTCTTTAGGCTGTTCGCCGTGGCTAAAAGCCTGCGTTGAAAGCGCTCTTGTTCGGCGGGGTCTGATGGTACGATGAATTCATCGTCGCCGAGGCTTGCCTCGTCTTCGGAGGGAGGCATGTAGTTATCGTCCTCGACCTCTCGCTCTGCCGCTCTCACATGAGGGCGGTCTTCTCCATCTTCCTGTGCCGAATCCTGCTGGTTTTGGTGTTCTTCGGCGCTGTCCGGGGTAGTATTATCTCCCGTGCCGGAATCACCGTTTCTGCTGTGGCGGGATTTGGAGCGGCGCCGCTGACGTCGGTGTTTTGGAGGCTTTTCCGAAGTGCCATCCTCCGCTGTTCCATCGCCATCTCCATCTTTTGGAGCATCCACCATGTATATGTCGTATGACGAGGTGGCGGTCCAGCGCCCTGCAGGTGCTGGTTCTTGCTCGTCTCCTCCTTCGTCGTCCATACCGTCGAAGTCTTCGGAGCCGAAGTCGAGCATGTCGGATATATCGTCGAAAGTGGCTATTAAGTGGGCGGTGGGTGGGCTTTGAATTTCTTCGTCGTCCGAATCCCAACCTCGCAGGCCATAGTTCGACCCGGGCTCTCCTGACAAAAAGAGAGACTTGAGAGAATTTAGAATATCACCAAAAGGTGAATACTGAAAGATGTCCGCGGCGGTGAACTCCATTACCGGCGCCCAATCTGATTCGATTGGCAGGGGCGCGGGAGGTTCGGAGTTCGGCGAAGAGTTCGGCTCCTTGGAGTCATGTGCCATGCGGAGTGCGGGGCTTGCATTTGGCTCAATGGCTTTTAAGATCGCAGCCCCCGAGGTGACGTCCAACCGTTCATCCTCAAAGAACGCAGCGGGCTCCGGATCGAGGATCGGGGCCGGAGCGTATGCGGCCTCCAGGACACTGTTCGGAGGCAGAGCTATATCATGCCCCTCGAGATAGTGCGGCCCGCTTGGCTGTGGCTCGAATCCGTCGAAGATCAAGTCTCCGCGGATATCTGCCATGTAGTTTAGGCTTCCAAACCTGACTTGATGGCCAGGGGCGTAGCTCTCGATCTGCTCCAGATGGCCAAGCGAGTTGGCCCGCAGAGCGAAGCCGCCGAAGACGAAGATCTGTCCCGGGAGAAAAGTCTCACCCTGGACCTCATCGTTGTTGATGATCAAAGGAGCCATCGGGCCTAAAGGCGACGACATAGAGGAACTCTCAATGAAAGCACCAATGTCGGTGTCAAAACCGGCGGATCTCGGGTAGGGGGTCCCGATCTGTGCGTCAAGGTCGGATGGTAACAGGAGACAAGGGACACTTTATTTTACCCAGGTTCGGGCCCTCTCGATGGAGGTAAAACCCTACTCCTGCTAGATTAATATTGATGATATGGGTAGTACAAGAGTAGATCTACCACGAGATCAAGGAGGCTAAACCCTAGAAGCTAGCCTATGGGTATGATGATGGTTGTGATGTGTTCGTCCTACGGACTACAACCCTCCGGTTTATATAGGCACCGGATAGGGTTAGGGTTACACAGAGTCGGTTACATTGGTAGGAGATCTTGAATATCCGCCCGCCTAGCTTGCCTTCCACGCCAAGGAAAGAACCTTCCGGACACGGGACGAAGTCTTCAATCTTGTATCTTCATAGTCCTGGAGTCCGGCGGAAGATATAGTTCGTCTATCCGAACAGCCCCTAATCCAGGACTCCCTCACTCACCGCCCCTACTGTTCCCACTGCTGGCCAGGCCCTGCGGCGACGGCAGCCTCACACCGCAGCCAAACCAGTGAACCCTCGTACTCCTCTCCGCAGGGGCTTTCACTGCCGCGTCTTCTCCGGCTCCCCGTCGTCCCCTTCCTAGGCCTCGCCGTCGTCCACGCCCTGGTGCTCTCGGCACGGCGTGGTCAACGTGGTCAAGGAACGACTTCCATCGGACGTGGACTGTACGTGGAGAGGCTGACAGCTGGGTCCACGGCCGCAGCAAGGAAGTGCCTCCTTATTATGCGGAAAATAATGATTCCTCCACCTGACAGCTGGGACCCACCGGACGGGCCACTGTATTTCATGAAAAAACATTTTCCCCTGACTGCTGGGACCCACCAGCTACATCTTCGCACGCAAGGAAGTGCCTGACAGTCGGGACCCACCTGGTCGAAGCGTACGTCGCGTTGTCATTCTGGTCGCGAACGTGTACGTACATATATACTGGTCGATGTAGATGCGCGCACGTGTCGTAGGAGAGGCGCACACGTAGCATGTACACGTACGTACAACGACCAGGGTGCAAGAAAGAAAATACGTCCACGTATGTGTACATAGGGGCGGGGTCTTGAACGCCTACTCGCGCATACGTACAACCAGGGATCGTGTACATGGCTGGGTCGGAACGGAGAAACATCGTCATCGTCGTGTTCATAGGGAGGCAACGGAATGTGTGTTCGTGTTCATCGGGAGGGCTTGGACAGAACAGGCGATGGAAACGAGGCCTGGCGTACCGCAGAACGGAGGAAACAGTCTTGTGTTCGACCGACCACATTCGAAACGGGATCCTGTTCATCGGGAGGGGTTTGGCGTACCACAAAACGGAGGAAACGGACCTCCTACGGTCGAAATGGGGGTCTTGTTGATCGTGAGGGGTGTGGCGTACCGCAAAACGGAGGAAACAGACTTATGTTGGAGCGCTACGGTCGAAACGGGGTCCTGTTCATCGGGAGGGGTGTGGCGTACCGCAAAACGGGACTCCACGGGATACTGTTCATCTCCACCGTCTACCCCCTCCAGCCTCCACGGGCTACTGTTCATCCACCGTCGACCTCCTCCAGCCTCCACCTGCAACTGTTCATCCACGGGCTCCTGTTCATCCAGCCTCCACCGCGCGCTACTCCACCAGCTAATATTCAACCAGCCCTCTCCACGGGCTCCTGTTCAACCACCCCTCCACGGGCTACTCTTCATCCTGCCCTCCATGGGGTGGTCCTGTTCATCCAGCCCTCCACGGGGTCCTGTTCATCCAGCCCCAACCGGCTCGATCGATCGGGGTACTGTTCATCCAGAGGCAACACCACGGGGTCCTGTTCATCCACCCCACCAGGAACTGTTCATCCAAACCTCCCGCAATGCTCACTATTCATTCGGAGGCAACATCTATCGGCTTCAGTTAGCAGCAGTAGCGAAGGAATCGCTCGATCGGGTTCAATTAACAGCCATTGATCAATCGCTCAGGTTCAGTAACGCGTAGCCTACAGTGCAATCGTTCGGGTTCAGTTAGAGCCCAACGCCTTGCTTGGGTTCAGTTAGAGCCCAACGCCTCGCACACACGCGCGAACGTACGAGAGAAACGCACATCTCTCGGCCCCCGACCACCCACCGTAACCGGGGACTCCCCGATATTTTCCGTGCCCTCGCTTCTACCATGGTTTTTTCCGTCATGAACGGCCCAAAGAATGTCATGCAGCTGCGTCTCCGGCCCGCCCAGGACGAAAAGCCCATTTTCTCTCATGATTTTATGTCATAGAAGTAGGAGCCCACCACATCTATGATGATACCGGGTTTTGTCACAATTATCGTCATAGAAGTGTCATATGTATGACAGAAAAAAGTTTCGTTCGGCCCAAAATGTCACGGATGTGTCTTTTTTTGTAGTGGATTGACCTGACCCATTCCGTTAGCTTAGCACCCGATCGTTTAGTATGTTGCTATTGCTTTCTTCATGACTTATACATGTTCCTATGACTATGAGATTATGTAACTCCCATTTACCGGAGGAACACTTTGTGTGCTACCAAACGTCACTACGTAACTGGGTGATTATAAAGGTGCTCTACAGCTGTCTCTGAAGGTAATTGTTGGGTTGGCATATTTCGAGATTAGGATTTGTCACTCTGATTGTCGGAAAGGTATCTCTGGGCCCTCTCGGTAATGCACATCACTTAAGCCTTGCAAGCATTGCAACTAATGAGTTAGTTGCAGGATGATGTATTACAAAACGAGTAAAGAGACTTGCCGGTAACGAGATTGAACTAGGTATTGAGATACCGACGATCGAATCTCGGGAAAGTAACATACCGATGACAAAGGGAACAACGTATGTTGTTATGCGGTCTGACCGATAAAGATCTTCGTAGAATATGTGGGAGCCAATATGAGAATCCAGGTTCCGCTATTGGTTATTGACCGGAGACGTGTCTCGGTCATGTCTACATAGTTCTCGAACCCGTAGGGTCTGCACGCTTAACGTTTCGATGACAGTTATATTATGAGTTTATATGTTTTGATGTACCGAAGGTTGTTCAGAGTCCCGGATGTGATCACGGACATGCCGAGGAGTCTCGAAATGGTCGAGACATGAAGATTGATATATTGGAAGCCTATGTTTGGATATCGGAAGTGTTCCGTGTGAAATCGGGATTTTACCGGAGTACGGGGAGGTTACCGGAATCCCCCGGGAGCTTAATGATGGGCGATAGTGGGCCTTGTGGAGAAGAGGAGAGGCGGCCAAGGCAGGGCCGTGCGCCCCTCCCCCTAGTCCAAATAGGACAAGAAGAGGGGGGCGGCGCCCCCCCTTTCCTTCCTCTCTCCCTCCTCTTTCCCCCTCCACTCCTAGTCCAACAAGGAAAAGGGAGGGAGTCCTACTCCCGGTAGGAGTAGGACTCCTCCTGGCGCGCCCCCTCTAGGCCGGCCGCACCTCCCCCCTTGCTCCTTTATATACGGGGGCAAGGGGGCACCCTAGAGACACAACAATTGATCGTTTGATCTTTTAGCCGTGTGCGGTGCCCCCTCCACCATAGTCCACCTCGATAATACTGTAGCGGTGCTTAGGCGAAGCCCTGCATCGGTAGAACATCATTATCATCACCACGCCTTCGTGCTGATGAAACTTTCCCTGAACACTCGGCTGGATTGGAGTTCGAGGGACGTCATCGGGCTGAACGTGTGCTGAACTCAGAGGTGCCGTGCGTTTGGTACTTTGATCGGTCGGATCATGAAGACGTACGACTACATCAACCGCGTTGTGCTAACGCTTCCGCTTATGGTCTACGAGGGTACGTGGACAACACTCTCCCCTCTCGTTGCTATGCATCACCATGATCTTGCGTGTGTGTAGGATTTTTTTTGAAATTACTACGTTCCCCAACAAGCATTGAGTGAATGAATCAATCAACAAGTTGAGCAAGAGGAAGTAAAACTCGTCTCCTCAATGCCTGTGTGCAATGGTCACCTTGCCTCGAGCTGATTAACCAAGTTGATGACGCTGACCTGGATAGCGTGCTAGTGATACGACAACGAACTCACATTGTGTGGTCGCATCATGTACATGTCGTAGGGCAATGTGCTTTCCTACATGAAAGTTTTCATGCACTTGCTCCCAGAAAGGCTGCCCTCTGGTCCTATGAAATCCGTAGATACGGCCGGCCACGCATCGCACAACAATTCATCCTCCATGGCCGAGTAGCTCACCATCCTTCGTACTCTAAATAATGACATAGCATTTGAAAATAAGCTCAATGACATTTGACCGCACACCTGCCGGGCGTGGTGTCCGCCATGGAGGCCATCGATAGGAGGCGGAGTGTACCTGGTACAAACGGCTCCAGGGCTGAAAGCTCCATCGGAATGGCGAACGGGCGCGTTGGTGCTGGTCACGGGCGTCCGGCAATGCCTCTGTGGCGGCCGGAGAAGAACAACAGCGGCGGCGGAGGTGGAGGGTGCGGATGCAAAGCAAGGGGACAAGGGATGGAATGGAAGGAAATGGGACCGAGAGGGGGGTTGGGTGGGCCGGGGTATCAGAGTCCTAGATTCCGGTGTCTGGACTCCCACAAATCTCCCACACTTTATCTCTAATTTGCGGCAAAAATCGCGTCCGGACCACCCCGCCGACCGATACACGTTGGCGTTGGATGGCTTCCGCGATCCGGACAGTGCGGTCCGGACAGTTGCGGGAGGTTTACGGATCCACCTTGGAGATGCCCTAAGCAACCTAAACTTTTAAGAAAATGGTTTACAACATCTACAGATGGTCTTCTCAAATATACAACCGGTCTCCTCAAACATCACGTCTGGGTTAACCGGGACCCTCCATTGGGCTCCTTGAGCCGGCCCTATACGTCTGGGTTAACCGGCACCCTCCATCGGGCTCCTTGAACCGGCCCTATACGTCTGGGTTAACCGGCACCCTCCATGTCCAACCCATAACTAGAGCAGATATGAGTAGGCTCGGACGCGCCCGAGCGCGTCCGCCGCGTCAGATTCGACAGACAAGACCCACCATAAATTCCACCAAATGAGTCCCGACCCCTAAATGCTGCCGCCACCGCCACAAACTCATCCCTGGCCATCTCACTACCTCGGATGCCGCCGCGATACACCCGGCTATTCTCGAACTGCACCTTGCACTCTATGTGTTTGACAAATTGTCTTAGCAGTATTTTGTGATTCTTTTGTAGGAAAAACGATGAATTCAAATGTTCATCGGATGAGGAGTATGGAAACATGTGAAGAAGCTGCTAGAATTGCTAAACCTGATAAAAAGATAAACATAGACCTGTTGTTGGCATGCCTGTTATTTCAGTTAAAATAGGAGATCACTGTTATCATGGTTTATGGGATATGGGTGCTAGTGTGAATGCTATTCCTTACACTTTATATGGAGAAATTATGAAAGCCATAGCACCTGCTGAGATAGAAGAAATAGATGTTACTATTAAACTTGCTAATAGAGACACCATATCACCAATCGGGATTATTAGAGATGTTGAAGTCTTGTGTGGGATAATAAAATACCCTACTAATTTTCTTGTTCTTGGTTCCCCACAAGATGACTTCTGTCCCATTATCTTTGGTAGACCTTTCTTGAACATAGTTAATGCTAAAATAGATTGTAAGAAACAAACTGTGGGTGTTAGCTTTGGTGATGAGTCTCATGAGTTTAACTTTTCCAAGTTTAGTAGAAATCATCATGAAAAAGAATTGCCTAGTAAGGATGAATTAATTGGTCTTGCTTATATTGCTGTACCACCTACTGATCCTTTAGAACAATATTTGCTAGACCATGAAAATGATTTACATATGCATGAAAGAAATGAAATAGATAAGATTTTCTTTGAACAACGTCCTCTACTTAAACACAATTTGCATATTGAAACTCTAGGAGGTCCTCCTCCACCTGAAGGTGATCCTGTGTTTGATTTAAAACAATTGCCAGACACGTTGAAATATGCTTATCCCGATGAAAAGAAAATATATCCTGTTATTATCAGTGCTAACCTTTCAGAACATGAAGAAGAAAGATTATTGGAAGTTCTAAGGAAGCACCGAGTTGCTATTGGATATACTCTTGATGATTTACAGGGCATTCATCCCACTCTATGTCATCACAAAATTAATATGGAACCTGATGCTAAACCCGTTGTTGATCACCAACGTCGGCTAAATCCGAAGATGAAAGAGGTGGTAAGAACGGAAATATTAAATCTTCTAGAAGCAAGTATAATCTATCCTATAGCTGATAGTAGATGGGTAAGTCATGTTCATTGTGTCCCTAAGAAAGGAGGTATTACTGTTGTTCCTAATGATAAGAATGAACTTGTTCCACAAAGAATTGTTACAGGCTATAGAATGGTAACTGATTACAGAAAATTAAACAAAGCAACCAGAAAAGATCATTTCCCTTTGCCTTTTATTGATTAAATGCTTGAAATATTATCTAAGCACACACACTTTTGCTTCCTCGATGGATATTCTGGCTTTTCACAAGTAACTGTTTCTCAACCTGATCAAGAAAAGACCACTTTTACTTGTCCTATTGGAACCTATGCTTATATATGTATGGCGTTTGGTATATGTAATGCACCTGCTACTTTTCAAAGATGTATGACTGCTATATTCTCTGACTCTTGTGAAAAGATTGTTGAGGTTTTCATGGATGACTTTTTTGTTTATGGAAAGTATTTTGATGATTGTTTAAGCAATCTTGAGCGAGTTTTGTAGAGATGTGAACAAACAAATCTTGTCTTGAATTGGGAGAAGTGCCACTTTATGGTTAATGAAGGCATTGTCTTGGGTCATAAAATTTATGAAAGAGGTATTGAAGTGGACCAAGCTAAGGTTGATGCAATTGAGAAGATGCCATGTCCTAAGGACATCAAAGGTATTCGTAGTTTCCTAGGTCATGCTGGTTTCTATAGGAGATTTATCAAAAACTTTTCTAAAATTTCTAGGCCTCTCACTAATATTTTGCAAAAGGATATCCCTTTTGTTTTTGATTATGATTGTTTAGAAGCCTTTGAAACACTCAAGAAATCCTTAATATCTGCACCTATTGTTCAACCACCTGATTGGAACTTGCCTTTTGAAATTATGTGTGATGCTAGTGATTATGTTGTTGGTGATGTTCTAGGACAAATAGTTGATAAGAAATTGAACGCTATTCATTATGCTAGTAAAACACTAGACAGTGCTCAAAGATATTATGGTACTACTGAAAAAGAATTCTTAGCAGTGGTCTTTGCTTGTGATAAATTCAGACCTTATATTGTTGATTCCAAAGTAACTGTTCACACGGACCATGATGCTATTAAATATATTATGGAAAAGAAAGATGCTAAATCTAGACTTATTCGTTGGGTTCTCCTATTACAAGAATTTTATTTACATATCATTGATAGAAAAGGAGCTGAGAACCTAGTAGCTGATAACTTGTCTAGGCTTGAAAATGTGCTTGATGACCCACTTCCTATTGATGATAGTTTTCCTGAGGAGCAGTTAGCTACAATAAATGTTGCTAATAGTACTCCTTGGTATGCTGACTATGCTAATTACATTGTTGCTAAATATTTACCACCTAGCTTTACATACCAACAAAAGAAAAGAAAAATTCTTCTATGATTTCAGACATTACTTTTGGGATGACCCACATCTTTATAAAGAAGGAGTAGATGGTATTATTAGACATTGTGTACCTGAGTATGAACAGGGATAAATCCTATGAAAATGTCACTCTGAAGCTTATGGAGGGCATCATGCTGGAGATAGAACTGCTCACAAGGTATTGCAATCTGGATTTTATTGGCCTACTCTCTTTAAAGATGCCCGTAAGTTTGTCTCATCTTGTGATGAATGTCAAAGAATAGGTAATATCGGTAAGCGTCAAGAAATGCCTATGAATTATTCACTTGCTGTTGAACCATTTGATGTTTGGGGATTTGATTACATGGGACCTTTTCCTTCCTCTAATGGGTATACACATATTTTGGTTGCTGTTGATTATGTTACTAAATGGGTAGAAGCTATTCCAACTAGTAGTGCTTATCACAACACCTCTATTAAAATGCTTAAGGAAGTTATTTTCCCAAGGTTTGGAGTCCCTAGATATTTAATGACTGATGGTGGTTCACACTTTATTCATGGTGCTTTCCGTAAAATGCTTGCTAAGTATGATGTTAACAACAGAATTGCATTGCCCTATCATCCTCAATCTAGTGGTCAAGTTGAACTTAGCAATAGAGAAATAGAATTAATTTTGCAAAAGACTGTCAATAGGTCCAGGAATAATTGGTCTAAGAAATTAGATGATGCACTTTAGGCTTATAGAACAACATATAAAAATCCTATGGGTATGTCTCCTTATAAAATGGTTTATGGAAAAGCTTGTCATTTGCCTCTTGAGTTAGAACATAAAGCATATTGGGCAGTCAAAGAGCTCAACTAGGATTTCAAACTTGCTGGTGAAAAGAGGTTATTTGATATTAGCTCATTAGATGAATGGAGAACCCAAGCTTATGAAAATGCAAAGTTATTCAAAGAAAAAAATTAAAAGATGGCATGACAAAAGAATCCAAAAGCATGAGTTTAAAGTCGGAGAATATGTTCTTTTGTACAACTCTCATTTTAGATTTTTTGCAGGAAAGCTCCTCTCAAAATGGGAAGGCCCATATGTCATCGAGGAGGTTTACCGGTCTAGAGCCATCAAAATAAATAATTCCGAAGGTACTAACCCGAAGGTTGTCAATGGACAACGAATAAAGCATTATATCTCAGGTACGCCTATTAATGTTAGTAATATTATCCTAACTTTGACACCGGAAGAACACATAAAAGAGTCCTTCCGGAACACGCCAGGATCGTGAAAATAAGGAGGTACGTGATACGGTAAGTAAACGGACTCTGAAAAATCCGCAAAAATATTTTCTGTCAGTTTTGGAATATTTTAGAATTTTGGAAATAAAGAAACTTTCAGGAAGCGTCCCCTGGTGGGCACAAGACATCAGGGTGCGCCAGGCTTGCCAGGCGCACCCAGGTGGGTTGTGCCCACCTGGGGCACCTTCTGTACTCTGTTTTTCTTCCATATGATTGTCCTGCAAGATAAAAATCTACATATACTTCCTGAACCTTTTAACCACCGTATCGCGAAGAAATCCTCTGTTCTCTTTTTCCTTGCTATTTTTTTGTCAGACCCCATCTATCATGGCCTCGTCAAGCTCCTCCTAGGACAAGTTCTTCAAGAACGACATCAACCCATATCTGCGGGAGGTGGTGCAGCACCCTCAGGTCATCCAGATGCATGAGGGGTTGCTTCATCTCTGCGATGTGCCATGTCCCAAGGGGACGGGAAGCATGGAGGGCAGGCTTGAAGTTGTGGAGCAACACGTCTTATGGTGCAAGGGGATGGTGGAGCGTGGACTCAACGCCAATCACCTTATGATCACGGACCTCTCCCGTGATCTCAAGGTGGATCGCAAGCCCATGAAGGACATCATCTTCGCCCTCAACGAGCAAATCAACTTCCTCCAAAGCCAGATCTACGACCTTCATAACCAAGTCTTTGAATATGAGGCGAGGTTTAAAGGTATGAGTTTGACTGCTAGCTGCAGGACCGTGAGACTCACTCTTCCTCTTATGATGGTGGACCACTGCCATGGAAACCCGAGGACAAGACTTCTTCTTCATCAACACCACCATCTTCTTCACCGCCAAAGGAGAACTGAGCATCGGGTGTGGGCACTCCCCTTGGCTTCCGCCAAGCTGGGGGGAGGTGCCCCGATACCGTATCATCCCACTATCTTTTTGCTTTTACTTGTTTTAGTTCGATCTTTTGCTTTAGATGAAATAAAGTTAGTTTGATCCTTTCTTATTTGAGAGTTTGCTTAGTGACCTATCATTGTAATCGTGTGCAATTTATATAATAAAGTTTTGTTTGAGTTTTTGCTTTCTTTACTTTCTTTTTGCAAATAAAGAAAAGAATATAAGAAAGAAAGAAAAAGAGAAAAGAAGTAAATAAAAGAAAGGAAATAAATCAATAAGATTATATACTAATCCTATGGTAGGTGATAGCACCACATAAGGAAAAGTATAAGTAGAAAATTTTATTAGAGGTTGACAAACATAGCATTAGTCAATGATGCAACTCATGAAAGAATTAATAAGGGAAGGGAAGATTCACAAATAAATATACTATCCTAGAAATATTTTGTGATTGCGAGCCCTCATCAAAATATTATATGCCAAACTTGTTGACGTTGGACAAGGAAGACAACTTAATGATTTATGTTTGTTTATATTCACATAGAAGTCATATTGTCATAGATCCTTCAACATGTGGTGCTTGCCCCCTATCTTTGCTAGCTAAAAATTCCGCACTAAGTAGAGATACTACTTGCGCATCCAAAAACCCTTAAACCCAAATCTTTTTCAAGTGTCCACCATACCTACCTAGGGATTGAGCAAGATCCCTCAAGTAAGTTGTCATCAGTGCAAAATGGCAATAAAAATTGCTTCTAAATGTGTGAGATCATTTAGTGTAAGAGAAAATTGAGCGTTGTACGAACTTGGATGACAAAGAATAAAAGCGACGGACTGCATAATAAAGGTTGTCATCTTAAGGGGCAATACAACGTGACGTTCTCTTGCACCAAGGGATTGAGCATACAAACAAATAAGCGCATGGCAACCTTTGCTTCCCTCTGCGAAGGGCCTATCTTTTACTTTTATGCAAAGAGTCAAAGTTTTCCCTCTATTCCTTTTATTTCTCCTTCGGAAAGCATCATTTGGTGAGGAAAGATCTAGGCACATATGTCCAGTTGAATATATAGCATGAGTTATTATTGTTGACATCACCCTTGAGGTGAATATGTTGGGAGGCAAAACTATAAGCCCCTATCTTTCTTTGTGTCCGGTTGAAACGTTTTGCTCATGAGTACGAGGTGAGTGTTAGCAATCATAGAAGACTATAGGATGGTTGCGTATGTGGACTTGCCTAAAGGCTCCGACACATGACCCTTCCTGGAAAGATGATGAATTGTATTTGCAGAGTTGACTAAGAACATAGTTTGTTGGTTTCTAATAGAGTTTTTGCTTTATACTTCAATTGTGCGATGAACTATTACTTATTCATGGGAAGTATATGATAAAAGTTCTATGATAAAAGTCCTATGTTTAGTTTTGTTGGTGTTATAATAATCAACATGATGCTTCTATGTCCGTATTTTGTTTTTATCGACACCTCTCTCTCAAAGCATGTGGACATGTTTTTCGATTCCGGTTTTCGCTTGAGGACAAGCGAGGTCTAAGCTTGGGGGAGTTGATACGTCCATTTTGCATCATGTTTTCTTACTGTTATTTATAACGTTTTTATCCATAATAATGCTTTTTGGAGTAATTCTAATGCCTTTTCTCTCATAATTTGCAAGGAACACACCAAGAGGGAGAATTCCGGCAGCTGCAAATCTGGACCTAGAAAAGCTACATCAGGCCACCTATTCTGCACAACTCCAAATAAGCTGAAACTTCACGAGAATTTTTTATGGAGTATTTAATAAATACTAGAGCCAATAACCACCAGAGGGGGCCCGCTAGGTGGGCACAACCCACCTGGGCGCACCAGGTCCCTCAGGCGCGCCCTGCTGGGTTGTGGCCTACTCGGCCCACCTCCGGTGCCCATCTTCTGGTATATAGGTCATTTTGACCAAGAAAAAAAATAAGGAGGAGACTTTCGGGACGTAGCGCCGCCATCTCGAGGCGGAACTTGGGCAGGAGCACTTTTGCCCTCCGGCGGAGCGATTCCGCCGGGAGAACTTCCCTCCCGGAGGGGGAAATCATCGTCATCATTGATACGTCTCCAACATATCTATTTTTTCTCACACTTTTCCTCTTGTTTTGGACGCTAATTTGCATGATTTGAATGAAACTAACCCCGGACTGACGCTATTTTCAGTAGAACTACCATGGTGTTGTTTTTGTGCAGAAATAAAAGTTCTCGGAATGGAACGAAACTTTGCGAGGATTTTTTTATATCAATAATAAGAATTAATGGAGCCAAGACCTGCCGGAGAGGGGCGCCTGGGTGGGCACAACCCACCAGGGCACAACCCCTCTCCTAGCGCGCCCAGGTGGGTTGTACCCACCTGATGGCCCCGCTGACAACCCCCCTGATACAATAAAATCACATGTTTCCAGAAAAAAATAGGGAGAAAGAATTATCACGATCCACGAGACGGAGCCGCCACCAAGCCCTGTTCTTCCTCGGGAGGGCAGATCTGGAGTCCGTTTGGGGCTCCGAAGAGGGGGATCTTCGTTCTTCGTCACCACCAACCCTTCTCCATCACCAATTCCATGATACTCCCCACCGGGAGTGAGTAACTCCTTCGTAGGCTCGCTGGTCGGTGAGGGGATTGGATGAGATTCATCATGTAATTGACTTAGTTTTGTTAGGGCTTGATCCCTAGTATCCATTATGTTCTGAGATTGATGTTGCTATGACTTTGACATGCTTAATACTTGTCACTTTGGGCCCGGGTGCCATGATTTCAGATCTGAATCGTTTATGTTTTCACCATTATATCTATGTTCTAGCTCCGATCTTGCAAGTTATGTGCACCTGCTATGTGTTATGATCTGCAAACCCCAGAGTGACAGTATTATGATCTGCATCAACCATCCTCCATCGCCAATTCCATGATGCTCCCGACCGGGAGTGAGTAATTCCTTCGTAGGTCGCTGGTCGGCGAGGAGTTGGATGAGATTCATCATGTAATCGAGTTAGTTTTGTTAGGGCTTGATCCCTAGTATCCACTGTGTTCTTAGGTTGATGTTGCTATGCTTAATGCTTGTCACTTTGGGCCCGGGTGCCATGAACTCAGATCTGAACCGTTTATGAGTTCTTCATTATATCCATGTTTTAGATCCGATCTTGCAAGTTATAGTCACCTACTACGGTTATGATCCGACAACCCCAGAGTGACAACAACCGGTCCCACTCTCGGTGATGACCGTAGTTTGAGGAGTTCATGTATTCACTATGTGTTAATGCTTTGTTCGGGTTCTCTATTAAAAGGAGGCCTTAATATCCCTTAGTTTCCAATATGGACCCAGCTGCCACGGGAGGGTAGGACAAAAGCTGTCATGCAAGTTCTTTTAATAAAGCACGTATGACTATTTACGGAATACATGCCTACATTATATCGATGAACTGGAGCTAGTGCCGTATCGCCCTAGGTCATAATTGTCACATGATGAATATCATCCAACAAGTCACCGATCCAATGCCTACGAATTTATTTATATTGATCTTGCTGCATAACTATTGCTATCATCACTGTTACACTTGCTACAAAATTACTGCTATCATTGTTACTATTACCGTTGTTGTTGTCACTACTATCAAAACTATCAAACTACTTTGCTACTGATCACTTTGCTGCAGATAATTAATCTCCAGGTGTGGTTGAATTGACAACTCATCTGCTAATACCTTCAAATATTCTTTGGCTCCCCTTGTGTCGAATCTATAAATTTGGGTTGAATACTCTACCCTCGAAAGCTGTTGCGATCCCCTATACTTGTGGGTTATCAAGACCTTTTTCTGGCACCGTTGCCGGCGAGCATAGCTCTATTTGTTGAGTCACTTGGGTTGTTATCATATTATCACTATGAAGAATCCGAAGGATCCTAAGACTAAGATTTATCCCTCAAAGACGAGGGGAGGTAAGGAACTGCCATATAGTTCCGCTTTAGATTCACCTTCTGTTATGAGTAAACTTGCAACACCACCACATGCTATTAATTCTGATATGTCGCAAGTTATTGATGATGCTACTTCTACTATGAATGATTCTTATGATGATGCTAGTACCTTGCTTGCTAATGATGATGTGCCACTTGGTGAATTTCTTGATAAACAAATTGCTAGAGTTATACAACATGATGTTGTTGAATCTGATGATGAGCTTGAAACTAAAACTCCTGAAACACCTGCTAGAACTAGCCCTCCTAGATATGAATTGTCTAAGGTACCGGAAGGTTATGTTATGAGTGAAGAAACAACTAGAGGTATTCTTGCTTGCAATGATAGAGATGATCTAGAGAAATTATTACACAAGTATAAAGAAAAATCTCTGAATGCTAGAATGAAGTGTGATCCTAAGTTTGCTAATTCACCTATTTTTATTGATGATAAGGATTATGAATTCTCTGTCGACCCAGAGTTAATTACTTTGGTTGAATCTGATCCTTTCCAAGGTTATGAAACTGAAACTGTTGTGGCACATCTTACTAAGTTGAATGATATAGCCACCCTTTTTACTCATGATGAGAAAACTCGCTATTACTTTATTCTCAAATTATTTCCTTTCTCATTAAAGGGTGATGCTAAAGCTTGGTACAATACTCTTGCTCCTGGTTGTGTGCATAGTCCCAAGGATATGATTTATAACTTCTCTGGAAAATATTTTCCTGCTCATAAGAAACAAGCTGCCTTACATGAAATATTTAACTTTGTGCAAACTAAAGAAGAGCGTCTCCCACAAGCTTGTGGGAGGCTTTGCCAGTTACTTAATGCTTTGCCCGATCACCCTCTTAAGAAAAATGAAATACTTGATATCTTCTATAATGGACTAACCGATGCTTCTAGGGACTTCCTAGATAGTTGTGCTGATTGTGTTTTCAGGGAACAAACTGTTGGACAAACTGAAGAATTATTGAATAACATATTGAAAAATTATGATGATTGGACTCTTCCTAAACCACCGGCTAAACCCACTCCAAAGAATAGGGGTATATTATATCTCAGTCCTGAAGATATGCAAGAGGCAAAGAAATCTATGAAGGAAAAAGGTATTAAAGCTGAGGATGTTAAAAATTTATCTCCTATTGAAGAAATACATGGGCTTAATACACTACCAATGCATAAGGTGGTAGAGGTAAATTCTCTTATGAAGTTTAATGATAATGAGAATCCTCACAATATGCGTCCTAGTCAATGCCTTTATGAGTTTGAAAACTATATTGTAGAATAAGATCACTTCAATGCAAATGTTATGAAATTGTTGAAATATAATTCTGATATGATTGCTCGCTTGAGTGACTTGTTATTTAGAATCTCAAATGATGTTAGAGGTGTTGGAAAACATGCTTATATGGTTCAAACCCAGTTAGAACAAGTTGCTAAATCTCAAAGAGAATTACTTGATGAAATGAATCATAATATACAAGACTTTGTTGTTAGAGTTGCAACTAGAGGAGGTAAAATGACTTAGGAGGACACCCAAAAAGAATCGAACAAGACTCTCAAAGAGCTAACACTAGTGCACCAAGTCCTTCCAGAAAGAAAAAGAAAAAGAAAAAGAAAAATGATAGGACTTTGCATATTTCTAGTGAACCAGAAATAGAAAAACCTCCTGATAATGATAATGAAATTTCTATCTCTGGTGCTGAAACTCCATCTGGTAATGAACACTCACCTACTGATAATGAAAAATATAATGATGAGGTTCATGAAGACTCTCAACCAAACAATGATAAAGAACCAGATAATGATGTTGAGATAGAACCTCCTGTTGATCTTGATAACCCACAACCTAAAAATAAAAGGTATGACAAAAGAGACTTTGTTGCTAGAAAACACGGTAAAGAAAGAGAACTGTGGGTTAAAAAACCTATGCCTTTTCCACCCAAGTCAACTAAAAAGAAAGATGATGAATAATTTGAACGCTTTGCTGAAATGCCGAGGCCAGTCTTTTTGCGTACTCGCTTGACTGATATCTTGAAAATGCCTCCTTATGCAAAGTATATGAAAGACATCATCACTAATAAGAGAAAGATACCGGAAGCTGAAATCTCCACTATGCTTGCTAATTACACTTTCAAATATGGAGTACCTAAAAAACTTGGAGATCCGGGAATACCGACTATACCTTGCTCTATAAAAAAGAATTATGTGAAAACTGCTTTGTGTGATTTAGGAGCTGGTGTTAGTGTTATGCCTTTCTCTTTATATAAAAGACTTGACTTGAATAAACTCACACCTACTGAAATATCTTTGCAAATGGCTGACAAATCAACTGCCATACCTATCGGTATCTGTGAGGATGTGCCCGTTGTTGTTGCTAATGTTCCTATTTTGACTGACTTTGTTATACTTGAGATGTCCGAGGATGACAACATGTCGATTATCTTTGGTAGACCCTTATTGAATATTGCAGGGGCTGTTATAGATTGCAATAAAAGCAAGGTCACGTTTCATATTAATGGTAATGAGCATACGGTGCACTTTCTGAAGAAACAATTCCAAGTGAATGGTATTAATGTTATTGAAAAATCTCCGACAATCACTATTGGAAGTTTTCCAATACCTATACCTATTGTTAAAAAGAAATATGAAATGCTTATTGTTGGGGAAATGCATATCCCCATTGGGGTAACTTAGTGACCTTACGAAAGTTCTTCGGTTTCATGCTAATCGAAAGTGGTTGTTAATAAGACCTGATCAACCTTATTAATGGATAATTTTTGAGCGGTACGAAGTTGATGAATTTAGTAAGCACTACCTTCTTTCCCTACCTTTTGTTTTCTGTTTTTATTAGTTAAGTAAAATAAAATGCCATGTTTTGTCTGTTTTCTGAATTTTCCGTGCAATAAAAGATGACCCAAAAATAAAAGTTCTTAGAATGCCCTGAAAATTTTATATGATTTTTTTCTGAATATTTATAAGTTTTGGTGCAAATAATACCAGAGGGAGGTGCACCAGGTGGTCACAACCCACCTGGCGTGCCAGGACGCCAAGATGCACCCTGGTCAGTTGTGGTCCCCACGTGGGCCCCCTCACTTATCTCTTTAGCCCACATCATCACTCACCTCCAGAAAAAAAATCCTCATTGCTCTCTCTCCCGTGTTCTTGAGCTCAAATCCGCGGATTTCGATCTCTTTGCTCGAAGCTCCATTTCCAAAACTGTTTCGAGGGATTGTTGCTTGGTATGTGACTCCACCATTTTTCCAATTAGTTTTTGTTTTAGTGGTTTATACCTTGAATAATTAGTTACTCTTAGTGCTGCTATAGATGTGCTTGCATGTTGAATTCTTAGTGTTCTAAGTAGTTTGAATGCTTGCTATGGCCTTTATGTATCCCTATGAGTAGTTGCTATCAATTTTGTGAAGTTTTGTTAAAAAATGTGAACTAAAAATTCAGATTTTTGTTCATAGGAAAAATTGTACGTGGACATGAATATCTTCAGGAAGTTTGGCTCAAAGAAGAATTCCAAGGGTGTTATTGGGGAGTCTTCTGACAGTGATCTCCACCCTCGGAGATTGGCGGAGGTATGGCCGTGCGAATGGCCACACATCGTGTTCCTGCAAGAGGATGGAATTCATGAGGAGTTCATGCAATATATTGCCAATGCCGATCTCACCAACTTCATCACAGATGAGTGTGACCAGCATCAAATCCTCACAAACATCTTTGTTCAAAGCTTTACTTTCTTGCCTAGAAATAATCCTCCCGAAGTGAGCTTTGACTTATATGCTGAAAACCATCAGATACCACTTACTGAATTTTGTGACATATGCATGATCCTTTCTGATGGGAGTCTGGCTGAGCCTAGGCTGGCTGGGTTTGAGGATTTTTATCACACTTTGACTGTGGATGATGAGAGAGGAGTGTCAGCCATCACTGCCGCTGGCTTACATTTTCCTGTTGTTCGTTACTTTGCATATTTTATTACCAAATGCTTGCTTGCTAGGGAGAAGGTGGGTGCACTTAGTTCACCAGACCTTACTGTTTTACGTCGTGCACTTGAGGGCGACAACACGTATAGCTTGGGAGCTATTGTGGGTCGTCGCCTGCATCTTAATAAAACCCAGGGTAAAATACATGGTGGGATTTTTGCCACTCGTTTGGCGGCTCACTTCGAGGTTGAGATACGCCCTCATGATTACCCTCTGACCAAGGTTTACCTAGACCGTGCAGCCATGGAACACCATCACTTTCTTGCACATGATCGTCCTGATCTTGCCATTCCTTATAACCTGGCCTATAGCGTTACAACTCGTGATGTTATTCCATTGCCTGCACTTGCTTTGTTTGATTCTGCTGCCAGGGGCGGATATAGGATTATGCATGCAGACATCATCACCTACTAGAACGCTCACGCTGCTGCAGAGGCTGCACAGGTACCTCAGCAGCGGGATGAGTGGATGCCTGCTCCTCAGGATCCTTACTACCCTCCAGGCTACTGATCGACTACCAAGTTAGGCCAAAAGCCTAAGCTTGGGGGAGTACGTGTTTCCACCGACTTTACATTCATGTCTATATATCATTCTATTTGTCAGTGTTCACACCTTTTCATTGTATCATCCATGCTTAGATTTATTTTCCTGCTTTCTTCTTGTGTGTTTGAAAAACTTTAGAAAAACCAAAAAATTAGTTGTAGTAATTTACCTTCTACGCATGCTTAGTAGTAGTATTAAAAAGAAAATCCAAAAAGATTTCCTTGTTCTTCTTTTGCTTGTTGGGAGCTTTCCCGTGTAAAGAGTTTTTCTCGTTTTTGCTTTTCCCTTTTATCTGCTTGTTGAAGAAAACCAAAAAAAACTCCAAAAAATATTTCAGTATGTTTCTCTAAATTTCTTTTCTTTTTGTTCAAGTTGTACCGAGGAGAAGACCACGATGAAAATGTTGAGTGGCTCTCATATGAATAATTGTTGAACTAATAAAGAGCCCATTTTACCTTGTCTTCTCTTGTTGAATAAAATGTTTGCAGATTCCAACTTAGTCCACGACACTCTTGCACTATTATTATTTTCATATCATTCGGCCGTGCAAGTGAAAGGAAATAATGATGATATTCGATGAACTGGCCGTGGCAAAGAGAAACTGGTATGAACTCGACTTGTTCTATTTGTGTAAATATATTTAACCTAGTATCCAGGCTTCAGCCCATTATGATTAAACATGTTTGCAATGAAAATTAGAGATTATATTTCTCATGCCATGCATAATTAGCTGGGAGTTGATAATGATTTATCTTGGATATCAACATAGCGTCAAAATGATTGTGATGTAGTATAATGATATGGTATCCTCCTCTAAATGTTAGAGTGGCTTGACTTGGTACATGTTCATGCATGTAGCAAAACCAACATAGCCTCTATAATATTTATGTTCATGGTGTTCATATCCTACTCATGCTAGTGTCCAATGCTACTTATGCATAATGCATGGTTATGATCTTTGTTGCTCTCTAGTTGGTCGCTTCTCAATCTAAATTGCTAGCCTTCGCCGGTACTTAGTGGGAATTCTTCTTGTACATCAAAAACCTTGAACTCAAAGTTATTCCAAATGAGTCCACCATACCTACCTATATACGGTATTACCCTGCCGTCCTAAGTAAATTTGCATCTGCCACCTCTAAAAACTTCTAATTTTTTTTATCCTTTTTGTGTGCCTGGATCGTTCATGGAACGACAGGAGGTGGTCGATATCTTACGTGCTAAGCGGGTTATTCTCAGGTCGAGTGTTCATTCACTCGCCATCGCACGAGAAAATGGGCGGGAATAGGGATGCCCAGTCCCAAACTGCAACATGAAAAAGAGTTCATCTCTGAGATAATCAAACAAAAACTCCCAACGGAGTCAAAACCTTTACTTTTATCACTTGGGAACCGCCACTAGCGTGCTTAGTATGGAAGTTGTTGATAACATGGTTGTGAAGTGAATAAGAAGGGTGCATGTCTCAAAATACCATTTATCTCTGTTTTAAAAATTGAGCTCTGGCACCTGTGCAAATCACTGCTTCCCTCTGCGAAGGGACTATCTATTTACTTTTATGTTGTGTCACCACCTTCTAAAAACAAGCCAGAAACTGAGTAGAGCACATCTGTCATGATTTATGCATTGTGTGTAGCTAATGTTGGGTGCATCATGACTGGATCTTTTCTATCATGAATTACAATGTTTAGTCGCTGCTTGAACTTTGGAGGTGCTCTGTATTTATGTTTTGCGGTCTCAGAAAGGGCTAGCGAGATACCACTATTGTCATATTATATCATGGTTGTTTTGACAATGTGTTGCTATTTGAGATATCTTATTATTGCTCGCTAGTTGATTATGTCATTGATAAGAGTCATTATAATATTTAAGAGTTATTGTCGACATGGTTAGTTATAATGCTAGCTGAAAACCTGGGTGTTGTTTAAGCTTATTTATGAAAACAAGAGCAAAAGAGTTCGTAAAAGTTTTTCTTTCTCACTTTCAGTTTATCAACTGAATTGCTTGAGGACAAGCAAAGGTTTAAGCTTGGGGGAGTTGATACGTCTCCAACGTATCTACTTTTTCTCACACTTTTCCTCTTATTTTGGACTCTAATTTGCATGATTTGAATAAACTAACCCCGTACTGACGTTGTTTTTAGCAGAACTACCATGGTGTTGTGTTTGTGTAGAGATAAAAGTTCTCGGAATGGAACAGAACTTTGCAAGGATTTTTTATATCAATAATAAGAATTTATGGAGCCAACACCTGCCGGAGAGGGGCACCTGGGTGGGCACAACCCACCAGGGCGCGCCCCCCTCTCCTGGCGCGCCCAGGTGGGTTGTACCCACCTAGTGGCCCCGCTCATGACCCCCCTGATACTATAAAATCACATATTTCCAGAAGAAAAATTAGGGAGAAAGAGTTATCGCAATCCACAAGACGGAGTCGCCGCCAAGCCCTATTCTTCCTCGGGAGGGCGGATCTGGAGTCCGTTTGGGGCTCCAGAGAGGGGGATCTTCGTTCTTCATCATCACCAACCAATCTCCATAACCAATTCCATGATGCTCCCCACCGGGAGTGAGTAATTCCTTCGTAGGCTCGCTGGTCGGTGAGGAGTTGGATGAGATTCATCATGTAATCAAGTTAGTTTTGTTAGCGATTGATCCCTAGTGCCGGGGTTTTCTGGCTCCTCGAGCACCTATGGGGACGGAGCCCCTTCTCGGTTCGGCGGGGGGCGGAGGTCGCGCGAAGAGCGGATCGAGGCGAAGCACACGGGTTTTTTTACCCAGCTTCGGAGCTCTCCGGAGAGATAATACTCCTACTGCTGCTTTGTGGATTGTATTGAGTTCCTGCTCGGGAGCGCTGAGTGCTATAGTACACTCAAGCAGCTAACGAGACCGAGCGTTCTTCTGTTTCTCTCTGAGAGATCGCTCTCTGGGGGCCGATCCTCCTCTACGTTGTGCATGGGCCTCCTTTTATATGTTCAAGGGGTCTCCAACAGGTGGCAACGTAGGTAAGGGCAAAAATAGAAACATGTTGTGGTAGGTACAGCTACCTACATAGTGTATCATACCTAACCCTGACGGCAGGGGACAAAGGCATTAAATGCCTATCTACGTCGCCCAGACGGTGCAGAAAAGGGACCGTCAGGGGCGCCACCGCTTGCCACGATGGCGATCTTGTCAGCGCTGCATGCCACAGTGTACCCCTGGCTGCACAGCCTCCCGCCACGTACGCCTGGAAGGGTCCCGGAGCGACACGTAGGTGGGTGAGCTGGAGCGCATGTACATAGTGGTTGCTTGCCGCGACAAATGCCTTGCCGCGGCCGTTGTCTTGCCGCGTCCGGGAGCTTGTCGCTCGCCGAGTCCTGCCGGGACGCGTGGCGCGTCGCGGCAAGTCCTTTGAGATGCTCTGGGTGGCCTTCCCGGCAAGCTCCTCTTGCCGGGGTCTTGTGCCTCGAGCAGCCTTCCCGACAAGCTCCTCTTGCCGGGGACTTGTCTCCTTGGCTTAAATACTTTGTTCTCGAATGGCTCCAAAGGAACCATAGAGAGCCTTGGCGATCACCTGCAGGCCTTACCGCGGGGTGCTGCGACTGCCCGTGCACAAGTTCGGGATACTAGGGTACCCCTACTTTAGTACACCGACAGGAGCCCCCGGGCCTGGGCCACACACGGTGCCGAGCGCTGTTGGGCCAGGCCCAAAACAGGGCACGGGCACGCACGGCCTGGGTCACGTCGCACCTTGCTCCGTATCCACCACGTCCTCCCCGAACGGCACGCGTCGATTGCGGCGTCGTGGGAGAGGTCGTGGGTGGTTCCTTTATTCAGAAAGACGAAACGTTTGCCCCCTCCCTCCTTATAAGCAGGGGGAACAGGGGCAGTTCGCCCACCTGCCCGTAGCTATTCTCTCCTCGAGAATCTCCGCCACTCCCCTTCTTCCCAAAGCCGAAGGAGAGCAGCGCCCCGCCCCCAGCGCCACCAGCACCACCAACGTCGCTGTCCTCACTCTCCATTCCCGCCATGGCTCCGAAAGCCGAGAAGGCGAAGTCGGCCGAGGCGCAGCGGCTCGCGGCGCTGCGGAAGGAGCGGGCAATCTTCCCTCCGAGGCTTGAGGCGGCGGAGCTGAAGGAGGACTTCTACCTCTTTTGGTCGACGGGGACGCAAGCGCATCCGCGCACGAAGGTACTCCCAGCCACTGCTTGGGATAAGTATCCCACTGGGTATCCCTTCTTTGCCTTGTTCTTCTATTGCGGGCTCTGCCCGCCCTTTTCAGAATTCTTTTGCGATGTCATGAACACCGACGGGCTCCACCTTCTTGATTTCACCCCCAATGTTGTCCTGACCATGGCAGTTTTCGCACATCTCTGCGAAAACTTTGTCGGGATCCATCCAAACGTAGCTCTTTTCCGCCATTTCTTTTCGCCTCGGGTTGAGAAAGGAGAGCCTTTATCCGGCGGAATCGCCTGGATCTCGAAAGCTGGCAAGAAAGATGCTTATCTGGAGGGAGAGCTCCGCAGCAAGTGGGAGGAGTGGAGGGCGGACTGGTGTCTGATCGTTGAGGAGAGCCCGCAACCGTTTACTGCTCTGCGCGAAACCCCAGTAGTGCGCGGCAGTGATTGGAGTAGCCTGGCCCCGGAAGATGACAGACTAAGGATCGCCGTCACCCGGATCTTACGCCTCAGGCTTGCCGGGCTTACTGTAGGAGCGGTTGGGGCAGATTTCCTCCGCCGCCGCATCGCCCCCCCTGTAGGAGAGGGGGAGGCCCGCCTGGGAGTTTCAGAATGCGGCGAATATCATGAGGTTGCGGCCGGGCCTCAACTTCAACTTCACTGTCCTGGAACTCGACGCGATGCTCCAGGAGTTGTTCAAGCATGACCCACAGCATCCCGAAGTGTTCTGGTTGCCGAGGGGCGTCGTCCCGCTGTGCAACAACTCCGCGATCGACCGCATCCGTGCAATAATGTCGCTGTGCGGCTCGCATGGAATTGATCCAGCCTGGATAGAGCCCGCGGATGATGTCGTGCGGGCGTTCTTTGACAACTTGATAGAAGTGCCGGTCGACACCGACGAGAAAAAGGGCCTCACCCGGGACACCACCGACGATGAGCTCAAGCGCATCGCCACCAGGATGGAAGAGGCGGCGGCAGCTGCCGCTGCGGGCGAGTTTGGGTTCACCGTGGAGGAGGCAGAGGCAGCAGAGGCGGCAAGCCTTGCCGACCGAGAGGAGCTTGCCGGCGAGAAGAGGTCCACCGAGCACGACGTCGGGCCGAGCGGGCCCGCCGAGGACACGAGCGGCTCGCTGGAGATCGGCTCCTCTTCCTCTTCGTCTTCGGACAGCTTGCCGCAAGCAGAGCCCCTGACTCCACGAGCAGAGCCCCCCGGCTCCACAAGCAGAGCCCCCGGCTCCATCAAGAAGGCGTCTTCGCAAGGCCGGGGACGTAGCGGAGCAGCGGGCGAGTCAACCCCCGACGCGCCGCACGACACACTCCACCGCGGCAAGTTCTGTTGCCGCGGAAACACCTCACGCTGCAACGGCAACTGGGGCGGGGTCCTCTCGGCCTGCCGCTCCAGCTCCCGCCAAGCGGCCAAGGGATCCTACTCCTCCGCCTCCTCGCGCCGGAGGTGGGCCAGGCTTTGACTTCTCCACGCTCAGCTCTGACGAGGAAGGAGAAGAGTAAGATTCTTGTTGTACTTGCATGTCTTCAATACTTGCCGTCTTGTCTTGTATCTCATTTGCTTTACTCTGAACTTATTCCTTTTTAGGACGCTGGCCCAGAGAATGGCAAAGAGAGCCAAGGTCCCGGTGATTGTCATCGAGGATGATCCCACCATGGCAGCAGGGGGTGCGCTCGAGACAAACTTGCCGGACCTGACGACCGTTCTTCAGAGCAGCCCCCAGCGCAGCCCCCAGCGTAAGTATATGGTTTACTCCCAGCTGTTAGGCACGCATGGATACTCTTTGCTTGCTGATATCTGACCGTTGGATTGTGTAGGAGCAGAGCAGCTCCACCAGGAGCGCCCGGAGGCCACCCCTGACGTGCCACCTGCTTCGACTACGTCGCCAAGGGAGAGTTCTCCGGCAAGGGAGAATCCCCCGACAAGGGAGAGCTCCCCGGCAAGGGAGAAGTCTCCGACGAGGGGGGGGGGCTCCCCGGCAAGGGAGAAGTCTTCGGCAAGGGACAGTACCAGTGACCCCCCGGCAGCGGAGATCCCAACTGCCGAGCCTGGTACAGGTACTCCTTGCTTCTAAACTTCCCTTGGGTTCTTCTTTTTTTGGATATTTGCTTGACTTTTCTTCCTTTTCCGGTCGTCAGATCCATCCAATGTGGAGCCGATGGAGACCGAGGCTGTTGTTGATGACGCCGCTGCCACCGAAGAAACGGCCTGTGCTGATGATCCCGCCGGTGAAGAGGCCGCCAAGGTTGCCGCCGCAGCAGCTGACGAGGGGTCCGGCGATCGTACTGACGACCCTGGGGCCGCAGGAGCGACAGGCGCTACACCGACCGCCGATCCTCCCGCTGCTGCCGCAGCGTCAGGCTCCGAAGAAACCCAGCCAGGCGTCTACTTGAAGGCTGGCGCTGGCATCTTCATCAACCTCCCCTGGGCGTCAACGTCCAGGGCGCCAGTCAAAGGAGAAAGCTTTGACGTGGAGGTGCTTGCCTCCGCTGGGCTGACGCTGGTCGACGCACCAAGCAGCAGCAGCGACGAGCCCGAAGAGGAGCGACTGCTGCGGAAGCTGGTGTCGCTCTACCGCGCCCGCCAGGCCAAACTGGAGTCCCGCGAAGCGCTTGTCGCGAAGGCGGGGATGGACGTGGAGAAGCCCGCGGAGGAGCTCCGAGGCCTCAACCAGGCAGCTCTCCAGTCGCTGGCAGCGGAGCGGGTGCAGCTCGACGAGGCGCAGAAGGCTTTCATCCTTGAGAAGGCAGAGGTTGCAGAGCAACAGCGGCTTGCCGCCGAGGAGTTTTCTGCGCGGGACGGTGAGTTGGTGCAGCTGAAGGCCAGCCTGGACAGCCATGAAGAGGAGCTAGCTGCGCGCGAGCAAGCACTCAGCGGAGCCCTCAAGGAAGCAAAGGACGCTGCCGCAGCCGCCGAGGCCGCCAAGAAGGAGCTGGAGGCGAAAGTGGCGCAGCTGGAGACTGATCTCAAGGCGAGCGGTGAAGCGCTTGCCGTGCTCAAGCATTACTGCGAGAAGGACGCCTACACCTTTGGCGAACTGCAGGGTCGTCTCGCCGAGAAGGTCAAGGAGCTTGACGCTGCCAAGGACTCCAAGGTTGATCTTGAGCTGAAGTTGGCTGCTTTGACCAAGACGCTGGACGGCGCCAGGGAGCAGGAGGCGGCCTTGAAGAAGGAGATCAAGGCCGACAAGGCGCTGCTGGAGAGCATCGCCGCCACCCAGAACGATTTCAGGGGAACTGTGGAGCGGTGGACGGAGGGCCTTGTGAATGCTGCCGCAGACATCGACAAGGAGTTGGCGCTGCTGGGGGTGAAGGATCTCGGGTATTCCTCTGACAAGAGCCTCCCATCCAGCGCCAAGCTCCCTTGTTCTTCAAAGGCGTGGCGATGGCCCTCCAGCAACTCCGGGAGAGGATCCCAAAGCAGCTGGCCGACGAGTCGCGTGAGATCTGCGCGGGAGCTCTCAAAAAGCTGCTGATGAAGGTGGCCTTCCGCAACCCGGGCCTCCGCCTCACTAACATCCTCAGGTCCCTGCCGCCGGAAGCTGATCTGGAGGAGCTCGAGACCCTCGTCGCACCCATTGTGGACAAGGTGAGCGGGATCAAGAGGGTTGAGGGCGACCGCGTGGACTAGGCCGCCTATTTTCTTCTTTTCTTGTCGTCGCTGGTCATGTTATGAAAACAGTCTATTAGAGCCGCGACAAGCTATCTTGTAATATAACTCTGTTTCAGGTCATGATTTGCAATGCTACTTCCTTTACTCGATTCCTTCCTTTGTATGTTTTTGCCCTACGCTTTTAGGGAACCTGCCGGCGTAGGCACCTTTGCCGCGAGCGCTGAGTGCGGGACATCAGCAGCCTGCTGGCGGTGCCGTTACCGACAAGAAACCTTGTCGCGACTAGTCGCAGCTCGCTTAAGTTGCTGAGTGAACTCGAAACAAAGTAAGGGCGCGACTCTAGTCGCAGCACACTTAAACTGTTGAGCAAACTCGAAACAAAGTAAGGGCGCAACTAGCCACGAGCTGGTTCCTCCGCGCACAGGTTTTCCATACAAAGCATGGTCGTTCAAGGAAAGTAACTTAAAATTAAAAAATCTGATTGCTCAAACTTCGGCACTTAGCTTTTCTGTCGTTTGCTTCCCGGCAAGGCGAAATTTTTCCTGAACGACGCCGGGTCCATACCATTATCTTCCCCTTCCCCCCCGGTCAACTTGTGGGCGAAGGGTCCTTAATTTCCTTGAAAGATAAAAGAAAGAAAGTAGAGAAAATAATGATATGGAGCCTTATGGCTCGTTATTGCTTACCGAGGGTGCTCGCTGCACAAAGTGTCAGATAATTCATGCAGAAAGGCATGAAATTGACAAGGTGTGCGGAGCACGTGAGTTTTATTTATGCACACGGTCTGCGCCTGGCTTTGTACAAAGGATTACATGCAACAGCGGCAAGACTTGTACAAAATGGTGGTTGCCGGACGGGGTCCGACAACCGCGCCTTACGGGTAAAACTTACGAAGATGCTCGATGTTCCAGGAGTTGCTCACCGGAAAGCCATCTTCGGTCTCAAGGCGGACAGCGCCAGGCCTAGTGACTCGTTTCACCCGGTAAGGGCCTTCCCACTTCGGCGTCAACTTGTTGGAATTCTTGGCGGAATGAACGCGCCGAAGAACAAGGTCGCCTTCCTCGAGACTTCTGGCTTTAACTTTGCGGCTATGGTAGCGGCGCAAAGCTTGTTGGTATCGAGCAGCTCGTACAGCAGCCTGAAGACGGTCTTCCTCAAGGAGCAGCACGTCATCTTGTCGCAGCTGCTCTTGCTCGAGCTCATCAGAAGCGAGCACTTGAGGTGACCCGTATACGAGTTTCGTGGGGATAACTGCCTCTGCTCCATAGACTAGAGCGAAAGGTGTCTGGCCAGTGGCTCGATTTGGCATCGTCCTGATCGACCAAAGAACCACCGGCAGCTCCTCGATCCAGTTTCTTCCGCACTTGTGCAGCCTGTCGAAAGTCCGGGTCTTGAGTCCACGCATCACTTCAGCATTTGCCCTCTCTGCTTGACCGTTGCTCCTGGGGTGAGCAACAGAAGCGAAGCAGACCTTGGCGCCAAGGTCTTGGACGTACTGCATGAAGGTGCGACTCGTGAATTGTGTATCGTTGTCGGTGATGATCCTGTTAGGGATTCCGAAGCGGCAAACAATCGACCTGAAGAACTTGACTGCTGACTGTGCTGTCACCTTCCTCACTGGTTCCACTTCCGGCCACTTTGTGAACTTGTCGATTGCGACGTACAAGTACTCAAAGCCCCCGACTGCTCGGGAGAAGGGGTCGAGGATGTCGAGCCCCCAGACCGAAAATGGCCAGGATAAAGGGATCGTATGGAGAGCTTGAGCTGGCTGGTGTATCTGCTTGGAATGGAACTGGCACGCTTCACACTTGGTTACTTGTGCAGTTGCATCCTGGAGGGCTGTCGGCCAAAAGAAGCCTTGCTGAAAAGCTTTGCCGGCAAGCGCTCTTGCGCCAATGTGGTGACCACAAATGCCTCCGTGTATCTCTGCCAACAGCCTCTGTCCATCTTCCCGGGGAATACACTTCAATTTCACACCGTTGAGCCTTCTTCTGTACAGTGCGTTGTCAACGAACTGGTACATACTAGACTATCGGGCTACTCTTTCCGCTTCTTCTGGCTCTTCGGGAAGTTCTCCTGACTGGAGGAAACGGACGATCTGCTGAGCCCATGCTGGAGCCTGTGGTTCGACAACAAGGACTAAAGGCATATCTGCTGCTACGGGAACATCCGCTTCTATGGCGAGAACCTGTGGTTCAGCCGGAGCTTGATGATCCCCGACAAGCTTGCCGGAGCGAAACTTGTCGGGAGCGCCTGCTACAATGAAACAAACCCTGGGGCTTGTCGGAGCAGACTGCTCCTCAGCAGTCTTGGCGTTGATCTTGGGGACCTTCTTGGCGGCGGCTTCGGGAAGCTCTGCCGGAAGATAGTTACCAGAAATCAACTTCCTCTTCTTGCTCTGTCCAGTTGATGGCGTCACGGATGGTCGAGTTAGCTTGAGCACAAAGATCCGTGGTTCCACAGGTAACTTAAGTGCCGCGCATTTTGACAGGCCGTCAGCGATGTCGTTCTGAGCTCTTGGAACATGTTCCATCTGTAGGCTGACAAAGCGCTCTTCCAGCTTCCTCACTTCATCAACGTAGGCTTCCATCAACGGACTCTGATAATTCTTGTTCACTTGGCGGACGACAAGCTGTGAGTCACCCCTGACAATGAGTTGCTTGATCCCAAGGTCTGCCGCGATCCTGAGACCGGCGAGCAATCCTTCATACTCTACAGTATTGTTTGTTTCTTGCTCCTTGGGAATGTGCATCTGGACTACGTACTTGAGGTGCTCTCCGGTGGGTGCGACAAGCAGCACGCCAGCACCGGCGCCTTGCAGCGAGAAGGCACCATCAAAGTACATTAGCCACTCTTTGTTTGCTTCCTTGACGGGGATGCTCGTCTCTGGAATTTCTTCGTCTGGTGTTGGCGTCCACTCTGCTATGAATTCTGCCAATGCTCTGCTCTGAATAGTTGAAGTGCTCTCAAACTTGAGGCCAAAGCTTGACAGTTCCAGTGCCCACTCAACAATCCTGCCTGTTGCTTCTGGATTCTGCAGTATCCTCTTCAACAGAAAGCGAGTGACAACTGTGATCTCATGTGCTTGGAAGTAATGGCGCAGCTTTCTCGAGGCCATAAGAAGGCCGAAAAGCAACTTCTGCACACCAGAGTACCTTGACCTAGCCCCCTGCAGAAGGGAGCTGACAAAGTAGACTGGGCGCTGCACCATTTTCTTCTTCTGTATCCCTTCGCACATCTGCGCAGATCCATCTTCGTCGGGACCAGAGCTTGTCGGGGAAGCCCCCTGCTTGTCGCTGGATGTGCTTGCCGCGCTCGCTGGCTCATCATCTGCCTCTCTCTCTGCTACTAACGCAGCACTAACCACTTGATTGGTTGCCGCCAGATATAGCAGCAACTTCTCTTGTGGTTTAGGTGCGACAAGTACTGGAGTGGAGGACAGGTATCTCTTCAAGTCCTGCAGTGCAGCCTCCGCTTCCGGAGACCATTTCATTGGACCTGCCCTTTTCAAGATTTTGAAAAACGGCAGGGCGTGCTCAGCAGACTTAGAGATAAACCTGCTGAGAGCCGCCACGCAGTCGGCAAGTTTTCGTACATCCTTGACGCGCTTCGGTGCTTCAATCTGCTCAATGGCCTTGATCTTCTCGGGATTGGCTTCAATTCCCCTCTGAGACACAAAGAACCCGAGAAGCTTGCCGGACGGGACTCCAAACACGCACTTCTCGGGGTTGAGCTTGAGGCTGATCTTGCGTAGATTTGCAAAAGTATCTTCTAGATCTTGAATCAAAGTTGCTTTGTCCCTGCTCTTGACCACTATGTCGTCCATGTAGGCTTCCACATTTCTGTGTATTTGTGGCTCAAAAGTAGTATGGACTACCCTTGCGAATGTTGAACCAGCATTCTTCAAACCGAAAGGCATTCGTACGAAACAGTACGTGCCACATGGAGTGATGAACGCGGTTTTCTCCTCATCCTCTTCTGCCATGAAGATCTGATGGTATCCTGAGTATGCGTCAAGAAATGAAAGCAAGTCGCATCCGGCTGTGGAGTCGACAGTCTGGTCAATGCGCGGCAAGGGAAATGGGTCTTTGGGACAAGCTTTGTTGACATCGGTGAAGTCGATGCAAAGTCTCCATTTCCCGTTTGCCTTGCGCATGACTACAGGATTGGCCAACCATGTGGGATGGAGCACTCCTCTGATGAGGCCTGCCGCTTCCAACTTCTTATTCTCTTCGGCAATGAATTCTTGGCGCTCCACCGCTTGTTTCCTGACTCTCTGCTTGACGGGCCGCGCATGAGGACAGACGGCAAGGTGGTGCTCGATTACTTTCCTGGGAACGCCGGGGATGTCAGACGGTTGCCACGCAAACACATCGACATTCGCCCGCAGGAAAGCAACGAGCGCGCTTTCCTATTTAGGGTCGAGAGTGGCACTGATGGTGAAGGTACCACCAGTGCCGTCCTCCTTGGCGGACACCTTCTTGGTTGCTGGCGGAGCTGCCATCGTCTTCTTACACTTGCCGGTGGAGTTCGATGGTGCGTCCTCGACGGTAGCGCAGCACTCCGAAGAGGTGCGCTTGCCGGAGTGGGCATCAGAGCTCTTGCCGGACTTGGTCTTCTTCTTCCCCCCGGGAGCTTCAGCGGCAAGTGTCTCGCGATCTGCGGCGGCTGCTGCTTCCCGGTAGATCTTGTCAGCACAGATAAGAGCGTCTTTCTTGTCGCTATGTACAGAGATGACAATTATCGGGCCTGGCATCTTCAGCATGTTGTACGCGTAGTGAGAGGCCGCCATGAACTTGGCGAGCGCTGGACGACTGAGAATTCCATTGTAAGGCAATGGAAAATCGGCAACGTCGAAAGTGATCCTCTCAGTCCTGAAGTTCAGCTCGCTGCCAAATGTCACCGGCAGCGTGATCTTCCCCTTCGGCTTGCTCCTTCCCGGGTTGATTCCTTGGAACGTGCCGGTCTCTTCGAGCTCGCTGTCAGGGACTTGGAGTCTCCGGAGCACAGCGGAGGAGATCAGGTTCAAGCCGGCCCCGCCATCAACTAGCATCTTAGTGACCTTGAGGTTGCGGATAGTTGGTGAGACCAACATCGGCAAACACCCGACAGCAGTTGTGCGATCATGGTGGTCCTCAATATCAAAGATGATAGGCGTGCTGGACCATTTCAGAAGCTTGCGTGACTCAACGGGTGGTTCTGCTGCATTGACTTCCCGCACCCACTGCTTGAGTTGGCGGTGTGAAGTATGCAGAGAAGCACCGCCGTCAACGCACAAAACTTCTGTGGCTTTCTGGAACTCCTGCTCGCTGGTCTCGGCATCATCCATGTCTTCATCGTCGTCGTCATCTTCATCCTTGTCGCGGCCGCGGGGAGGTCTGTCGCCTTGCCGCTGCTTGGCATTGCCGCGGCGTCCCCCCCGGCCGGTGCGCTTCGTACCGGATCCTCCAGCACCTCCTTGGGCCTTCTCCTTGTCGCTCGCTCGTATTCGGCCTTTTGCAGCTCAACGAGCTGCTCGACCTTCTTGCAGCTCTGGAGGTCATGGCCTTTGGTGCGGTGAATCTTGCAGTACTGCTTGTTGGTGCCGTCCTGCTTGTCGGCGGCCGCCACAGCCTGGCAGTTGGCGCATGTGGCAACCTCCTTGCCGGAGCTACCAGTCTTGGCTGTCTTGGCGCCACCTTCGTTGCCGGACTGCTCGACAACTAGCACATCTTTGCCTTTCCTCTTCCTGTTGTTCCGCCGCCGGTTTTTGCTTGCGGGGGCGGCATCATCGCTGTCAGATCCTCCTGTTCCGGCATTTTCTCCGAGGAGTTTCCTCCCTTCCTCAGCACGTGCACATCTGTCGGCCAGGGCATACAGCTCACTGACGTCTCTGATCTTGCACATCGCCATCTCTTCCCGCATCCTGCGGTTACGCATGTTCTGGTGGAACGCACTGATGACCGCGACAGGGTGGATGTCTGGGATGTTGCGTTGTACTTGGCTGAATCTCTGGATGTACTTGCGCAGAGGCTCCCCTTCCTTCTGGGCAAGCAGGTGAAGATCACTCTCCTGGCCATGAGGTTTGTGGCCGCCTGTAAAGGCGCCGACAAACTGATGGCATAGGTTTGCCCAGGAAGATATGGAGTTTTCCGGCAAGTGCATGAGCCAGGACCTGACGTTGGGCTTGAGCACCAGAGGGAAGTAGTTGGCGAGGATCTTGTCGTCTCGCCCCCCGGCAGCCTGCACCGCGATGGTGTAGATGCTGAGGAACTCCGACGGATGCAGCCTGTCATCGTACTTCTCTGGTACGTCTGGCTTGAAATTCTTCGTGGTGGGCCAATGGACTTGCCGCAGCTCACGAGTAAACGCAGGGCAGCCTACCGCGTACGGTAGATCGCCTGGTTCCCCTGGCGCTTGCATGTCGATAGCAGGGAAAGCGCGTCGGTTTGATTGACACCGCGTTTCTCTTCGGCGCTCGATGCGGGTACGAGCGTCTTCTTGCTGCCGTTCGTGAAGAACGTGGCGCTGATCGCGACGAGTTCACGGATCTGATGAAGCAGTGGAGTCGCTGTCATGGCGGACCCGGCGAGTCGGCGATCTTGGCCTTTGGGGCGGGGAGTGCACGGTGGTTGCACCCCCACCTGTTTTGTCGCCATCGGCTCGCACTTGGCTGGCCTGCCGCGGCTGCGATGTGGTCGCCGGCCGTGGAGTGTCGCCGTTGGCGAAGCCGATGAGACTCTGAATAGTGGCCCTCCAGTCGTCGATCTTGTCTGGCGTTGGAGGGAAGTCTAGGAGCAGTTGAGCTCGTGCCAAAGCTTCTGCTGGAGTGGCGGGTAGCGGTGGCGAACGGTGCGAGGAGCGGGATATGCTCGGACTTCCAACGATGTTAGAAGGAGCAGTATTCCGTCCAGGCGATCGTGCCTCGCTCGCGCCAGCACGTTGGCGTGCATGTTGGCCTTGAGCATCCCGGGATCCGCCAGCTCGATTTGGGTCCAGCGAGCGTATGGTACCATGAGTACCACGACGCTGCCGGTCCTCCGCCTCTTGAGAGGGGCGCGGTGCGTCTACGGACGCCCGGTCGTCGTGGGAGCCGACTACGCCCCCGACGGGCAGCGCAGCCTTGTCCTTGGACTTGGTGGCACCGTGGGCTCCCTCGTCAACGCCCGTTCTTCCGCCGGCATCTTCCCCACCGGCCGTTTGCTCCGGCGGCGGTGGATTCGACGCGGACGGCGCAAGCCTTCTTCTTCGGCGGCATGTCAATGAAGTCGATGAATATTTAGCTCGCGTGAACGCCGGATCAGGTTCACACAACCTCGACGCCCCCTACCTGGCGCGCCAAAGATGCCGGGGTTTTCTGGCCCCTCGAGCACCTATGGGGACGGAGCCCCTTCTCGGTTCGGCGGGGGGCGGAGGTCGCGCGAAGAGCGGATCGAGGCGAAGCACACGGGGTTTTTTACCCAGCTTCGGAGCTCTCCGGAGAGATAATACTCCTACTGCTGCTTTGTGGATTGTATTGAGTTCCTGCTCGGGAGCGCTGAGTGCTACAGTACACTCAAGCAGCTAACGAGACCGAGCGTTCTTCTGTTTCTCTCTGAGAGATCGCTCTCCGGGGGCCGATCCTCCTCTATGTTGTGCATGGGCCTCCTTTTATATGTTCAAGGGGTCTCCAACAGGTGGCAACATAGGTAAGGGCAAAAATGGAAACATGCTGTGGTAGGTATAGCTACCTACACAGTGTATCATACCTAACCCTGATGGCAGGGGACAAAGGCATTAAATGCCTATCAACATCGCCCAGACGATGCAGAAAAGGGACCGTCAGGGGCGCACCGCTTGCCACCATGGCGATCTTGTCAGCGCTGCATGCCACAGTGTACCCCTGGCTGCACAGCCTCCCGCCATGTACGCCTGGAAGGGTCCCGGAGCGACACGTAGGTGGGTGAGCTGGAGCGCAGGTACATAGTGGTTGCTTGCCGCGGCAAATGCCTTGTTGCGGCCGTTGTCTTGCCGCGTCCGGGAGCTTGTCGCTCGCCGAGTCCTGCCGGGACGCGTGGCGCGTCGCGGCAAGTCCTTTGAGATGCTCTGGGTGGCCTTCCCGGCAAGCTCCTCTTGCCGGGGTCTTGTGCCTCAAGCGGCCTTCCCGGCAAGCTCCTCTTGCCGGGGACTTGTCTCCTTGGCTTAAACACTTTGTTCTCGAATGGCTCCAAAGGAACCATAGAGAGCCTTGGCGATCACCTGGCAGGCCTTGTCGCGGGGTGCTGCGACTGCCCGTGCACAAGTTCGGGATACTAGGGTACACCTACTTTAGTACACCGACACCTAGTATTCACTATGTTCTTAGATTGATGTTCCTATGACTTTGCTATGCTTAATGCTTGTCACTTTGGGCCCGGGTGCCATGAACTCATATCTGAACCGTTTATGAATTCATCATTATATCCATGTTTTAGATCTGATCTTGCAAGTTATAGTCACCTACTACGGTTATGATCCGACAACCCCAGAGTGACAACAACCGGGCCCACTCTCGGTGATAACCGTAGTTTGAGGAGTTCATGTATTCACTATGTGTTAATGCTTTGTTCCGGTTCTCTATTAAAAGGAGGCCTTAATATCCCTTAGTTTCCAATATGGACCCCGTTGCCATGGGAGGGTAGGACAAAAGATGTCATGCAAGTTCTTTTAATAAAGCACGTATGACTATTTATGGAATACATGCCTACATTATACCGATGAACTGGAGCTAGTGCCGTATCGCCCTAGGTTATAACTGTCACATGATGAATATCATCCAACAAGTCACCGATCCAATGCCTACGAATTTATTGATATTGATCTTACTGCATTACTATTGCTATCATCACTGTTACACTTGCTACAAAATTACTGCTATCACTGTTACTATTACCGTTGCTGCTGTCACTACTATCAAAACTATCAAACTACTTTGCTACTGATCACTTTGCTGCAGATAATTAATCTCCAGGTGTGGTTGAATTGACAACTCAGCTACTAATACCTTCAAATATTCTTTGGCTCCCCTTGTGTCGAATCTATAAATTTGGGTTGAATACTCTACCCTCGAAAACTATTGTGATCCCCTATACTTGTGGGTTATCAAGACCTTTTTCTGGCGCCATTGCCGGGAGCATAGCTATATTTGTTGAGTCACTTGGGATTATTATCATATTATCACTATGAAGAATCTGAAGGATCCTAAGACTAAGATTTATCCCTCAAAGACGAGGGGGGTTTCCACCGTTCATCGATGTTCTTCATTGTTCCTCATTTTCCTCTCTAGATTGCGTAATTTGATCTGAACATGGTACTGAAGTCGCGCGGTAGTAGTTTAGCATCCCTTTCCAACCGCAAAAGATACTTTTTCTGTATAAGATCCTATCCGAGCACATGAGTTCTTCCACTGCCACGACCTTAGGCTTAAAATTTATTTTCTTTTCTGAACTGCTATAGATCCAAAATAATATAACTGATATGTGGAACATGTTTGTCCGTCGCTTAGCAAAATTTCACTTATAGATCTGTTGCACTGCAATCGTGCGGGCGGCTTATACGATAAGACGTAACCCACCATGTAGCATTAGTCCCCTTTTTAAGCCGCCAATATATGTTCAGAATCTGTATAACTCGACATCGTCTTCCGGTTTAACCATGCTGACCTTTATAGCACTTATTCTTCTGCATATGAATTGGCCTTGCATAATGCACTTAATTTTTGATCACCGGCCGACTTAATAGCATAACCTTAATCCAAAAATATTTTCTTTTTTTGGCTTTCATCAATAAAAATGACCAAAACTGTTACCTCATGCAACTGGGTCGCCTCCTGGGTTACCGAGAAGACACTGAACGAGCATGTTCAGGTGCGCGTCTTAGCTGCAAAGAACGTTATTCACTGGAGAGTCCCAGGAACTGAGACCATCCCTGGCCCAAAAGAAGGCGAAGTTATTGTTTTTACTGAACACATGCTACGGGGGTTCACTCCACCCGGCTCAAAATTCTTTCGTGATGTGCTGCACTTCTTCCAACTCCATCCGCAAGATATTGGGCCCAACTCTATTTCAAACATCTGCAACTTCCAAGTCTTTTGTGAAGTGTATCTTCAACTGGAGCCCACTGTCGAATTGTTCAGGGAGTTCTACTACCTGAACCGCCAGACCGAGTTCGCGGACGAGCCCAGCTTAGAACTAGGGGGACATTTCAATTGAGAGGCGGAAAGAAGCCATGTTTCCTGCTGTTGCACCTCCCAGTCATCCTAAGGACTAGAACTACACTTGGTTCTATTGCAAAGACACCTCTCCAAAAGGCAAAAATCCTCTATCGAGTTACCGTGAAAGCCGGCTTAGCAACAGACATCCTCTCCCAGAGCGGATCAGCACAGAAGAATGGGCCAAATATATGCCCCTATTTTTGAAGATCAGAGCCTTGTTGGCCAATGGTCTGACTAGAGTCGCTCTGGTTCGTTGCTGGGTTGCATGGAGGATCTTGCCCTTAAGCCGCCAACCCAGATTAATGTGTGAGTATACCGGTGATGTCAAAGATCTGCTGCTTTACTCTTCAATCCGTCTAAAAGATAAACAAATCAACGATATGACCAAGACTCTGCTCAACGAGAGCTTAGAGACTTGTAGAAAAGTGGGGCTAAACCCCTTCTACACCCTCAACAAACCACCAACTGTAAGTATTTTCAAACAATTTTCACTAAATCATTATTTGTCAATCTGCCTTCTTATTATTACTTGAACTTGTGCAGGCTGATTCCCCCTTCTAGAGCAAGAAACTTCAGGATAAACCGGCCAAGAAGACCAGGACAAAGAATAAGGCTCCCAAAAAGCCCACCAAGAAGAAAATGAACACCTCAGAGCTATTTGCTTTGAATGACGACGAGTCATAGGTAGAACTTGACTCCCTTGGCTCTTTCTTTATACACCTTATTGATGTTGAAAACTCTCAGGATGAAGTGGAAGGAAGTCAGGCGAATGTTGAAGAGGTAACTATCCTTTCCTCCGACTCAGAACCTCTGACAAGAAACAAAGTTCATCAAGCGAGCCAGAAAGTAAGGTTTTCTCACCCTTTAGCTTACTTGGACCCCAACTTTATTTTGAAGAAACAAAAGCATGAAGCTCGCCGCACAACCCAGAATAGTGGAGGTGGAAAAACTTTCCTCCGGTTTACCCAACACACCGGCTCCTTGCAAACACCGGAAAGAGGTGCCTCAAAACCCAATCTCTTTCTACCCCAAAGCGGGTATTATTCTCCAACCACTTAATTCGTCCGACTCATATTGTCAGGGAACTCCTCACTCTTCCTCCGGCGACTCAACTGGAACTCAGATTCCTCTTTTCAAAACCGTACCCGGGTGAGTACATTAAGCTTGTTTGCTTTAACACTTAGTCAATTGATATACTAATCCCATCATGTGTTTTATTTTCAGTGCTATAGCCAAGCCCAACAAGAAGTTGAAAGTGAATAAACTGGCTGAAGATCCCAAAGCTGCTAACCCGGAGAAACAGACAATATTTGAATCTTTGCATCAAACCTCTGATGTAGTCATTGATGATCCGCCGCCAGAAGAGCACCATGTCACCATGGACTCCACGGATGTTAACCCGGCTCATACTGAGCCGCCTAGTCCCGCTCAGCCGGCTCAAGAAGCTGAAGACGTAATATTTACTGGGACTACTTATACAACACTGGGCAACCCCACCGTCCTATCTAAAAACAACGCCAAAGAAGAATTCTCCGCTGCTGACAAGGGCAAGTGGAAACTGGATTTGGAGAGTTATGCCCAGTTCAATGCTCATGAAATTCATGCGGGTTATCTAAACCGCTTTCACACCAGCCGTGATTTTGAAGGCGGCCTGGTTAACCTCATGAAGGAGCGCTTTGAGGTGAGCACTAACAAAACCTTCTCATATAAGTATATATCTGTCAGCAGCCAAGTCTACTGAATATGAATGAATTGAATATGCTATAGACTTAGATAGCCTATTTGATCTTGTAGCTATGCCATAGCATTTTGCAACTACTGAATCAAAACAAGTTGCCCCCAAGGGTCGGCTTTAAACTTGAAGGTTAAGCCGGTACTTCAAATTGTAGTGCTAAAATCCGCATATGTAGCCCCCAAGGGCCGGCTTAAGCTGCATAGTTAAGTCGGGACTTACCACCATATTTATGAACAAATCCAAATATGTACCCCCATGAGCCAGTTGTAGTTAAAGAAACTTAGCAGGGTCATTAAAGATTTGTCTTCAAAAGAGCAACGTACTAGCCCCCAAGTGCCAAGTAAAATACTTGTATTATGCCTGGGACTTCAAATGAAGTGATGATAATGCTGCTTGAATCTCTTTGTCTCGCAGGTTGAATTAAACATGAAAGAATCCGAAGTGGTGGATCTGTGGCAAAACATCCAAACCCTGCAAACTGAAACTTCCAAGGCCAAATCAGAACTGAAGACCGCTTTGGAATACATTGAGAAGATGAAAAAGGATTTCAGTACTGAAAGAAACAGCTCAGACACTAGAAGGTGGCTTTATTAAAAAGAGCATAAGATGTTGAGGCTGCTCTTAAGCCGGCGTCTGACGAGTTATCCGGCTTGAAGCATCAAATCAATAGTATGACAGCCGCCATCTTTGGTAAGTAATAGTGTACTTTAATCTTTCACCTCCAACATTCAACAATCACTAGCCGGTTTATCAATATTTTTGCTAATGCAGGCTCCAGAATTTCCAACCTTGGCCCAGCCATGCGCGTGAAGCTGAAGGCTGTGCATACACCCTTGTGGAGCAGTTATACACCGGCGCTCAACGACCTATAGCTGCCGTCTCGCATACTAAGCAGCCACCTTCACTTATCAGGGTAACCCTGGACAAACTGTCAGTCGTTCCCCAATGGGTGAAGAGATAAAGCGGCCAACTGCCAAAGCTGGTGCCATCACCGCCCTGAGCCGGGCCAAGGCATGGTAGGCCGAGCTTGACCCGGAGGAATTGGCCACTAACTGTCCAAGCTTAAAAGAAGATGGGTCTCCATTTAGCACAGATGACTTCACCAAAATTGTAAGGGAAATGTGTCCTTTGGCAAGCAAGCTGGCTGAGGAAACCGAACTCTCCAAGCATTAGGCGGCTTATACTGTTGAAAATGCCAAAGTGAAAGTGCCAGGTTACCCAGTTATGGATCTTATTCCACCAACATGTATGCACACTTTTGCTCCTGATATTGATCCATCCACGCTCATAGATGATGAGGCTGCATTCAAAGCCATAACTGGCGTCAATTGGACATCACCTGATTTCCAGCCAGTGGAGGAAGAGGAAGAATCGACGCTGGATAAACCGGAAGCTTCAACCCATCAAGACCAAGGCAACTGAACCATGAGGTGGCTCTGGGAATGCCACATAGAATTCGTGCGTAGAAAAAACACTTATTCTTTTGGGCTATATGATGCCTTGTAATAGGCTAGCTGAGAACAATGATCTGCCATGCCATCGTGCATGTTTATCTGCATAACACTTTAAACTGCCGATCTGATGTTGGAAGATCTGTTGTTTATGCTCATAACATTATCAAGTATGTATGTCATGTTATTATATTACCTGCACACAAGTAGATAACATGTGCCCTGGCGGTTTACACCAGGGCGGGTCATGATGCCCCATATAAAATTTGCTAGTGACTATATAGTCCATAACCTGGGCGGGTTATCAAACCTCGCATACTCATGTAACAAGTAAAAACATACCTATGAAATTCGTTCAAACCGCCAGCTTACATCGCCATATGCAGTAAGGGTAATAGCCCAAAAACTTAGAGCGCATAACTCCAAGTGCACAATCAAAATATACTGGTGACTTATCGTCCAAAGCCAGATCGGGTTATCAAAACCCCAGATATGCTCAAATATGAACCATAAGGATTAAGGCTACATGGCCTAGATCATATTAAACCATATGTCAATATGGTACAAAGATATGAACCCAAACAATGTTTAGGGAAAATAACAAATCAGACAAAGCAAGGCTTTCATAGGCTGCCAAGCCTCAATGTCAAGTGTTGTTTATGGGCCGCACAACCACTAAGTTAATCCTTTATTCAAACTTGTAAGCCAGGCTTCACATGACCAACCGCCGTTTTAACTGTGGCAAGTTCAGGGTCTTTATAAGATTGATTGTCAAGAGTACGGCGGGTCATTCCAGGATTACCTGGGCAGAGTGGCAGACATACAAGGCAGGATAAACCGGAACTATGGTGAATACACCTGGCGTCCAAGTAGATCAAAAGGGTAAATATAGCTACGTTCATTGAACAGGGAGCCCCCAAGTGACCTATAATAAGCCATCAAGGCAGGTTACCTATGTTTGAACTGCACATTGTAGCAAGTTCTCTTTGGTAACCTTTTAACTTGGGCAGGAATCCCCCAAGTCGTTTGCAATAAAGCGTATAAGCTGAATCAAAGGGTAGTCACAGCTATGCTCAGTTGGCAGGAAGCCGCCATATAATTTGTAACAAGGCATGCAAGCCAGATCAAGAGGGTAGTCACATCTATGCTCAATGTGCAGGAAGCCCCCAAGTGAACTTACGAATTGACAATAAAGACTCAGATACTCAGAAATGAAACGACAGAGGCCCTGAATTATCAGGGATGCCAGCTTTATTATACTGATCATAATATATACATTGGTTGAAATATGTACAACACAAGAGTAGGTGGCTCAAGTGTAACAAGGTCGAAGATGAGAAATGTTTGCCACGGCCAGCGGGTCTCCTGCTCCGATGTGCATGAGTCCTTGTGGTCTCAAACATCAATGAGGTAGTACGACCCATTGTTAAGATTTTTGCTGACTGATACGTCTCCAACGTATCTACAATTTATGAAGTATTCACACTTGCCGGTGTACTAAAGTAGGGGTACCTTAGTACCCCGAACTTGTGCACGGGCAGTAGTAGCGTCCCGCGGCAAGGCTTGCCAGGGAAGCGACAAGAGTCTCCACGGCCCTTTCTGGGCCGGATGAAGGCCAAGTGATCGAGCCGAGAAGACCAAGCCCCGGCAAGAGGAGCTTGCCGGGGCGAGAAGGCGAGGTCCGGCAAGAGGAGCTTGCCGGGCCAAGGCGACAAGGCCCCGGCAAGAGGAGCTTGCCGGGACAACTAAGCCGAAGCACCAAGGCCCCGGCAAGAGGAGCTTGCCGGGACGACTAAGCCGAAGCACCAAGGCCCCGGCGGGGGGAGCTCGCCGGGACGGCCGAGCCAAGGCACACCAAGAGAAGCCCGCCACGGCGCTCCGCGCGCCTCGGCAAGGCCTGACGAGCGGCAAGCTCTTGGGTGCGGCAAGACAACCACCGCGGCAAGCCACTTGCCGCGGCAAACCACCACCTCAGGCATGCGCTCCAGCTCGCCTGCCCACGCGTCACTCTAGAGCTTCCCCGGAGACACGTGGTGAGGCACCGCGCAACCTGGGGCGTGCGCATGGCATGCGACGTTGGCGGAGTCGCCCCCGTGGCAAGCGGAGGCGCCCCTAACGGTCCGCCTCGGCACTGTTCAGGCGATCCAGACGGGCATTTAATGCCTTTGTCCCCCGCCGTCAGAGTTAGGTGCGATAGCACTGTGCGGCCACTATTCGCACAGTTCCTTGCCATTTTTACCCTCACCTGCATCGCTACCTGTGGGAAACCCCTTAGCATATAAAAGGAGGCCCATGCGCACGTAGAGTGGGGATCGGACCCGGAAAGGAGGGGAAAACCCTAGAGGAAGAGAGGGATCCAGACCCGAAGAAGGACACACAGTAGACCCTCGTCTACGTCCAGCTCCAACTTACTGTAGCTTCTTGCGCTCCAGAGCAAGGACTCGAATCAACCAGACAAGCAGCAGTAGGGTTTTACGCATCCATGCGGCCCGAAGCTGGGTAAAATCGTTGTGTGTGTGTGTGTCGCCTCGATCTGCTCTTTGTGCAACCTTCGCCCCCCGCCGAACCGACAAGGGGCTCCGTCCCCATAGGTGCTCGTGGAGGCCGATATCCCCCGACATCTTTGGCGCGCCAGGTAGGGGGTGCGTCGAGGTTGTGCGAACCAGATTTGGCGATCACAGGCAAGCTCAGGTACGGCCAGGTACCTTTCCGCTCCAACCCGCGGAGCATTCCTCCCCACGGACTCGTGCACGGCCCTCCTCGAGTACCCACTCACGCAGAGTCCGGGCAAGAGCAGCTGCTCCTTGAGGAGGACCGCCTTCCGGCCGCTGAGCGAGTTTCTCGCCTCCAGCAAACTCTGCGCCGCTCCCGTAGCCGTAGAAGTTAGCGCCAGAAGTGGTGGGAAAGGCGACCTCGTTCTTCGGCGAGCCCAGGCCGGCAAGATCCAGACGAGTCGACGCCGACCGAGGGAGGAACCTTGCCAGCGCGGCAGTCGGAACCCGTTCCGTCGGCCATCCTCTCTGTCCAAGTCTTGCCGCAGTTGCATGTAATCCTTGGTACAGAGACGGGCGCAGATCCCAAGCATAGCTTCACTCGACTCCGGCAAGCGATGGCGGGCCGCGAAGCCCAGAGCCTTCGTTATTCCCTTACCTCGAGAAGGGGGATGACAGGATAGGTTGGCGCGTCGCCCGAGGAAGCTGCGCCTTGCCGGACTGCGAACGACAGAAAAGCTAAGTTGCCAAAGTTTGAGCAATTAAGCTCCTTTTTATCCTTAAGTTATCTTCCTCGAACGACTGAGCTTCGTATGGGAAACCTGTGCGCGGAGGGGCCGGCTCGTGGCTGGTTGCGCCCTTATTTCGTTTCGAGTCCGCTCAACGACTTAAGTGTGCTACATCCCGAGTGGCGTCCTTACTTGTTTCGAGCTCGCTCGGCAGCTTGAGTGTGCCGCGACTGCAGTCGCCACGATTACCTCGCCCTGAGCCTGCTCAACATTTAAGTGAGTTGCGCCAGCCGCGGCAAGGTTTCTTGCCGGTGGAGGCCCCGCCAGCGGGATTGCCGATGTCCCGCACTCGGCACCCGTGGCAAGGCGGAGACTTTCGCCGACAAGTTCCTGTGAGCGTAGGGCGTGAACATACGAAGCACAAGGTCGAACGAGGGAGATAACAGCGCAATGAACTGCCTAAGATAAAAGTTATATTTCAAAATGACTTGCCGCTGTTCTAATCAGCTGTTTCTATGGCATGCTTAGCAGCGACAAAGGAAGAAGGAAGGAGTGCGGACCCTCGTCATCCCCTTCCGCTCCTTATAAAGGGGCGGAGTGGGGGCTCGTCCGCCCCGCCCAACCAATCAAAGCAGAGGAAGGGCAGGCGACGGGGCCGACCCTCTACTTCAACCCGCGTCGGCCCGGCTTCCTGCCTCCACCACCGCAACCCCCAGCGCATGGAGAACACGTGGCGGGCGAGCAGGGCCGAGACAACAGATGAGGCGACCTCTCCCCCCCCACTCGAAATTGGGGGCGGACGTTTAGCCTTTCCAGATAAAAGAGGTCGTGCCCGACGTGACGCATGCCTGCGGGCCTCAAGCCCCGCGCACGCCACCCACGTCACGCACGCCTCGCACGCCTCGCCCCCCACGACGCCGCGATAAGCGCGCGCCACTTGGGGAGGGCGCGACGAGCACGGAGTTAAGGAGCAGCGCAACCCAGGCAACGCGTGCCTGTGCACTGTTAGGGCCTGGCCCAACAACGCTCGGCACTGTGTATGGCCCAGACCCGGGGGCTCCTGTCGGTGTACTAAAGTAGGGGTACCTTAGTACCCCGAACTTGTGCACGGGCAGTAGTAGCGTCCCGCGACAAGGCATGCCAGGGAAGCGACAAGAGTCTCCACGGCCCTTTCTGGGCCGGATGAAGGCCAAGTGATCGAGCCGAGAAGACCAAGCCCCGGCAAGAGGAGCTTGCCGGGGCGAGAAGGCGAGGTCCGGCAAGAGGAGCTTGCCGGGCCAAGGCGACAAGGCCCCGGCAAGAGGAGCTTGCCGAGACGACTAAGCCGAAGCACCAAGGCCCCGGCAAGAGGAGCTTGCCGGGACGACTAAGCCGAAGCACCAAGGCCCCGGCGGGGGGAGCTCGCCGGGACGGCCGAGCCAAGGCACACCAAGAGAAGCCCGCCGCGGCGCTCCGCGCGCCTCGGCAAGGCCTGACGAGCGGCAAGCTCTCGGGTGCGGCAAGACAACCACCGCGGCAAGCCACTTGCCGCGGCAAACCACCACCTCAGGCATGCGCTCCAGCTCGCCTGCCCACGCGTCACTCTGGAGCTTCCCCGGAGACAAGTGGCGAGGCGCCGCGCAACCTGGGGCGCGCGCATGGCATGCGACGTTGGCGGAGTCGCCCCCGTGGCAAGCGGAGGCGCCCCTAACGGTCCGCCTCGGCACTGTTCAGGCGATCCAGACGGGCATTGAATGCCTTTGTCCCCCGCCGTCAGAGTTAGGTGCGATAGCACTGTGCGGCCACTATTCGCACAGTTCCTTGCCATTTTTACCCTCACCTGCGTCGCTACCTGTGGGAAACCCCTTAGCATATAAAAGGAGGCCCATGCGCACGTAGAGGGGGGATCGGACCCGGAAAGGAGGGGAAAACCCTAGAGGAAGAGAGGGATCCAGACCCGAAGAAGGACACACAGTAGACCCTCGTCTACGTCCAGCTCCAACTTACTGTAGCTTCTTGCGCTCCAGAGCAAGGACTCGTATCAACCAGACAAGCAGCAGTAGGGTTTTACGCATCCATGCGGCCCGAAGCTGGGTAAAATCGTTGTGTGTGTGTGTGTCGCCTCAATCTGCTCTTTGTGCAACCTTCGCCCCCCGCCGAACCGACAAGGGGCTCCGTCCCCATAGGTGCTCGTGGAGGCCGATATCCCCCGACAACACTGTTATTTTATCATTCTTGGATGTTTTACAATCATTTTATAGAAACTTTATATCATTTTTTGGGAATAACCTATTGACCCAGTGCCCAGTGCCAGTTGCTGCTTTTTTGCTTGTTTTTTACATCGCAGGAAATCACAATATCAAACTGAGTCCAAACACCATGAAACTTTTTGGAGATTTTAGATGGACCAGAACACTCAGGATGGGCCAGAGCAGCAACTGGGGAGTGCCCCGAGTGGGGAACAACCCACCAGGGCGCACCTGGGGGCCTAGGCGCACCTAGGTGGGTTGTGCCCACCTTGGTGGGCTCCCGTACCCCCTCTTTACCCTATAAATTCCCAAATATTCTGAAAACCATCGGGGTGAACCTAGATCAGAAGTTCCACCGCCGCAAGTCTCTGTAGCCACAAAACACCAATCTAGACCCTGTTCCGGCACCCTGTCGAAGGGGGGAATCATCTCCGGTGGCCATCTTCATCATCCCGGCGGCCACCACGATGAGGAGGGAGTAGTCCACCCTCGGGGCTGAGGCTTTCTACCAATAGCTATGTGTTTAATCTCTCTCTCTCTCGTGTTCTTGAGATGTCACGATCTTGATGTATCGCGGGCTTTGTTAATATAGTCGGATCATATGGTGTTTCCCCCTCTGTATCTTGTGATGAATTGAGTTTTCCCTTTGAGACTTCGTTGTTATCGGATTGAATACTTTTATGGATTTGAGAACACTTGATATATGTCTTGCAACTGAATACTCATGGTGACAATGGGGTATCGTATTGATTCACTTGATATAAGTTTTGGCACTCACCTCGTGGATTCCCGAGGTGACATTGGGGTAATCTATGCATAGGGATTGATGCACGTTCTTGTCTTCATTTCTCCGGTAGAAATCTTGGGGCACTCTTTGAAGTTTTTTGTGTTGGATTGAATATTATGAATCTAAATTTACTTTGGTGTTATTTTAGTATGAACTCTTGGTTAGATCGATCGGAAAGAATAGCTTCGTGTTATTTTAGTACAAACTCTAGGATAGATTGATCAGAAAGAATAGCTTTGAGGTGGTTTCGTACCCTACAAACAATTCCGTCTTATGTTCTCCGTTAGATAGGAACTTTGGAGTGATTCTTCGTTGCACGTTGAGGGACGGTTACATGATCCATTTATATTAGCATTGTTGAGAGATTGCACTAGCGAAAGTACGGACCCTAGGCCTGATTTTCAAGCATTGCAATACCGTTTTTGTGCCTGTTTACTATTTGCTACCTTGTTACTTTTATTAATTCAGATCACAATAATATATTTCTACCATCCATATTACACTTTTATCACCATCTCTTCGCCGAACTAGTGCACCTATACAATTTGCCATTGTATTGGGTGTGTTGGGGACACAAGAGATTTCTTGCATTTGTTTGCAGGGTCGTTTGAGAGAGACCATCTTCATCCTACACCTCTCACCGATTGATAAACCTTAGGTCATCCTCTTGAGGGAAAATTGCTACTATCCTACAAAACTCTGCGCTTGGAGGCCTAACACGTGTCTACAAGAATAAAGTTGCGTAGTAGACATCAAGCTCTTTTCTGGCACCGTTGCCGGGGAGGTGAGTGCTTGAAGGTATATCTTTAGATCTTGCAATTGAATTGTTTTATCACTAGTTTGGTTTATAAAAGAAAACTAGATAAAAATGAAATTGAGGTTGCATCATATTATTGATCATCTTTATAATATCTTTCTTGAAAATGATGGTTCGGAAAATTGTGCTCAATTGTTAGAAGAAGAAGTCACAAAATGTTTGGCACAAAATATTAAAATGATGAGCATGATTGCAATGTTGTTAGTATGAATTCTTTGAATATCCATGATGCTAATGATATGCAAAGCTACAAGCTTGGGGATGCTATATTTGATGAATATGATATTTTTAGTCCCCCAAGTTTTTATGAGAAAATTTATTATGATGATTGCAAGCCTCCCATTTATGATTATTATATTAATCAAAGTGGATTTGGAAAGGACATGACTTTATTTAATGATGAATCCACTATTTTGGAGGAGGCTGCAATTGATTATGAGAACAAAGTTGCTATCTATGATGAATATGGTGATGACATGTATGCTATAAATAATAATGATAACCATGTAACTTTTCATCATGATTTTAATTTTCAATCCCATGATAGTTACTTTGTTGAGTTTGCTCCCACTACTATTCATGAGAATAAATTTGCTTATGTGGAGAGTAATAAAATTTCTATGCTTTTGTGTCATGAAAAGAATGCTTTATGTGAATATTCTTGAATTCATTCATGATGCTACTGAAAATTATTATGAGAGAGAAACAAATGCTTTTACATATTGCAATAATATCAAGTTTCCTCTTTATGTGTTGAAAATCATGAAGTTGTGCTTGTTTTGCCTTCCTATGCTAGTTGATTCTTGTTCCCATAAGTTGTTTTCTCAGAAAATCCCTATGAATAGGAAGTGGGTTAGGCTTAAATGTGTTGGTGATATGCTTCATGATGCTCTCTTTATGTTTCAATTCTTTACTTTTATGTGAGCATCATTGAAATCATCTAGCCTAGCTAAAAAGGCATAAAAGAAAAGTGCTTGTTGGGAAACAACCCAACACTTTTACCTACTGTTTTTGTCTGTTCACATGATTATGCTACTATATTGATCATGTTTTATTGCTTTTGTTTCAATAAAGTGCCAAGTAAAGCCTTTGGGATCATGTTGGGTGATAGTTGATCCGATCTTGCTGAAAAACAGAAACTTTTGCACTCACGAAAATAATTCTCATTTTTATCAGAAGAGTGCTTTTGAGTTAATTCTTTTTGAAGAAGTTTAATATACAAATTTATCACCTGATCCTAATTGTTTCAGAATTTTTGGAGTAGCAGAAGTATGGTTTGAGTACAGATTACTACAGACTGTTCTGTTTTCAATGCATAGTTTACTTGTTTTCTAATTTCTGTGGCTTATATTGCTCATTATAAATTATGGAAATGATGAGGTACAATAGGCATTGTGTGAGAACAATTATGAATCTTGACTTTGACAGTACCAAAGTGAAATGGTTTGCTCACGAAGTTCCGTTAAGTTTTGTGTGATTGAAGTTTTCAAGTTTTGGGTGTGAGATGTCGATATGAGGAGAATAAGGAGTGACAAGACCCTAAGCTTTGGGATTCCCAAGGCACCCCCAAGATAATATTCAAGGAATATCCAAGGAACTAAGATTGGGGATGCCCCGGAAGGCATCCCCTCTTTCGTCTTCAACATTATCGGTAACCTCACTTGGAGTTATGTTTTCATTCGTCACATGATATGTGTTTTGCTTGGAGCGTAATTTTATTTTACTAGGATTTGCTTGCTATTATTTAGAATAATGTTTTGCATCTTTTATTTCAATAAAAGTGGCATGGATAGCCTTCACATTGCTTATTTTACAAGTCTACATGTTGTTGTTTGAAAACAGAAAGTTTACCGTTGTTGCCAAAATTCCCTAGAAAAGTAAAAATGTGATAAAATGTTGAAACTTTTTGAAAGGTAAGCTCTGATAAATTTTCTACAGTCTGGTAAAATTTTCATAAATTTTGGAGTTTAATAAGTATTGATACTCTTGCATTCTTTACAGACTATACTGTTTTGGTAGATTGCTGTTATGTTTGCATATGTTTGCTTGTTTAATGATTCTATTTGAGGATAGGAGTATTAAATATGCAGAGGCATTTAGCATGAAATGTTGAATACTAATTTTAGTGATTTGATCCAGTAGAGAATGATAAGGTTTTTGCATTGGTTTATACTAACTTATCTCACGAGTTCTTGTTGAGTTTTGTGTGGATGAAGTTTTTAAGATTTAGGGAAACCATGATATAAAGGAATTAAGGAGACACAAAGGCTCAAGCTTGGGGATGCCCAAGGCATGCCAAGATAGTATTTCAAGAAGTCACAAGCATCTAAGCTTGGGGATACCCCGGTAGGCATCCCACCTTTCTTCTTCAACAATTAACAGTTAGTATCGGTTGAGCCTAAGTTTTTGCTTCTTCCCATGATGTGTGTAATTCTTAGAATGTCATTTTATTTTGTTCTGCTTGTTGTTTTAATAAATTACTTATATCTGAAAGTTTTTAAATAAAATAGAGTCCTCAAATAGTTGCCAGGGAGGCTAGGTAAGGGGCACGAACATCCCGTCAACGAAGCTCTTTTCTATGGAATTGCTCTAGTGCTTCACTTATATATTTTTGAGCATGGTGTGCGTTAATATTTTTGAAGAAATTATCTCTTTCTTCACTTAAATTAATTTGAGAGAAAGAAATATTATGCTCATGATCTTCACTTATATCTTTTTGGAGTAGCTTGTCATCTACTCTTGTGCTTCACTTATATCCTATGAGTAAATTGTTGAATAAATTGAATGTCATGAAGTTGAAATCATATCATGCCTAGTGGTAGCTTCACAATGGGTTTAGAAAGTGAAATATTTTGAGGCTTGACAATCACAATTTTGGTCATACAAGCAATTCACGAATAATTAGTATAAGGAAGAGAACTTTCACATGCAAATACACTATCTCGGGAATCTTTTGTGATTGTGAGCCCCCATCAAAATATTATATGCCAAAATTGTTGACGTTGGACAAGGAAGACAACGTAATGATTTATGTTTGTTCATATTCACATAGAAGTTATATTGTCATAGATCCTTCAACATGTGGTGCTTTCCCCCCATCTTTTCTAGCCAAAAATTCCGCACCAAGTAGAGATACTACTTGTGCATCCAAAAACCCTTAAACCCAAATCTTATTTTCAAGAGTCCACCATACCTACCTAAGGATCAAGCAAAATCCTTCAAGTAAGTTGTCATCAGTGAAATAAGGCAATAAAAATTGCTTCTAAAAGTGTTAGACCATTTAGTGTAAGAGAAAATTGAGCATTGTACGAACTTGTGATGGCAAAGAATAAAAGCGACAAACTGCATAATAAAGGTTGCCATCATAAGGGGCAATATAACGTGACGTTCTTTTGCACTAAGGGGTTGAGCATACAAACAAATAAGCGCATGGCAACCTCTGCTTCCCTCTGCGAAGGGCCTATCTTTTACTTTTCAGTATTTACTTTTATGCAAAGAGTCAAAGTTTTTTCTCTATATTCTTTTTATTTTTCTCTTTTGGCAAGCATCATGTGGTGAGGAAAGATCTAGGCACATATATCCAGTTGGATATGGGTAGAATGAGTTACTATTGTTTACATCACCCTTGAGGTGAAAATGTTGGGAGGCAAAACAATAATCCCCTATCTTTCTATGTGTCTGGTTGAAACGTTTTGCTCATGTGTATGCGGTGAGTGTTAGTAATCATAGAAGACTATATGATGGTTGAGTATGTGGAGCTTTTACTTAAACTCTGCTGAATAAGTTGAATTACAATTGCTTGGTGACTAAGAACATAGGTTGTTGAGTTTCAAGAGTATTCATTGTTTGAACCTTAACATGTGAATTGGTTGCTACTTTAACATGAGAAGTTCTATAAGAAAGAATTGTTGTTATGATGCTAGGAAAAGTGATTGAAATTATCATTGATCAAACTTATGCACTTTGCTAGCATTCACACTTCGTAAATTATTTCTTTTATCATTTACCTGCTCGAGGATGAGTAGGAATTAAGCTTGGGGATGCTGATACGTCTCCAACGTATCTATAATTTATGAAGTATTCATGCTGCTAATTTATCATTCTTGGATGTTTTACAATCATTTTATAGCAACTTTATATCATTTTTTGGGACTAACCTATTGACCCAGTGCCAGTTGCTATTTTTTGCTTGTTTTTTTACATCATAGGAAATCAATATCAAATGGAGTCCAAACACCGCAAAACTTTTTGGAGATTTTTTATGGACCAGAACACTTAGGATGGGCCAGAGCAGCACCTGGGGGATGTCCCGAGGGGGGCACAACCCACCAGGGCCGCCTGGGGGGCCAGGTGCGCCCAGGTGGGTTGTGCCCACCTCGGTGGCCTCCCGCACCCCCTCTTTACCCTATAAATTCCCAAATATTCTGAAAACCCTCGGGGTGAACCTAGATCAGAAGTTCTGCCGCCTCAAGGCTATGTGGCCACAAAACACCAATCTAGACCCCGTTCCGGCACCCTGTCGAAGGGGGGGATCATCTCCGGTGGCCATCTTCATCATCCCGGCGGCCACCACGATGAGGAGGGAGTAGTCCACCCTCGGGGCTGAGGGTTTGTACCAGTAGATATGTGTTTAATCTCTCTCTCTCTCTCTCTCTCGTGTTCTTGAGATGTCACAATCTTGATGTATCGTGGGCTTTTTTAATATAGTCGGATCATATGGTGGTTCCCCCTCTCTACCTTGTGATGAATTGAGTTTTCCCTTTGAGATTTCTTGGTTATCGGATTGAATACTTTTATGGATTTGAGAACACTTGATATATGTCTTGCAATTGAATACTCGTGGTAACAATGGGGTATCGTATTGATTCACTTGATATATGTTTTGGCACTCAACTCGCGGATTCCCGAGGTGACATTGGGGTAATCTATGCATGGGGGTTGATGCACGTTCTTGTCTTTGTTTCTCCGGTAGAAATCTTGGGGCACTCTTTGAAGTTCTTTGTGTTGGAATTAATATTATGAATCTGAATTTTCTTTGGTGTTATTTTAGTATGAACTCTTCATTAGATCGATTGGAAAGAATAGCTTCGTGTTATTTTAGTACGAACTCTAGGATAGATTGATCGGAAAGAATAGCTTTGAGGTGGTTTCATACCCTACAAACAATTCCGTCTTATGTTCTCCGCTAGATAGGAACTTTGGAGTGATTCTTCGTTGCATGTTGAGGGACGGTTATATGATCCAATTATATTAGCATTGTTGAGAGATTGCACTAGCGAAAGTACGGACCCTAGGCCTCATTTTCAAGCATTGCAATACCGTTTTTGTGCCCGTTTACTATTTGCTACCTTGCTGTTTTTATTTATTCAGATCACAAAAATATATTTATACCATCCATATTACACTTTTATCACCATCTCTTTGCCAAACTAGTGCACCTATACAATTTGCCATTGTATTGGGTGTGTTGGGGACACAAGAGATTCCTTGTATTTGGTTGCAGGGTCATTTGAGAGAGAGACCATTATCCTACACCTCTCATGGATTGATAAACCTTAGGTCATCCACTTGAGGGAAAGTTGCTACTGTCCTACAAAACTCTGCGCTTGGAGGCCCAACACGTGTCTACAAGAATAAAGTTGCGTAGTAGACATCACTGACCACAAAAGGCCCTTCCCAAGGTGGGGATAATTTGTGCAGATCTGTTTGATCCTGGATGAGCCGGAGCACGAAGTCACCTTCTTGAAAGGTCCGGGTTTTAACCCGACGGCTATGATAACGACGCAAATCTTGCTGGTAAATTGCTGAACGAGCTGCTGCAAGATCACGCTCCTCATCCAGAAGTTCAAGATCATCCTGACGTGCTTTTTCATTATCAGCTTCAACATAAGCCGCCACATGGGGCGGGTCATGACGAATGTCACTGGGAAGAACCGCCTCTGCTCCGTAAACCATGAAGAAAGACGTATAAACCGTGGATCTGTTGGGGGTAGTATTGATACTCCAAAGCACTAAGGGCAACTCCTCAACCCAACAACCCGGCGTCCTCTGCAAAGGGACCATAAGCCGGGGCTTTATGCCTCTCTAGATTTCTTGATTGGCTCTTTCAGCTTGACCATTGGACTGGGGGTGAGCCACAGATGAAACATCAAGACGAATATGTTCCCCTTGACAAAATTCTTTCATAGCACCTTTAGACAGATTAGTACAATTGTCAGTTATGATGCTGTGAGGGTAGCCAAAATGGAAAATCACCTTTTTGATGAATTGAACCACCGTTGCCGCGTCGCACTTGCTGACCGGCTCTGCCTCAACCCACTTCGTAAACTTGTCAACCGCCACCAAGAGGTGAGTCTTTTGTCCTTGGATCTTTTAAAAGGTCCAACAATATCCAGCCCCCAGACTGCAAACGGCCAAGTAATTGGAATCATCCTCAATTCTTGAGCCGGCACGTCAGCTCGTCTAGAAAATTTCTGGCAGCCGTCACACTTGCTAACCAAATCCTCTGCATCAGCATGAGCCGTCAGCCAATAAAAGCCATGACAAAAACCCTTACCTATGAGAGACTTAGAGCCGGCATGATGGCCACAATCTCCTTCATGTATCTCTCGTAGAATATCACGACCCTCTCGGGAGAAATACAATGCTAAAACACCCATGTGACACTACATCGCTGCAACTCGCCATTGACAATAGTCATCGACTTAGACCGCCGGGTTATCTGCCTGGCCAAAGTTTCATTTTCAGGTACCCCACCCCGGGTCATATAAGACAAATATGGAGAGTTGCCACCAATTGTGGCTCTGGGTCAGGGATAGCAAGATCCTCCACCGTAGGCAATTTAACTAAAGGGTTATTCAAAATATCAAGGAAAACATTAGGTGGTACCGGTCACGCTGGGACCCCAACCGGCTTAAAGCATTAGCCGCCTCATTTTTCCTGCGATCAACATGTTCCACTTGATATCCTTCAAAATGACCGGCAATAGTATCAACCGCCTACCATGAGCGGGTCCTTGGAATCCCAAGTTCCTGAGACTTGTTGAGCCACCAAATCTGAATCACCGAAACACCTGACACAGCTCAAGTTCATCTCTTTGTCCATCCAAAGACCATGGAGTAATGCCTCATATTCAGCTGCATTGTTGGTACAAGGAAACATCAGCCTTAAGACATAACAAAACTTATGACCTCATGGGGAAGTTAAAATAACTCCAGCCCCCGAGCCTTCCAATTGCCTGGATCCATCAAAATGAATAGTCCAATATGTGTTATCAGGCTTTTCCTCAGGCATATGCAACTCTGTCCAATCATTGATAAAATTCGTAAGTTCTTGAGACTTAATAGTTGTCCGAGGCATATACTTCAAGCCATGTGGTCCAAGCTCAATGGCCCACTTGGCGACCCGGCCCGTAGCTTCTCTGTTTTGAATAATATCCCCTAAAGGAGCAGAACTGACCACAGTGATGGGATGACCAAGAAAATACTGCTTCAACTTTCGGCTAGCCATGAATACTCCATAGACCAGCTTCTGGCAATGTGGGTATCTTTCTTAGATTCAATTGACACCTCACTGACATAATAATCCGACCTTTGAACCGGAAATTCCTTACCTGACTCCTTCCTTTCCACAACAATTGCTACACTGACGTTTCTACTATTAGCAGCCATGTATAAAAGCAAGGGCTCCTTATCAATGGGAGTTGCAAGAACCAGCAGCTCAGCCAACTCCTTTTTAAGTGCCTCAAACGCCTGATTTGCAGCATCACTCCAGACAAAGTGATCTGTTTTCTTCATCATCTGGTATAAAGGGATAGCTTTTTCTCCCAGACGGCTTATAAACCGGCTCAAAGCCGCAATACAACCCGCCAAATGCTGTACGTCATTGATGCATGTCGGCCTAGCCAAAGAAGTGATGCCCTTGATTTTCTCGGGTTAGCTTTGATACGTCTCCAACGTATCTATAATTTTTGATTGCTCCATGCTATATTATCTACTGTTTTGGACCATATTGGGCTTTATTTTCCACTTTTATATTACTTTTGGGACTAACCTATTAACCGAAGGCCCAGCCCAGAATTGCTGTTTTTTGTCTATTTCACTGTTTCGAAGAAACGGAATATCAAACGGAGTCCAAACGGAATGAAACATTCGGGAACGTGATTTTCTCAACTGATATGATCCAGGAGACTTGGACCCTCCGTCAAGAAAGGAGGGAGGCGGTCATGAGGGTGGAGGGCGCGCCCCTGCCTCGTGAGCCCCCCTTTGCTCCACCGACGTACTCCTTCCTCCTATATATACCTACGTACCCCCAAACGATTAGATACGGAGCCAAAAACCTAATTCCACCATGGCAACCTTCTGTACCCACGAGATCCCATCTTGGGGCCTACTCTGGAGCTCCGCCGGAAGGGGAATCCACCATAGAGGGCTTCTACATCATCACCATAGCCTCTCCGATGAAGTGTGAGTAGTTTACCTCATACCTTAGGGTCCATAGTTAGTATCTAGATGGCTTCTTCTCTCTTTTTGGATCTCAATACAATGTTCTCCCCCTCTCCCGTGGAGATCTATTCGATGTAATCTTCTTTTTGCGGTGTGTTTGTTGAGACCGATGAATTGTGGGTTTATGATCAAGATTATCTATGAGCAATATTTGAATCTTCTCTGAATTCTTTTATGTATGATTGGTTATCTTTGCAAGTCTCTTCGAATTATCAGTTTGGTTTGGCCTACTAGATTGATCTTTCTTGCAATGGGAGAAGTGCTTAGCTTTGGGTTCAATCTTGCGGTGTCCTTTCCCAGTGACAGTACGGGCAGCAAGGCACGTATTGTATTGTTGCCATCGAGGATAACAAGATGGGGTATTTATCATATTGCATGAATTTATTCCTCTACATCATGTCATCTTGCTTAAGGCGTTACTCTGTTTTCTTGAACTTAATACTCTAGATGCATGCTGGATAGCGGTCCATGAGTGGAGTAATAGTAGTAGATGCAGGCAGGAGTCGGTCTACTTGTCTCGGACATGATGCCTATATACATGATCATACCTAGATACTCTCATAACTATGCTCAATCCTGTCAATTGCTCAGAAGTAATTTGTTCACCCACCGTAGAATACTTATGCTCTTGAGAGAAGCCACTAGTGAAATCTATGGCCCCCGGGTCTATTCTCATCATATCAATATTCCATCACTTATTGCTTTGATTTTTTACTTTGCATCTTTATATCAAAAATACCAAAAATATTATCTATCAGATCTCACTCTCGTAAGTGACCGTGAAGGGATTGACAACCCCTAATCGTGTTGGTTGCGTTGAGCTATTTGTTTTGTGTAGGTACGAGGGACTCGCGCGTAGCCTCCCACTGGATTGATACCTGGTTCTCAAAAACTGAGGGGAATACTTACTCTACTCTGCTGCATCACCCTTTCCTCTTCAAGGAAATCCAACGCAGTGCTCAAGAGGTAGCAGGAAGATTTCTGGTGCCGTTGCCGGGCAGTCTACGCAAAAGTCAACATACCAAGTACCCATCACAATCCCTTATCTATCGCATTACATTATTTGCCATTTGCCTCTCGTTTTCCTCTCCCCCACTTCACCCTTGCCGTTTTATTCGCCCTCTCTTTTCCGTTTGCCTTTTTCTCGCTTGCTTTTTGTTTGCTCGTGTGTTGGATTGCTTGTTTGTCACGATGGCTCAAGATAATACCAAATTGTGTGACTTTACCAATACCAACAATAATAATTTCCTAAGCACTCCGATTGCTCCTCTTACCAATACTGAATCTCGTAAAATCAATACTGCTTTGTTGAATCTTGTTATGAAAGATCAATTCGCCGGCCTTCCTAGTGAAGATGTCGCTGCTCATCTAAATAGCTTCGTTGATTTATGTGATATGCAAAAGAAGAAAGATAGTCATAATGATATCGTTAAATTGAAGCTATTTCCTTTTTCACTTAGAGATCGTGCTAAAGCTTGGTTTTCATCTTTGCCTAAAAATAGTATTGACTCTTAGAACAAGTGTAAAGATGCATTTATCTCTAACTATTTTCCTCCCGCTAAGATCATCTCTCTTAGAAACGATATTATGAATTTTAAGCAACTTGATCATGAACATGTTGCACAAGCTTGGGAGAGAATGAAATTAATGATACATAATTGCCCTACTCATGGTTTGAACTTGTGGATGATTATATAAAAAAATTATGCCGGATTGAATTTTGCTTCTAGAAATCTTTTAGATTCAGCCGCGGGAGGCACTTTTATGGAATCACTTTAGGAGATGCTACTAAACTCCTAGATAATATTATGGTTAATTATTCTGAATGGCACACTGAAAGATCTACTAATAAAAAAGTGCATGCGATAGAAGAAATTAATGTTTTGAGTGGAAAGATGGATGAACTTATGAAACTATTTGCTACTAAGAGTGTTTCTTCTGATCCTAATGATATGTCTTTGTCTACTTTGATTGAGAATAATAATGAGTCTATGGATGTGAATTTTGTTGGTAGGAATAATTTTGGTAACAACGCGTACATAGGGAACTTCAATCCTAGGCCTTATCGTAGTAATCCTTCTAATAATTATGGAAATTCCTACAACAACTCTTATGGAAATTTTAATAAGATGCCCTCTGAATTTGAAACTAGTGTTAAAGAGTTTATGAATTCGCAAAAGAATTTCAATGCTTTGCTTGAAGAGAAATTACTTAAAGTTGATGAATTGGCTAGGAACGTTGATAGAATTTCTCTTGATGTTGATTCTTTAAAGCTTATATATATTCCTCCTAAGCATGATATCAATGAATCTCTCAAAGCCATGATAATTTCCATTGATGAGTGCAAGGAAAGAACTGCTAGGATGCGTGCTACGAAAGATGCCTTTATTAAAGTGTGTTCTTCCAATACCTATGAAAATCAAGATGAAGATCTAAAAGTTATTGATGTGTCCCCTATTAAATCTTTGTTTTGCAATATGAATCTTGATGGGACTAAATATGGTCCACCTTTACCTAGAAGGTGTTCCAAAATTCGAAATTTTTAGATCTTGAGGATGAAATTGATAAAAGTGGGATTGGAAAGAATAAAACCCTAGATGTTGCTAAACCCACTATATTGGATTTCAAGGAATTTAATTATGAAAGTTGCTATTTAATTGATTGTATTTCCTTCTTGCAATCCGTGCTAAATTCTCCTCATGCTTATAGTCAAAATAAAGCGTTTACTAAACATATCGTTGATGCCTTGATGCATTCTTATGAAGAAAAACTTGAGTTGGAAGTTTCTATCCCTAGAAAACTTTATGATGAGTGGGAACCAACTATTAAAATTAAGATTAAGGATCATGAATTTTATGCTTTATGTGATTTGGGTGCTAGTGTCTCCACTATTCCCAAAACTTTGTGCGATTTGCTAGATTTCCGTGATTTTGATGATTGCTCTCTAAACTTGCATTTTGCGGATTCCACTATTAAGAAACCTATGGAAGAATTTTTTTATGTTCTTATTGTTGCAAATAGAAATTATGTGCCCATAGATTTTATCGTTCTTGATATAGATTGCAATCCTTCTTGCCCTATTATTCTTGGTAGACCTTTCCTTAGAACGATTGGTGCAATTATTGATACGAAGGAAGGGAATATTAGATTCCAATTTCCGTTAAAGAAGGGCATGGAACACTTACCTAGGAAGAAAATAAAATTACCATATGAATCTATCATGAGATCCACTTATGGATTGCCTACTAAAGATGGCAATACCTAGATCTATCCTTGCTTTTATGCCTAGCTAGGGGCGTTAAACCATAGCGCTTGTTGGGAGGCAACCCAATTTTATTTTTAGTTTTTTGTTTTTGTTTCTGTTTAGGAATAAATAATCCATCTGCCTTCCGTTTAGATGTGGTTTTATATTTTAATTAGTGTTTGTGCCAAGTTAAACCTATAGGATCTTCTTGGATGATAGTTATTTGATCTTGCTGTAATTTCCAGAAACTTTCTGTTCACGAAAACAATTGTTAAACATCACCAGAACGTGATAAAATAGTGATTAAAATTGCTTCTGATCAATAAACAAATTTCCTAGGTCTTCATATTTTGTCTGATTTTTTGGAGTTCCAAAAGTTTGCGTTCGTTACAGATTACTATAGAATGTTCTGTTTTTGACAGATTCTGTTTTTCATGTGTTGTTTGATTATTTTGATGAATCTATGGCTAGTAAAATAGTTTATAATCCATAGATAAGTTGGAATAAAGTAGGTTTAACACCAATATAAATAAAGAATGAGTTCATTATAGTACCTTGAAGTGGTCTTTTGTTTTCTTTCGCTAACGGAGCTCACGAGATTTCGGTTGAGTTTTGTGTTGTGAAGTTTTCAAGTTTTGGTTAAAATCTTTTGATGGATTATGGAACAAGGAGTGGCAAGAGAATAAGCTTGGGGATGCCCATGGCACCCCCAAGATAATCCAAAGACACCAAAAAGTCAAAGCTTGGGGATGCCCCGGAAGGCATCCCCTCTTTCGTCTACTTCCATCGGTAACTTTATTTGGAGCTATATTTTTATTCACCACATGATATGTGTTTTTCTTGGAGCGTCTTGTATGATTTGAATATTTTTAGTTTACTACAATCATCCTTGCTGTACACACCTTTTGAGAGAGCCATACATGAATTGGAATTTGATAGAATACTCTATGTGCTTCACTTATATCTTTTGAGCTATATAGTTTTTGCTCTAGTGCTTCACTTATATCTTTTAGAGCATGGTGGTGGATTTGTTTTATAGAAACTATTGATATCTCATGCTTCACTTAGATTATTTTGAGAGTCTTAATTAGCATGGTAATTCGCTTAATAATAATAATATGCTTGGTATTCAAGATTTGTAAAACTTTCTTTTGAGTGCGTTGAATACTAAGAGAAGTTTGATGCGTGATAATTGTTTTGAGATATGAAGATAGTGATATTAGAGTCATGCTAGTTGAGTAGTTGTGAATTTGAGAAATACTTGTGTTAAAGTTTGTGAGTCCCGTAGCATGCACGTATGGTGAACTGTTATGTGATGAAGTCGGAGCATGATTTATTTATTGATTGTCTTCCTTATGAGTAGCGGTCGGGACGAGCGATGGTCTTTTCCTACCAATCTATCCCCTAGGAGCATGCGCATAATACTTTGCTTTGCCAACTTCTAGATTTTTGCAATAAGTATATGAGTACTTTTTGACTAATGTTGAGTCCATGGATTATACGCACTTTTCCCATCCTTCCACGATTTCTATCCTCTCTAATACCGCGCACCTTTCGCCGGTATCATACACCCACCATATACCTTCCTCAAAACAGCCACCATACCTACCTATCATGCCATCTCCATAGCCATTCCGAGATATATTGCCATGAAACTTTCCACCATTCCGTTTATTATGACACTCCCCATTATTGTCATATTGCTTGCATGATCATGTAGTTGACATCGTATTTGTAGCAAAGCCATCGTTCATAATTATTTCATACATGTCACTCTTGATTCATTGCATATCCCGGTACACCGCCGGAGGCATTCACATAGAGTCATATTTTGTTCTAAGTATCGAGTTGTAATTGTTGAGTTGTAAGAAAAATAAAAATGTGATGATCATCATTTTTAGAGCACTATCCCAAGTGAGGAAAGGATGAAGGAGACTATGATTCCCCCATAAGTCGGGATGAGACTCCGGACGAAATATAAAAAAAGAGAAAAAAAGAGGCCATAAAAAAAAGAGAAAGGCCCAAATAAAAAAATGAGAGAAAAAGAGAGAAGGGACAATGTTACTATCCTTTTACCACACTTGTGCTTCAAAGTAGCACATGATCTTCATGATAGAGAGTCTCTCATTTCGTCACCTTCATATACTAGTGGGAGTTTTTCATTATAGAACTTGGCTTGTATGTTCCAATGATGGGCTTCCTCAAAATGCCCTAGGTCTTCGTGAGCAAGCGAGTTGGACGCACACCCACTTAGTCTCTTTTGTTGAGCTTTCATATACTTATAAGCTCTAGTGCATCCGTTGCATGGCAATCCCTACTCACTCACATTGATATCTATTGATGGGCATCTCCATAGCCCGTTGATACGCTTAGTTGATGTGAGACTATCTTCCCCTCTTTTTGTCTTCTCCACAACCACCATTCTATTCCACATATAGTGCTATATCCATGGCTCATGCTCATGTATTGCGTGAAGGTTAAAAAAGTTTTGAAAATGTCAAAAGTATGAAACAATTGCTTGGCTTGTCATCGGGGTTGTGCATGATTTAAATACTTTGTGTGGTGAAGATAGAGCATAGCCATCCTATATGATTTTGTAGGGATAACTTTCTTTGGCCATGTTATTTTGAGAAGACATAATTGCTTTGTTAGTATGCTTGAAGTAATATTATTTTTATGTAAATATTAAACTTTTGTCTTGAATCTTTCGGATCTGAATATTCATACAAAAATTAAGAAGAATTACATTGAAATTATGCCAAGTAGCACCCCGCATCAAAAATTCTGTTTTTATCATTTACCTACTCGAGGACGAGCAGGAATTCAGCTTGGGGATGCCCGATACGTCTCCAACGTATCTATAATTTTTTATTGCTCCATGCTATATTATCTATTGTTTTGGAGATTATTGGGCTTTATTATTCACTTTTATATTATTTTTCGGACTAACCTATTAACCAGAGGCCCAGCCCAGAATTGCTGTTTTTTGCCTATTTCAGAGTTTCGCAGAAAAGGAATATCAAACGGAGTCCAAACGGAATGAAACCTTTGGGAACGTGATTTTTAGGAAGATTATGATCCGGGAGACTTGGACCCTACGTCAAGAAACAAAAGAGGAGGCCACGAGGTAGGGGGCGCGCCCACCCCCCAGGGCGCGCCCTCCACACTCGTGGGCCCCTTGTTGCTCCATCGACATACTCCTTCCTCCTATATATACCTACGTACCCCCAAACGATCAGATACAGAGCCAAAAACCTAATTCCACCACCGCAACCTTCTATACCCACGAGATCCCATCTTGGGGCCTGTTCTGGAGCTCCGCCGGAGGGGGCATCCATCACGGAGGGCTTCTACATCAACACCATAGCCTCTCCGATGAAGTGTGAGTAGTTTACCTCAGACCTTCGAGTCCATAGTTAGTAGCTAGATGTCTTCTTCTCTCTTTTTGGATCTCAATACAATGTTCTCCCCCTATCTCGTGGAGATCTATTCGATGTAATCTTGTTTTTGCGGTGTGTTTGTTGAGACCGATGAATTGTGGGTTTATGATCGAGATTAGACCATATTTGAATCTTCTGTGAATTATTTTATGTATGATTGGTTATCTTTGCAAGTCTCTTCGAAATATCAGTTTGGTTTGGCCTACTAGATTGATCTTTCTTGCAATGGGAGAAGTGCTTAGCTTTGGGTTCAATCTTGCGGTGCCCTTTCCCAGTGACACTAGGGGCAGCAAGGCACGTATTGTATTGTTGCCATCGAGGATAACAAGATCGGGTTTTAATCATATTGTCTGAATTTATCCCTCTACATCATGTCATCTTGCTTAAGGCGTTACTCCGTTTTCATGAATTTAATACTCTAGATGCATGTTGGATAGCGGTCGATGAGTGCAGTAATAGTAGTAGATGCAGGCAGGAGTCGGTCTACTTGTCTCGGACGTGATGCCTATATACATGATCATACCTAGATATTCTCATACTATGCTCAATTATGTCAATTGCTCAACAGTAATTCGTTCACCCACCGTAAAATACTTATGCTCTTGAGAGAAGCCACTAGTGAAACCTATGGCCCCCGGGTCTATCTTCATCATATTAATCTTCCAACACTTTGTTATTTCCTTTGCTTTTTACTTTGCTTTTATTTTACTTTGCATCTTTATCACAAAAATACTAAAAATATTATCCTATCATATCTATCATATCTCACTCTCGTAAGTGACCGTGAAGGGATTGACAACCCCTTATCGCGTTGGTTGCGAGGAGTTATTTGTTTTGTGGAGGTGCGAGGGACTCGCGCGTAGCCTCCTACTGGATTGATACCTTGGTTCTCAAAAACTGAGGGAAATACTTACGCTACTTTGCTGCATCACCCTTTCCTCTTCAAGGGAAAACCAACGCAGTGCTCAAGAGGAAGCACATGTTTGAAGGCTTCCATGCAAAGATGTCCCGGTTCTCACGGATGAACTTGATGAGCGCGCTTTTCTATTTTGGATCCATATTGGCACTGATACTGAACTGTTTGGATGAATCGCCAGGAACAAAATCAACCTGCTTAGTATCATCGGCCGACTTAAATTTCAACAAAGGGTCATGCTCTATGGTTGGCTTCTTCAAGGGGGTCATATCCGCCGGGTCAATATTATCTCTGTATAACATCAACTCCTCCGTTGCACAAACAGACTCAGCATAGGCCGCATCGCCCTCTTCGCACTCCAAAACTATCTTCGTGTCGCCATGCACTGTGATAGTACCCTTACGACCCAGCATTTTAAGCTGCAAATAACCATAACAAAGTCGGGCCATAAATTTGGCATAAGCCGGTCATCCAAACAAGGCATGATAAGGACTCTTGATCTTGACCACTTCAAAAGTTAATGTTTTGACCCTGTAGTCATGCTCATTGCCAAAAGCCACCTCCAGGGCTATCTTACCCACTGGATATGCCGACTTATCGGGCACCGCCCCATGAAAAACAATAGAAGACGGCTTAAGGTCCTTATCGGCCAAATTCATATGGTGGAAAGTATCATAATAAAGGATATTGATGCTACTACCTCCGTCCATAAGCACCTTTGTGAATTTGTATCCCCCAACCTGAGGTGCAGCCACCAAAGCCAGCTGACCCGGGTTGTCAACCCGGGGCATGTGATCCTCACGGTTCCATACAATGGGATGCTCTGACCATCGCAAGTATCGAGGGACTGCCGGCTCAACCATGCTCACTGCTTGTTTATGAATCTTCTAGTCTCGCTTGCATAAGCTCGTAGTAAACACGTGGTATTGACCACTATTCAACTGCTTTGGATTACTCTGATAGCCAGACTGCTGCTGCTAATTCCCTTGATTAGATTGCTGATTAAAACCGCCTTGATTTCCTTGGCGCTGAAAACCAGAGTTTGAGCCACCTTCAAAGCCAGGCCTATGAGAGCCAGATCCTTACCCAACATGCGGGCCATGATTGTCTTGGAAAAAGCCAGAATTTCTATACTCCCTCATGACGAAGCAATCTTTCCATAGATGATTGCCGGCTTCTCTTGCGAACCGTGCTTTGGGCAAGGCTGATTCATTATCGCCTCAATGTTGAACTTTGGCCCGCCAAACCGGGGCGTTGATGATTTCCCCTTACGACGCTGATTGTTACTCTGCGTGTTGGTATTAGCCACAAAGTCTAAACCACCGTCAGTCTGCTTGCGCTTACCATTATTACCTTGACTCGCCGTATTATGTTGCTCTCCCTTTGCATTGTCGTTCTTCTTCCCCTTGCCGGCCTTCTCCTCATCGGACTCCGGGTCCTTGGTGTTATCAGAATCAACGTATTTGATAAGAGCCACCATGATCTCTCCCATATCATTACAGTGGCGCTTAAGCCGCCCCAGCTTCTGTTTGAGGGGAAGGAACTGACAATTTTTCCCCAAAATCAGGCCGACTGAGCCGGCGTTGATGCTATCCGACGAGTGGATAATAGCCGAAATCCAGCGCACCCAATGGGCTGTTGACTCGCCCTCATCCTGGATACAAGTGTCTAAATCAAGAATCGACAGAGGCTGCTTGCATGTGTCCTTGAAATTCTGAATAAAGCGCGTCTTCAACTCAGTCCACGATCTTATAGAGTTAGGGGGCAACCCCTTTAACCAGGTACGATCCGGCCCATCCAACATCATGGTGAAATACTTAGCGCACACAGTGTCATTGACATCCAACATCTCCATGGCTAGCTCATAGCTCTCATTCCAGGCTTCTGGGGGTTGATCCGTTGTGTAATTAGGCACCTTGCGAGGGCCGTAAAAATCCTTGGGTAGGCATTCATTACGTAAAGTCGGCACTAGGCATGGCACACCAAGGGTTCTAGAGGTCATCCCTGCCTCTATAGATACCGATGGGTAATCCGGATGTTGCTGATGAGCCACTAACTAAGCCGTCAGCTCAGCCTCCCAGCGTGCCCTGCCTTGATCCACCAAATCCTGAGCATTGTTATCAGCACGCGGCGGGTCATGCCCATGGGGCTCGTTACGGTGCCGCTCACTGCTTGAAACCGCCGGCGACTCAATATGCATGCTTGTAGGATCGGAAGTATGTCTAGAGGGGGGGTGATTAGACTACTTGATCAAATAAAAACTTAAACTTTTCCCAATTTTAGTTCTTGGTAGATTTTAGCAACTTTTAGGACAAGTCAAGCAATCATCACACAATTCAAGCAAGCATGCAAAGAGTATATGAGCAGCGGAATGTAAAGCATGCAACTTGCAAGAATGTAAAGGGAAGGGTTTGGAGAATTCAAACGCAATTGGAGACACGGATGTTTTTCCCGTGGTTCGGATAGGTGGTGCTATCCTACATCCACGTTGATGGAGACTTCAACCCACGAAGGGTAAAGGTTGCGCGAGTCCACGGAGGGCTCCACCCACGAAGGGTCCACGAAGAAGCAACCTTGTCTATCCCACCATGGCATCGCCCACGAAGGACTTGCCTCACTAGCGGTAGATCTTCACGAAGTAGGCGATCTCCTTTCCCTTACAAACTCCTTGGTTCAACTCCACAATCTTGTCGGAGGCTCCCAAGTGACACCTAGCCAATCTAGGAGACACCACTCTCCAAGAAGTAACAAATGGTGTGTTGATGATGAACTCCTTGCTCTTGTGCTTCAAATGATAGTCTCCCCAACACTCAACTCTCTCTCACAGGATTTGGATTTGGTGGAAAGAAGATTTGAGTGGAAAGCAACTTGGGGAAGGCTAGAGATCAAGATTCATATGGTAGGAATGGAATATCTTGGCCTCAACACAAGGGTAGGTGGTTCTATCTTAGAACATATGAGTTGGAAGTGTAGATGTGTTCTGATGGCTCTCTCCACGAATGAAGAGGAGGTGGAGGGGTATAAATAGCCTCCACACAAAATCCAACCGTTACACACAATTTACCAATCTCGGTGGGACTGAATCAACAAACTCGGTCGGACCGAAATAGTAAACCTAGTGACCGTTAGAGATTTTCGGTGGGACTGACATGCAACTCGGTAGGACCGATATGGTTAGGGTTAGGGCATAACGTAATGTCGGTGAGACGGATTACACAAACTCGGTGAGACCGATTTGGTAATAGGCTAACCAGAGAGTTGGTAAGGTAAACTCGGTGGGACCGATTTGCTCTTTCGGTGAGACCGAAAAGTTACAAAAGAGAAACAGAGAGTTTACATTGCAATCTCGGTGGGACCGATCCGCTCTTTCGGTGAGACCGAAAAGTTACGACAAGGAAACAGAGAAATTGCTATCCCATCTCGGTAAGACCGGGATCCCTATCAGTAGAACCGAATTGCTAGGGTTTGGCAGTGGCTTATGACATGTGAAACTCGGTGACGCCGGATAGAAAGAATCGGTAGGACCGAGTTTGGCTTTGGGTTTAGGTCATTTGTGGATATGGGAAAGTGGCTGAGGATTTTGGAGCATATCATTAAGCACATGAAGCAAAAGGGTCATTAAGAAACACCTCATCCCTCCTTGATAGTATTGGGTTTTCCTATAGACTCAATGTGATCTTGGATCACTAAAATGTAAAATGAAGAGTCTTGAGCTTTTGAGCTTGAGCCAATCCTTTGTCCTTAGCATTTTGAGGGTTCCACTTTCACCATCCATGCCATGTCAATCATTGAGCTTTCCTGAAATAATTGTCTTGGAATAGCATTAGCTCAATGAGCTATATGTTGTTATGAATTACCAAAACCACCTAGGGATAGTTGCACTTTCAATCTCCCCCTTTTTGGTAATTGATGACAACATATAGATCAAAGCTTCGACAAATGATAATAAGAATGAATTATATCATCGCTTTGAGAAGTATGTGATAAGTAAGAGCTCCCCCTAAATTTGTGCATATTTAAAATTTGCTTTGGACTGCAAATGCACAAAGAGTTAGAATTATGGGTTACTCTTCCATGTCACATACATCTTGGTGGAGCGCTCAAAATGATAATAATGAAATACATGCACTCATCACCAAGGAAAAGTGAATGATCACATAAGATAGATAAGATATATCAAGCATGCATAAGTGTAGCTTATGATCAAACACATGATCATCAATGTATCACAAGCATATCAAAGTATCTCGACCAAAAGCAAACAATGTTTGAAAAACCACCAAATAAAGCAAGAGAGAAAAACAACACTCTCAGAAAAACAACACTCTCTCTCTCGAAGCCTATGATCTATACATTTTTCTCCCTCTTTGGCAACAAGTTACCAAAAAGTTCCTAGAAAATGCATAGTACTAAATCGACACTCGGGCTTGATCTTCTGGTGGTGGTGGAGTCTGGATCACTACAAGGACGAAGGCTTCTGTAGACGTGGTTGGAGTTGGAGCTGAAGTATGTTGGGGAACGTAGTAATTTCAAAAAAATTCCTACGCACATGCAAGATCATGGTGATGCATAGCAACGAGGGGAGAGTATGATCTACGTACCCTCGTAGACCGAAAGCGGAAGCGTTATAACAACGCAGTTGATGTAGTCGTACGTCTTCACGATCCGACCGATCCAAGCACCGTTACTCCGGCACCTCCGAGTTCTTGGCACACGTTCGGCTCGATGATGTTCCCCGGGCTCCAATCCAGCAAAGCTTCGGGGAAGAGTTCCGTCAGCACGACGGCGTGGTGACGATCTTGATGTTCTACTATCGCAGGGCTTCGCCTAAGCACCGCTACAATATGACCGAGGTGGAATATGGTGGAGGGGGGCACCGCACACGGCTAAGGAACGATCACGTTGATCAATTGTGTGTCCATGGGGTGCCCCCTGCCTCAGTATATAAAGGATGGAGGAGGAGGAGGCCGGCCAAGGCTATTGGTGCGGCCAGGATGGGAGTCCTACTAGGACTCCAAGTCCTAGTTGGAGTCCACCAAGAGGGGAGGAAGGGAGAAGGAAGTGGAGGAGTAGGAAAGGTGGCCGGCCCCCTTTTCCCTAGTCCAATTCGGACTAGAGGGGAGGGGGGCGCAGCAGCCTTTTTCCTCTTCCCACTAAAGCCCATCAAGGCCCATTACTTCTCCCGTAATCCCGTAACTCCCCGATACTCCCGAAAATACCCGAATCACTCAGAACCTTTCTGATGTCCGAATATAGTCGTCCAATATATTGATCTTTACGTCTCGACCATTTCGAGACTCCTCGTCATGTCCCCGATCTCATCCGGGACCCCGAACTCCTTCGGTACATCAAAAACTCATAAACTCATAATATAACTGTCATCGAAACCTTAAGCGTGCGGACCCTATGGTTCGAGAACAATGTAGACATGACCGAGACACGTCTCCGGTCAATAACCAATAGCGGGACCTGGATGCCCATATTGGCTCCTACATATTCTACGAAGATCTTTATCGGTCAGACCGCATAACAACATACGTTGTTCCCTTTGTCATCGGTATGTTACTTGCCCGAGATTCGATCGTCAGTATCCAATACTTAGTTCAATCTCGTTACCGGCAAGTCTCTTTACTCGTTCCGTAATACATCATCTCACAACTAACACATTAGTTGCAATGCTTGCAAGGCTTATGTGATGAGCATTACCGAGAGGGCCTAGAGATACCTCTCCGACAATCGGAGTGACAAATCCTAATCTCGAAATACGCCAACCCAACATCTACCTTTGGTGACACCTGTAGTACTCCTTTATAATCACCCAGTTACGTTGTGACGTTTGGTAGCACCCAAAGTGTTCCTCCGGCAAACGGGAGTTGCATAATCTCATAGTCAAAGGAACATGTATAAGTCATGGATAAAAGCAACAGCAACATACTAAACGATCGGGTGCTATGCTAATGGAATGGGTCATGTCAATCAGATCATTCAACTAATGATGTGACCTTGTTAATCAAATGACAACTCCTTTTGTCTATGGTTAGGAAACTTAACCATCTTTGATTAACAAGCTAGTCAAGTAGAGGCATACTAGTGACACTCTGTTTGTCTATGTATCCACACATGTATTATGTTTCCGGTTAATACAATTCTAGCATGAATAATAAACATTTATCATGATATAAGGAAATAAATAATAACTTTATTATTGCCTCTAGGGCATATTTCCTTCAGTCTCCCACTTGCACTAGAGTCAATAATCTAGTTCACATCGCCATGTGATTTAATAGCAATAGTTCACTTCACCATGTGATTAACACCCATAGTTCACATCGCCATGTGACCAACATCAAAAAGGGTTTACTAGATTCAGTAATCTAGTTCACATCGCTATGTGATTAACACCCAAAGAGTACTAAGGTGTGATCATGTTTTGCTTGTGAGAGAATCTTAGTCAACGGGTCTTTCACATTTAGATCCGTTATGTATTTTGCAATTTTCTATGTCTACAATGCTCTGCACGGAGCTACTCTAGCTAATTGCTCCCACTTTCAATATGTATCTAGATCGAGACTTAGAGTCATCCAGATCGGTGTCAAAACTTGCACCGACGTAACCCTTTACGACGAACCTTTTGTCACCTCCATAATCGAGAAACATATCCTTATTCCACTAAGGATAACTTTGACCGCTGTCCAGTGATCTACTCCTAGATCACCATTGTTCTCCCTTGCTTAACTCAGTGTAGGGTATACAATAGATCTGGTAAACAGCATGGCGTACTTTATAGAACCTATGGCCGAGGCATAGGGAATGACTTTCATTCTCTTTGTATCTTCTGTCGTGGTCGGGCTTTGAGTCTTATTCAACTTCACACCTTGTAACACAGGCAAGAACTCTTTCTTTGACTGTTACATTTTGAACTACTTCAAAATCTTGTCAAGGTATGTACTCATTGGAAAAACTTATCAAGCGTCTTGATCTATCTTTATAGATCTTGATACTCAATATGTAAGCAGCTTCACCGAGGTCTTTCTTTGAAAAACTCCTTTTAAACACTCCTTTATGCTTTACAGAATAATTCTACATTATTTCCGATCAACAATATGTCATTCACATATACTTGCCAGAAATGTTGTAGTGCTCCCACTCACTTTCTTGTAAATACAGGCTTCACCGCAAGTCTGTATAAAACTATATGCTTTGATCAACTTATCAAAGCGTGTATTCCAACTCCGAGATGCTTGCACCAGTCCATAGATGGATCGCTAGAGCTTGCATATTTTGTTAGCACCTTTAGGATTGACAAAACCTTCTGGTTGCATCATATACAACTCTTTTTTAATAAATCTATTAAGGAATGCAGTTTTGTTTATCCATTTGCCAGATTTCATAAATGCGGCAATTGCTAACATGATTCAGACAGACTTAAGCATAGATACGAGTGAGAAACTCTTATCATAGTCAACACCTTGAACTTGTCGAAAACCTTTTGCGACAATTCTAGCTTTGTAGATAGTAATAATACTATCAGCGTCCATCTTCCTCTTGAAGATCCATTTATTCTCAATTGCTTGCCGATCATCGGGCAAGTCAACCAAATTCCATACTTTGTTCTCATACATGGATCCCATCTCAGATTTTATGGCCTCAAACCATTTCGCGGAATCTGGGCTCATCATCGCTTCCTCATAGTTCGCAAGTTCATTATGGTCTAGTAACATGACTTCCAGAACAGGATTACCGTACCACTCTGGTGCGGATCTCACTCTGGTTTACTTACGAGATTCAGTAGTAACTTGATCTTGAAGTTACATGATCATTATCATTAGCTTCCTTACTAATTGGTGTAGTAGTCACAAGAATAGATTTCTGTGATGAACTACTTTCCAATAAGGGAGAAGGTACAATTACCTTATCAAGTTTTCTACTTTCCTCCCACTCACTTCTTTTGAGAGAAAACTCCTTTTCTAGAAAGGATCCATTCTTAGCAACGAATGTCTTGCCTTTGGGTCTGTGATAGAAGGTGTACCCAACTGACTCTTTGGGTATCCTATGAAGACATATTTCTCCGATTTGGGTTTGAGCTTATCATGTTGAAACTTTTTCACATAAGCATCGCAACCCCAAACTTTAAGACACGACAACTTTGGTTTCTTGCCAAACCACAGTTCAGATTGTGTCGTCTCAACGGACTTAGATGGTGCCCCTTTTATAACGTGAATGCAGCTGTCTTTAATGCATAACCCCAAAACTATAGTGGTAAATCGGTAAGAAACATCATAGATTGCACTATATCCAATAAAGTACGGTTATGACGTTCGGACACACCATTATGCTGTGGTGTTCCAGGTGGCATGAGTAGTGAAACTATTTCACATTGTTTAAATGAAGGCCAAACTAGTAACTCAAATATTTTACCTCTGTGATCATATCGTAGAAACTTTTATTTTCTTGTTACGATGATTCTCTACTTCACTCTGAAATTCTTTGAACTTTTCAAATGTTTCAGACTTTATGTTTCATCAAGTAGATATACCCATATCTTCTCAAATCATCTATGAAGGTCAGAAAATAATGATACCTGCTGCAAGCCTTAATATTCATCGGACCACATATATCAGTATGTATGATTTCCAATAAATCTGTTGCTTGCTTCATTGTTCCGGAGAACGGCGTTTTTAGTCATCTTGCCCTTAAGGCATGGATCGCAAGCATCAAGTGATTCATAATCAAGAGATTCCAAAATTCCATCAGCATGGAGTTTCTTCATGCGCTTTACACCAATATGACCTAAACGGCAGTGCCACAAATAAGTTGCACTATCATTATTAACTTCGCTTCTTTTGGCTTCAATATTATGAATATGTGTATCACTACGATCGAGATCCAACAAACCATTTTCGTTGGTGTGTATGACCATAGAAGGTTTTATTCATGTAAACAAAACAACAATTGTTCTCTAACTTAAATGAATGACCGTATTACAATAAACATGATCAAATCATATTCATGCTCAACGCAAACACCAAATAACACTTATTTAGGTTCAACACTAATCCCGAAAGTATAGGGAGTGTGCGATGATGATCATGTCAATCTTGGAACCACTTCCAACACACATCGTCACTTCACTCTTAACTAGTCTTTGTTCATTCTGCAACTCCCATTTCGAGTTACTACTCTTAGCAACTGAACCAGTATCAAATACCGAGGGGTTGCTATGAACACTAGTAAAATACACATCAATAATCTGTATATCAAATATACCTTTGTTCTCTTTGCCATCCTTCTTATCCGCCAAATACTTGGGGTAGTTCCGCTTCCAGTGACTAGTCCCTTTGCAGTAGAAGCACTTAGTCTCAGGCTTAGGACCAGACTTGGGCTTTTTCACTTGAGCAGCAACTTGCTTGTCGTTCTTCTTGAAGTTCCCCTTCTTTCCCTTTGCCCTTTTCTTGAAACTAGTGATCTTGTCAACCATCAACACTTGATGTTTTTCTTTGATTTCTACCTTCGCCGATTTTAGCATCGCGAAGAGCTTAGGAATATTTTCCGTTATCCCTTGCATATTATAGTTCATCATGAAGTTCTACTAACTTGGTGATGGTGACTAGAGAATTCTGCCAATCACTATCTTATCTAGAAGATTAACTCCCACTTGATTCAAGCGATTGTAGTGCCCAGACAATCTGAGCACATGCTCACTAGTTGAGCGATTCGCCTCCATCTTTTAGCTATAGAACTTGTTGGAGACTTCATATCTCTCAACTCGGGTATTTGTTTGAAATATTAACTTCAACTCCTGGAACATCTCGTATGGTCCATAACGTTCAAAACGTTTTTGAAGTCCCGATTCTAAGCCGTTAAGCATGGTGCACTAAACTATTAAGTAATCATCATATTGAGCTAGCAAAACGTTCATAACGTATGCATCTGCTCCTGCAATAGGTCCGTCACCTAGCGGTGCATCAAGGACATAATTCTTCTGTGCAGCAATGAGGATAAACCTCAGATCACGGATCCAATCCGCATCATTGCTACTAACATCTTTCAACACCATTTTCTCTAGGAACATATCAAAATAAACACAGGGAAGCAACAATGCGAGCTATTGATCTACAACATAGATATGCTAATACTACCAGGACTAAATTCATGATAAATTAAAGTTCAATTAATCATATTACTTAAGAACTCCCACTTAGATAGACATCTCTCTAATCCTCTAAGTGATTACGTGATCCAAATCAACTAAACCATGTCCGATCATCATGTGAGATGGAGTAGTTTCAATGGTGAACATCATTATGTTGATCATATCTACTATATGATTCACGCTCGACCTTTCGGTCTTCGTGTTACGAGGTCATATCTTATATGCATAGCTCGTCAAGTATAACCTGAGTATTCCGCGTGTGCAACTGTTTTGCACCCGTTGTATTTGAACGTAGAGCCTATCACACCCGATCATCACGCGGTGTCTCAGCACGAAGAACTTTCGCAACGGTGCATACTCAGGGAGAACACTTCTTGATAATTTAGTGAGAGATCATCTTATAATGCTACCGTCAATCAAAGCAAGATAAGATGCATAAAAGATAAACATCACATGCAAATCAATATAAGTGATATGATATGGTCATCATCATCTTGTGCTTGTGATCTCCATCTCCGAAGCACCGTCATGATCACCATCGTCACCGGCGTGACACCTTGATCTCCGTCGTAGCATCGTTGTCGTCTCGCCAATCTTATGCTTCTACGACTATCGCTACCGCTTAGTGATAAAGTAAAGCATTACAGGGCGATTGCATTGCATACAATAAAGCGACAACCATACGGCTCCTGCCAGTTGCCGATAACTCGGTTACAAAACATGATCATCTCATACAATAAAATATAGCATCATGTCCTGACCATATCACATCACAACATGCCCTGCAAAAACAAGTTAGACGTCCTCTACTTTGTTTGTTGCAAGTTTTACGTGGCTGCTACGGGCTTAAGCAAGAACTCAACTTACCTACGCATCAAAACCACAATGATAGTTTGTCAAATAGACTCCGTTTTAACCTTCTCAAGGACCGGGCGTAGCCACACTCGGTTCAACTAAAGTTGGAGAGACAGTCTTCCGCAAGCCATCTATGTGCAAAGCACGTCGAGGGAACTGGTCTCGCGTAAGAGTACGCATAAGGTTGGTCCGGATCGTCTCGTCCAACAATACCGCCGAACCAAAGTATGACATGCTGGTAGGCAGTATGACTTATATCGCCCACAACTCACTTGTGTTCTACTCGTGCAAATAACATCAAACCATAAAACCAGGCTCGGATGCCACTGTTGGGGAACGTAGTAATTTCAAAAAATTTCCTACGCACATGCAAGATCATGGTGATGCATAGCAACGAGGGGAGAGTATGATCTATGTACCCTCGTAGACCGAAAGCGGAAGCGTTATAACAACGCGGTTGATGTAGTCGTACGTCTTCACGATCCGACCGATCCAAGCACCGTTACTCCGGCACCTCCGAGTTCTTGGCACACGTTCGGCTCGATGACGTTCCCCGGGCTCCGATCCAGCAAAGCTTCGGGGAAGAGTTCCGTCAGCACGACGGCGTGGTGACGATCTTGATGTTCTACTGTCGCAGGGCTTCGCCTAAGCACCGCTACAATATGACCGAGGTGGAATATGGTGGAGGGGGGCACCGCACACGGCTAAGGAACGATCACGTTGATCAATTGTGTGTCCATGGGGTGCCCCCTGCCTCAGTATATAAAGGATGGAGGAGGAGGAGGCCGGCCAAGGTTATTGGTGCGGCCAGGATGGGAGTCCTACTAGGACTCCAAGTCCTAGTAGGAGTCCACCAAGAGGGGAGGAAGGGAGAAGGAAGTGGAGGAGTAGGAAAGGTGGCCGGCCCCCTTTTCCCTAGTCCAATTCGGACTAGAGGGGAGGGGGGCGCAGCAGCCTTTTTCCTCTTCCCACTAAAGCCCATCAAGGCCCATTACTTCTCCCGTAATCCCGTAACTCCCCGGTACCTTCGAAAATACCCGAACCACTCAGAACCCTTCCGATGTCCGAATATAGTCGTCCAATATATTGATCTTTACGTCTCGACCATTTCGAGACTCCTCGTCATGTCCCCGATCTCATCCGGGACCCCGAACTCCTTCGGTACATCAAAAACTCATAAACTCATAATATAACTGTCATCGAAACCTTAAGCGTGCGGACCCTACGGTTCGAGAACAATGTAGACATGACCGAGACACGTCTCCGGTCAATAACCAATAGCGGGACCTGGATGCCCATATTGGCTCCTACATATTCTACGAAGATCTTTATCGGTCAGACCGCATAACAACATACGTTGTTCCCTTTGTCATCGGTATGTTACTTGCCCGAGATTTGATCGTCAGTATCCAATACTTAGTTCAATCTCGTTACCGGCAAGTCTCTTTACTCGTTCCGTAATACATCATCTCACAACTAACACATTAGTTGCAATGCTTGCAAGGCTTATGTGATGAGCATTACCGAGAGGGCCTAGAGATACCTCTCCGACAATCGGAGTGACAAATCCTAATCTCGAAATACGCCAACCCAACATCTACCTTTGGTGACACCTGTAGTACTCCTTTATAATCACCCAGTTACGTTGTGACGTTTGGTAGCACCCAAAGTGTTCCTCCGGCAAACGGGAGTTGCATAATCTCATAGTCAAAGGAACATGTATAAGTCATGGATAAAAGCAACAGCAACATACTAAACGATCGGGTGCTATGCTAATGGAATGGGTCATGTCAATCAGATCATTCAACTAATGATGTGACCTTGTTAATCAAATGACAACTCCTTTTGTCTATGGTTAGGAAACTTAACCATCTTTGATTAACAAGCTAGTCAAGTAGAGGCATACTAGTGACACTCTGTTTGTCTATGTATCCACACATGTATTATGTTTCCGGTTAATACAATTCTAGCATGAATAATAAACATTTATCATGATATAAGGAAATAAATAATAACTTTATTATTGCCTCTAGGGCATATTTCCTTCAAAGTAGATGCTGGAGCTGGTTGGGCTGGTGCTGTGGCTGGAGCTGAGGCGGTGGCTCTTGTGTCAGGAACTGGCACTGCAGACGACCTCGGACCTCGTGGCACTCTGGCAAATGCATCAGTGGTAGTCTTCCCTTTCTTCTCATGCATATCATCTTGAAGTTGCTCCACTCTAGACTGAATCTCTGTCACTTTGACATCCAAGTCATAAAACTTTTGTTCTACAATTCTCTCTAAGCTCTCCTGATTCTGATTGAGGGTGGTCAGTCCTTTCTCTATCCTCAGGGTGGATGCAATCAAGTAACTGAGCTGCTCTTGCTTGGTTTTCAAGAAATATTCAGATGCCTCCTCTTGAGTTGGCATCTTTGCAGCTTTCTCCTTCCTTGCCTTCTCCTTCTGTGCTTGTACATGGGCTGAAGATGGTTCATCCTTGTTCATCACAACTTCATTATCTTCAAAATCTGGATGAATAGGCAAATGTTCCTTGTCCAAGAGGTATATGCCTGTGCCCATCTTGGAGTTAATCAGCTCCTGGATCTGAGGGGCATATCCACAGCTCCTCTTCTGGTCTGCTGCAGTCCTCTTGATTGTTTCTACCATGAGGCTCATGACTTTGAATTTCTGTGGCACATCAAAGATATGAAGCAAGTTGATTGCATGGCCTCTGATCATCTTGTGATCACCTGACTTGGGCAACAAGGTGTGCCTCAATATCCAATTGATGGTTGGCAATCCTGACGGAAGATAATGTACTGATCCAAACTTGAAAGTGTCAAGTGCCTTGTTTGGGATCTCTTTGTACATATTTTACATAGAGTTGTGGTCCATCTTCTTCTTGGCATAAATGTCTAGGTCACCCTCATGCTCTTCTGGGGCATTGATAAGCTGTGCCCACTCAGCAACTGTTGATTGGTACCTCGTACCTTTAGACATCCATACAACTTTGCCATCTGGATAAAAATGTGCTGTGGAGTAGAACTGCATGATCAACTCTTCATTCCACTTTGTGAGCTTCTGCCCAACAAAGTCGGCTACTCCACATGCCTTTAAGCTGTCTTGCACTCCAGGGTAGTGCTCTTCATTGTCCTTGATGTATTCCCAGTCGACCCATCTCATATCACACATAATGGGCTTCTTGTCCAACAAGACCGTCTCATAGAAGTCCTGTTGTTCCTTAGTGTGGAACCTGTAGTCAACAGCAGTCCTCCTCCTGGTAGCATATGGATCCTCTGCTCCACACTTTCTCAGTCTTGAGTCTCTTCTGATCTTCATATCCTCAGCCACAGGATGAGCATCATTGTGGTCTGGGATCTTGGGCTTCAACTTTCTGAGAACTTGGCCTTCCTCTTCTTCTGCAGTGTTAGGCACTGGGGCCTTGTTCTTCTCAGCTGCTGGGATGCTCCTTGTATTTCTCTTTGGAGCTGTCTTGGCCTTTGATGCTGCCTTGGGTGCTTCCTTGGGCTTAGATGCAGTAGCCCCTGATTTGATAGCATCACCCATTAGCTTGGGTGCCTTAGGTGCTAGTGCAGCAACCTCTTCTTCTTCCTCATCAGAAGAATGTTGTTCAAATTCAGCCATGGGATCAACTTTCTTGCACCATCTGCCTCTTTTCCTTTCCTTCTTCCCTTCAGCAGCAACTGACCCTTTGGGTGCAGGCTTCTCAGGAATCTTTGTTGAGGCTCTGGCCTTTGGCATGGGCTGCCTGCCTGCTGGCCTTTTGACCATTAAGCCTGGCTTAGTGCTCTGTCTTGAGCCATGCTCCTTCCTGAGCACAACTTTCTTGGAAGTTGCTTCCTCTTCTGCCACATAGTCCTCATCCTCTGATTCTGAGGTTCTTTTCTTCCCATGTCTGGTGGCAGCTTTTGGCAGGTTACTGGGAGTGCCCCTGCTGCCTTCATCTGAAGAACTGGAGGGACTAGTGCCCTCACTCATCTGCACTGGCTGTTCTGACATGTTCTGGCTATCAATCTGGTCTGACATGATGAACAAGCTGACTGATGACCCTGTGAATAGTTTATAGATGAGGTGGAGTGGATGAGCATCACAAAATGCAGAGGTTTTTGCAAAAGAATGATTCAAAAACTTAGTTTTAGTTTCCCACAGATATCATTTCGGATCTACCGATTTTTAAACTCGGTGATACCGAAGCAGTTTCTGGCACCTAAACTGGTGAACTCGGTCAGACCGAGTCACAGTTCGGTGGCACCGACACTGCTAGGGTTTCACAAAGTTCCAAAATCGGTCACACCGATTAGCAATACTCAGTCAGACCGAGTCTCACTTGTGCAATGGCATGAGCCAAATCGGTGGGACCGAGTTTTTCAACTCGGTAGGTCCGAGATGGTTTTGGCGGAAACCTAACCCTAAAATTTAAGAATCAAACCTATTCTACGGATTCATTTACTGGATAGGAGTTTATCAAACGTGGCTAGAATCAATATGATCACAATGTGCTAGGAATCGGATTGGGGAATAGCACAAAGATCGAGTCCATACCCTAGTTCGGCGGAGACTCGCTACGGCGGCAACGACGGGGTTGAATCCCGTTGACGGCGACGGAGACCAGCGACTGGAGGCGGCTGGCGGCGAGGAGACGATCCGGAGACCACGTAGGCAGAGCGAGCTATCGCGCGGGCGAAAGGGTTCGAAGAAATTTCCAAATTTTTGCCCGTGTCTATATATAGCCCGACCCTGTCGGTGTGACCGAGTGGAACAACTCGGTGGCACGGAGATGCAAAACTGTATACAGTTATTGCAACTCGGTGTGACCGAATGGTTCAAATCAGTTGCACCGAGATCGAAAACATAGATCAACTTAATGATCTCGGTAAGACCGAAAGTGGGGTATCGGTCAGACCGAGAGTCACAAAGAGGTTTTGGAAGTTTAAGTCTATGACGAATCGGGGACTCCGAGTGCTCCTCACACAGAGTGGTTCGAATCTGACTTGATCAATTTTGTGATGTAGCATGAATAGAGTTTGAGACGAGAAAAGCATAGATAGCTAGAGAAGGTTCTTAGGCATTCTTGTCCATCCACTTGGCAAAAGAAAAATAAAGCCAAACAATCAAAACAACAAGTGGATGTCCTCGAATGAATAAAATATGCAACCAACATGCTCACACAATAAAATGGCAATTGAAATATGTGACAAAGCAGACAACCAATTCTAGCATCTATCAAGCAATTGGCGATGACTAGGTCATCTATATATGAGTATATTGACTTAGGAGTCAAAAGAGAACACTTGATCATAGGTCATACTCATCGTTTAAGCTCAAGTGGGGTTACCACTTTTACATAAAGCATTGTTGTGTTCACATCATTAGAGTTGCTTTAACTCAAGTCTTAGAGTAAAGCTCCCCCTAGATGTGATATCCCCCCTAAGAGGGATGAACTAACCTTGGGTTTTGTCGATGATGACTTCATGTAGATGTTGAAGATGTGGATGCTCAATGTTGATGTAGATCACTTGGAGCTATCCTTTTGAGTGAATTTCACTTTCAATACCTACATGGGTTAGTCCCACAAGGAACAAACAAGGATATCCATAGACATAGAGTGATGCACACACAAGATGATGTCTATGAAAGCTTTTAGGTTACCTTGTCCCTTGACTTACCAACAAGAGGGTTTGTGACTCCTTGACCTAGTGCAAGATGTGGAAGTTGATTGCACTTGTTCTTGCCAAAATGATAAGAGTGAAGTATGTTGGCGAAGTCACCCTCAAGAACTCTCTAGTTCTTCTTCTTTTGGATACACACCATGTTGATGGGAATCCTTGGAGTTGTAGTCGTACTTGATGAAGTGGAACTTGAAGTAGTCTTGGGAATCCACTTGACTAAGGTCTTAGGAGCTTCTTAAAATGCATCAATTTCCTCTTGAAGCTTGTCCTTGCCTTTTTGCTTGTAGTCTTGTGGTGGAAGATCATCTTGAGTTTGTGTCCCCTTGAAAGAAGTAGGATCATACTTCTCTTGTTGTGGAACAAACTTTGTCTTGGGGTATTGATCTTCTTCCCACTCAACTCCATTGGCATTGAACTTTCGTTCAAAGCCAACACCTTGATTCTTCCGGTGCCTTCCTTGCTTGCGTACAATTTCCTCGAATTGCTTACTACCGGCAAGGCTTTGTACACTCCTTTCTCTATGATTACCTTCAATAAGCTATTTTCTTGCTCAAGTGTAACTTGGCTAAGAGAATCATAAGTGGAATCAAGAGAACTACTAGAAGCAACAATATTGGATTTTACATAATCATTGTCACTACTAGAGGAAGAATCTTTCTTGTTCTTGTTACTAGACTTGACTTGAGGCATGTATGTGGATAAGAGTAAACGCTTGGCAATGTAAGAAGAACTTTTCTTGCGGAGATCATCATTGATTGCCTTTAAAAACTCATGCTCTTGCTCAAGATTGAGCTTTTCAAAGCGTAACTTCTCATGAGCTCTTAAAAGTTCTCGATGATCTTCGAAGATAGTTTCATGAGCTAACTTAAGAGTGTTTAGTTCTTTAGTTAGAGCCTCAATTTTCTCCTTATCATTGTCATTCGTTTTATCTTGATTAGCATGATTAATTGACGTTTCATCATAGTATTCATCACTAGAGTTGTCAACAAGTAAATCATCATCACCTAACAAGTCATCTTCATCACTATTAAAATCAACATACTCAGGGTGAGTTACCTTAGGACCTTTGGCCATGAAGCATCTTCCAATTCCTTCATTTGGTGAGTCAAATATGTCATAGGAGTTGGTTGGCACAAGTGCTAGATCGGCAACACCTTCATCTTGAGTATATTCGGAATCGGAGTGATAACTTCTCTCGGAGTGGTTGTCGGAGTCGGAGCCGGATACCCATTCACCAACATGAGCTTGATGTCTTCGTTTTGTGTAGCTCCTTGATGATTTTTCCTTTCTTTCCGACTCCTTGCTTCTCCGTGAGTATCTTCGTTCATAACGATCATCTCTACTCCTTCTCTCCCTTGATGGTGATTCTTCTCTTTTGCTTCTTCTTTTTGGAGAATCTTCTCTTCTTTTGTAGGGAGCCGTACACTCATTGGAATAGTGTCCGGGTCTTCCACAATTGTAGCAGTTTCGCTCTCGACTAGAAGATCTTTTGTCATTGTAGGACCTTGACTTGGAGCTTCTATCTTTGCTTCTACTCTTGTAGAACTTGTTGAAGTTCTTCACCATTAAGCTCAATTCTTCATTGAAGTTCTGTTTCTCACTTGATGATGTGGGGGCTTCACATGAGGCTTTGTAGGCACCACTTGATTTGTTGTGAAGTTCCTCTTTATCCTTGAGTGACATATCATGAGCAACAATTCTTCCTATGACCTCCGTTGGCTTGAGATCTTTGTAATTTGGCATCATTTGGATCAATGTGCACACGGTATCATATTTTCCATCCAAGGCTCTTAGGATCTTCTTGATGATGAATCAATCGGTCATCTCTTCACTCCCTAAGCCGGCAATCTCGTTTGTGATGAGAGCAAGCCTAGAGTACATTTCAGCGACACCTTCACCATCCTTCATTTTGAACTTGTCAAGTTGACTTTGAAGCACATCCAATTTGGATTCCTTGACGGAGTCGGTACCTTCATGCATATCAATCAAAGTATCCCAAATTTCCTTTGCATTCTCAAGACGGCTGATTTTGTTGAATTCTTCGGGGCACAATCTGTTGAAGAGAATATCATAAGCTTGAGCGTTGTATTGTAGCATGTTCAACTCATCCTCGGTAGCTTCACGGTTTGGTTCTTTCCCATCAAAGAAGTCACCTTGCAAACCAACACACACAATAGCCCAAACGGCGGGGTTATGTCCAAGAATATGCATTTTCATTTTATGCTTCCAACTAGCGAAATTAGTACCATCAAAGTAAGGACCTCTACGGTGATAATTTCCCTCGCTAGACGCCATACTCTCCTAGGTTGTGAAACCAAGGCTATGACCACCAAAAGCTATGGAAATCAAAGCAAATGGAGACCAAAGCTCTGGTATCACTTGTAGGATCGGAAGTATGTCTAGAGGAGGGGTGATTAGACTACTTGACCAAATAAAAACTTAACCTTTTCCCAATTTTAGTTCTTGGCTGATTTTAGCAACTTTTAGGACAAGTCAAGCAATCATCACATAATTCAAGCAAGCATGCAAAGAGTATATGAGCAGCGGAATGTAAAGCATGCTACTTGCAAGAATGTAAAGGGAAGGGTTTGGAGAATTCAAATGCAATTGGAGACACGGATGTTTTTCCCGTGGTTCGGATAGGTGGTGCTATCCTACATCCACGTTGATGGACACTTCAACCCACGAAGGGTAATGGTTGCGCGAGTCCACGAAGGGCTCCACCCACGAAGGGTCCACGAAGAAGCAACCTTTTCTATCGCACCATGGCCATCGCCCACGAAGGACTTGCCTCACTAGCGGTAGATCTTCACGAAGTAGGCGATCTCCTTTCCCTTACAAACTCCTTGGTTGAACTCCACAATCTTGTCGGAGGCTCCCAAGTGACACCTAGCCAATCTAGGAGACACCACTCTCCAAGAAGTAACAAATGGTGTGTTGATGATGAACTCCTTGCTCTTGTGCTTCAAATGATAGTCTCCCCAACATTCAACTCTCTCTCATAGGATTTGGATTTGGTGGAAAGAAGATTTGAGTGGAAAGCAACTTGGGGAAGGCTAGAGATCAAGATTCATATGGTAGGAATGGAATATCTTGGCCTCAACACAATGGTAGGTGGTTCTCTCTCAGAACATATGAGTTGGAAGTGTAGATGTGTTCTAATGGCTCTCTCCACGAATGAAGAGGAGGTGGAGGGGTATAAATAGCCTCCACACAAAATCCAACCGTTACACACAATTTACCAATCTCGGTGGGACCGAATCAACAAACTCGGTCGGACCGAAATAGTAAACCTAATGACCGTTAGAGATTTTCGGTGGGACTGACATGCAACTCGGTAGGACCGATATGGTTAGGGTTAGGGCATAACGTAATGTTGGTGAGACCGATTACACAAACTCGGTGAGACCGATTTGGTAATAGGCTAACCAGAGAGTTGGTCAGGTAAACTCGGTGGGACCGATTTGCTCTTTCGGTGAGACCGAAAAGTTACAAAAGGGAAACAGAGAGTTTACATTGCAATCTCGGTGGGACCGATCCGCTCTTTCGGTGAGATCGAAAAGTTACGAAAAGGAAACAGAGAAATTGCTATCCCATCTCGGTAAGACCGGGATCCCTATCGGTAGAACCGAATTGCTAGGGTTTGGCAGTGGCTTATGACATGTGAAACTCGGTGACGCCGGAAAGAAAGAATCGGTAGGACTGAGTTTGGCTTTGGGTTTAGGTCATTTGTGGATATGGGAAAGTGGCTGAGGATTTTGGAGCATATCATTAAGCACATGAAGGAAAAGGGTCATTAAGAAACACCTCATCCCTCCTTGATAGTATTGGCTTTTCCTATGGACTCACTGTGATCTTGGATCACTAAAATGTAAAATGAAGAGTCTTGAGCTTTTGAGCTTGAGCCAATCCTTTGTCCTTAGCATTTTGAGGGTTCCACTTTCACCATCCATGCCATGCCAATCATTGAGCTTTCCTGAAACAATTGTCTTGGAATAGCATTAGCTCAATGAGCTATATTTTGTTACGAATTACCAAAACCACCTAGGGATAGTTGCACTTTCAATGCTGTAACTTTGGCTTTGACGAGGGGTTGAATGAATCCGATCACGACTGTACGAGTAAGCCGCCTGTTGAGCCACCGCTGGCCAAAGAAGCTCCCCGACCCTCTGTATCTCCATCACAGCTGGAGACTTGCCTTCAACGGCGAGAGCCGCCAATCGCGTAGCCGCGGCAATCATATTGTCCAAAGGGTTAGAATAATGACCCGACGGCGTCAGCACTTGCTGAGGCGGGGCCAAATTCAAACGAGGCGGGTCTGCAACCTGTGGTTGAACCATCGCCCCGGTCACAGGCGCCTCGACAACCCGGTTTACACCGGGTGGGTAACTCGTTCCTGCTCCGGGTGTATTAAAAAGATTCCTTTCCTCAAACCCCATGGGTAGACGGGTCTGGTGCCTCCTCCTCATAATAGCGTTTGAAGCGTTCTGGTCCAAAGTGAGCCAGAATGACTCCGCCTGAATCCGTTGTGAAGCTACATCCAGGGCGGATCATTCTGTTGTCATCCTAGCATTCTTAGCATTAAACTCCTCCTTGGCTTGAGCAATCTCATCTCGCAGTTTCGTGCCATCCACTTTATGCTGTGCTTGATTCTCTGGTGTTACCTTTGCAGCCAATAAGTTTCGCGACATCCACTTTATGATGTGCTTGATTCTCTGGTGTTACCCTAGCTGTCGCTGCAGCGGTTGAACCGGAAGTCATAGCTGCAGCCGTTGATGAATTAAGTACCGGTTGTGTTGTTGGGGAACGTAGTAATTTCAAAAAAATTCCTACGCACACGCAAGATCATGGTGATGCATAGCAACGAGAGGGGAGAGTGTTGTCCACGTACCCTCTAAGACCGTAGCGGAAGCGTTGACACAACGTAGAGGAAGTAGTCGTACGTTCTCCTCGCGATCCAACCGATCACAGCACCGTTACTCCGGCACCTCCGAGTTCTTGGCACACGTTCAGCTCGATGACGATCCCCGGGCTCCGATCTAGCAAAGCGTCGAGGAAGAGTTCCGTCAGCACGACGGCGTGGTGACGATCTTGATGTGTTATCGGCGCAGGGCTTCGCCTAAGCACTGCAGCGATATGATCGAGGTGGAATTTGGTGGAAGGGGGCACCGCACACGGCTAAGGAAAGATCTCAATGATCAATTGTGTGTCATGGGGTGCCCCTACCCCCGTATATAAAGGAGCAAGGGAGGGGGTGGCCGGCCTAGGGTTAGGCGCGCCAGGGTGTGGAGTCCTACTAGGTCTCCAAGTCCTAGTAGGAGTCCACCAAGAGGGGAGGAAGGGAGAAGGAATAGGAGGAGTAGGAAAGGTGGTCGGCCCTCTTTTCCCTAGTCCAATTCGGACTAGAGGGGAGGGGGGGCGCAGCAGCCTTTTTCCTCTTCCCACTAAAGCCCATCAAGGCCCATTACTTCTCCCGTAATCCCGTAACTCCCCGGTACCTTCGAAAATACCCGAACCACTCAGAACCCTTCCGATGTCCGAATATAGTCGTCCAATATATTGATCTTTACGTCTCAACCATTTCGAGACTCCTCGTCATGTCCCCGATCTCATCCGGGACTCCGAACTCCTTCGGTACATCAAAACTCATAAACTCATAATATAACTGTCATCGAAACCTTAAGCGTGCGGACCCTACGGTTCGAGAACAATGTAGACATGACCGAGACATGTCTCCGGTCAATAACCAATAGCGGGACCTGGATGCCCATATTGGTTCCTACATATTCTACGAAGATCTTTATCGGTCAGACCGCATAACAACATACGTTGTTCCCTTTGTCATCGGTATGTTACTTGCCCGAGATTCGATCGTCGGTATCCAATACCTAGTTCAATCTCGTTATCGGCAAGTCTCTTTACTCGTTCCGTGATACATCATCTCACAACTAACACATTAGTTGCAATGCTTGCAAGGCTTATGTGATGTGCATTACCGAGAGGGCCCAGAGATACCTCTCCGACAATCGGAGTGACAAATCCTAATCTCGAAATACGCCAACCCAATATGTACCTTCGGAGACACCTGTAGAGCACCTTTATAATCACCCAGTTACGTTGTGACGTTTGGTAGCACACAAAGTGTTCCTACGGTAAACGGGAGTTGCATAATCTCATAGTTAAAGGAACATGTATAAGTCACGGATAAAAGCAATAGCAACATACTAAACGATCGGGTGCTATGCTAATGGAATGGGTCATGTCAATCAGATCATTCAACTAATGATGTGATCTCGTTAATCAAATAACAACTCTTTGTTCATGGCTAGGAAACATAACCATCTTTGATTAATGAGCTAGTCAAGTAGAGGCATACTAGTGACACTCTGTTTGTCTATGTATTCACACATGTATTATGTTTCTAGTTAATACAATTCTAGCATGAATAATAAACATTTATCATGATATAAGGAAATAAATAATAACTTTATTATTGCCTCTAGGGCATATTTCCTTCAGTCTCCCACTTGCACTAGAGTCAATAATCTAGATCACATCACCATGTGATTAACATCAATAGTTCACATCATCATGTGATTAACACCCATAGTTCACATCGATATGTGACCAACGCCCAAAGGGTTTACTAGATTCAGTAATCTAGTTCACATCGCTATGTGATTAACACCCAAAGAGTACTACGATGTGATCATGTTTTGCTTGTGAGAGAAATTTAGTCAACGGGTCTGCCACATTCAGATCCGTTATGTATTTTGCAATTTTCTATGTCTACAATGCTCTGCATGGAGCTACTTTAGCTAATTGCTCCCACTTTCAATATGTATCTAGATTGAGACTTAGAGTCATCTAGATTAGTGTCAAAACTTGCATCGACGTAACCTTTTACGACGAACCTTTTTGTCACCTCCATAATCGAGAAACATATCCTTATTTCACTAAGGATAATTTTGACCGTCGTCCAGTGATCTACTCCTAGATCACTATTGTACTCCCGTGCCAATCTCAGGGTAGGGTATACAATAGGTCTGGTACACAGCATGGCATACTTTATAGAACCTATGGCCAAAGCATAGGGAATGACTTTCATTCTCTTTCTATCTTCTGCCGTGGTCGGGCTTTGAGTCTTACTCAATTTCACACTTTGTAACACAGGCAAGAACTCTTTCTTTGACTGTTCCATTTTGAACTTCTTCAAAATCTTTTCAAGGTATGTACTTATTGAAAAACTTATCAAGCGTCTTGATCTATCTCTATAGATCTTGATGCTCAATATGTAAGCAGCTTCACCGAGGTCCTTCTTCGAAAAACTCCTTTCAAATACTCCTTTATGCTTCACAGAATAATTCTACAGTGTCCGTCTTCCTCTTCAAGATCCATTTATTTTCTTTGGCTTGCCGATCATCGGGCAAATCCATCAAAGTCCATACTTTGTTCTCATACATGGATCATATCTCAGATTTCATGGCCTCTAACCATTTCGCGGAATCTGGGCTCATCATCGCTTCCTCATAGTTCGCAAGTTCGTCATGGTCTAGTAACATGACTTCCAGAACAAGATTACCGTACCACTCTGGTGCGGATCTCACTCTGGTTTACTTACGAGATTCGGTAGTAACTTGATCTGAAGTTACATGATCATCATCATTAGCTTCCTCACTAATTGGTGTAGTAGTCACAAGAACAGATTTCTGTGATGAACTACTTTCCAATAAGGGAGAAGGTACAATTACCTTATCAAGTTTTCTACTTTCCTCCCACTCACTTCTTTCGAAAGAAACTCTTTCTCTAGAAAGTTTCCGAACTTAGCAACAAAAGTCTTGCCTTCGGATCTGTGATAGAAGGTGTATCCAACAGTTTCCTTTGGATATCCTATGAAGACACATTTCTCCGATTTGGGTTCGAGCTTATCAGGTTGAAGCTTTTTCACATAAGCATCGCAGCCCCAAACTTTAAGAAACGACAGCTTAGGTTTATTGCTAAACCATAGTTCATACGGTGTCGTCTCAACAGATTTAGATGGTGCCCCTTTTAACGTGAATGCAACTGTCTCTAATGCATGATCCCAAAACGATATTGGTAGATCGGTAAGATACATCATAGATTGTACTATATCTAATAAAGTACGGTTATGATGTTCGGACGCACCATTATGCTGTGGTGTTCCAGGTGGCATGAGTTTGTGAAACTATTCCACATTGTTTTAATTGAAGGCCAAACTCGTAACTTCAAATATTTGTCTCCGCGATCAGATCGTAGAAACCTTATTTTCTTGTCACGATGATTTTCACTTCACTCTAAAATTCTTTGAACTTTTCAAACGTTTCAAACTTATGTTTCATCAAGTAGATATACCCATATCTGCTCAAATCATCTGTGAAGGTTAGAAAATAATGATACTTGTCGCGAGCCTTAATATTCATCGGACCACATACATCAGTATGTATGATTTCCAACAAATCTGTTGCTTGCTCCATTGTTCCGGAGAACGATGTCTTAGTCATCTTGCCCATGAGGCACGGTTCGCAAGCATCAAGTGATTCATAATCAAGTGATTCCAAAAAATCCATCAGCATGGAGTTTCTTCATGCGCTTTACACCAATATGACCTAAACGGCAGTGCCACAAATAGGTTGCACTATCATTATTAACTTCGCATCTTTTGGCTTCAATATCATGAATACGTGTATCACTGCGATCGAGATCCAATGAACTATTTTCATTGGTGCGTATGACCATAGAAGGTTTTATTCATGTAAACAAAACAACAATTGTTCTCTAATTTAAATGAATAACTGTATTGCAATTAACATGATCAAATCATATTCATGCTCAACGCAAACACCAAATAACACTTATTTAGTTTCAACACTAATCCCGAAAGTATAGGGAGTGTGTGATGATGATCATATCAATCTTGGAACCACTTCCAACACACATCGTCACCTTGCCCTTTAACTAGTCTTTGTTCATTCTGCAACTCCCGTTTCGAGTTACTAAATTTTAGCAACTGAACTAGTACCAAATACTAAGGGGTTGCTATGAACACTAGTAAAGTACACATCAATAACATGTATATCAAATATACTTATGTTCACTTTGCCATCCTTCTTATCCGCCAATCACTTGGGGTAGTTCCGCTTCCAGTGACCAGTCCCTTTGCAGTAGAAGCACTTAGTCTCAGGCTTAGGACCAGACTTGGGCTTTTTCACTTGAGCAGCAACTTGCTTGCTGTTCTTTTTGAAGTTCCCCTTCTTTCCTTTTGCCCTTTTCTTGAAACTAGTGATCTTGTCAACCATCAACACTTGATGTTTTTCTTTGATTTCTACCTTCGCCGATTTTAGCATCGCGAAGAGCTTGGGAATATTCTCCGTTATCCCTTGCATATTATAGTTCATCACGAAGTTCTACTAACTTGGTGATGGTGACTAGAGAATTCTGTCAATCACTATCTTATCTGGAAGATTAACTCCCACTTGATTCAAGCGATTGTAGTACCCAGACAATCTGAGCACATGCTCACTAGTTGAGCGATTCTCCTCCATCTTTTAGCTATAGAACTTGTTGGAGACTTCATATCTCTCAACTCGGGTATTTGCTTGAAATATTAACTTCAACTCCTGGAACATCTTGTATGGTCCATGACGTTCAAAACGTCTTTGAAGTCCCGATTCTTAAGCCGTTAAGCATGGTGCACTAAACTATTAAGTAGTCATCATATTGAGCTAGCAAAACGTTCATAACGTCTGCATCTGCTCCTGCAATAGGTCCGTCACCTAGCGGTGCATCAAGGACATAATTCTTCTGTGCAGCAATGAGGATAAACCTTAGATCACGGATCCAATCCGCATCATTGCTACTAACATTTTTCAACACAATTTTCTCTAGGAACATATCAAAATAAACACAGGGAAGCAACAATGCGAGCTATTGATCTACAACATAGATATGCTAATACTACCAGGACTAAGTTCATGATAAATTTAAGTTCAATTAATCATATTACTTAAGAACTCCCACTTAGATAGACATCCCTCTAATCCTCTAAGTGATCACGTGATCCAAATCAACTAAACCATCTCCGATCATCACGTGAGATGGAGTAGTTTCAATGGTGAACATCTTATGTTGATCATATCTACTATATGATTCACGCTCGACCTTTCGGTCTCCGTGTTCCGAGGCCATATCTGTTATATGCTAGGCTCGTCAAGTTAAACCTGAGTATTCCGCGTGTGCAACTGTTTTGCACCCGTTGTATTTGAACGTAGAGCCTATCACACCCGATCATCACGTGGTGTCTCAGCACGAAGAACTTTCGCAACGGTGCATACTCAGGGAGAACACTTCTTGATAATTTAGTGAGAGATCATCTTATAATGCTACCGTCAATCAAAGCAAGATAAGATGCATAAAAAAGATAAACATCACATGCAATCAATATAAGTGATATGATATGGTCATCATCATCTTGTGCTTGTGATCTCCATCTCCGAAGCACCGTCATGATCATCATCGTCACCGGCGCGACACCTTGATCTCCATCGTAGCATCGTTGTCGTCTCGCCAATCTTATGCTTCCACGACTATCACTACCGCTTAGTAATAAAGTAAAGCATTACATCGCGATTGCATTGCATACAATAAAGCGACAACCATATGGCTCCTGCCAGTTGCCGATAACTCGGTTACAAAACATGATCATATCATACAATAAAATTTAGCATCATGTCTTGACCATATCACATCACAACATGCCCTGCAAAAACAAGTTAGACGTCCTCTACTTTGTTGTTGCAAGTTTTACGTGGCTGCTACGGGCTTAAGCAAGAACTCATCTTACCTACGCATCAAAACCACAACCATAGTTTGTCAAATAGACTCCGTTTTAACCTTCTCAAGGACCGGGCGTAGCCACACTCGGTTCAACTAAAGTTGGAGAGACAGTCTTCCGCAAGCCATCTATGTGCAAAGCACGTCGAGGGAACCGGTCTCGCATAAGCGTACGCGTAAGGTTGGTCCGGATCGTCTCGTCCAACAATACCACTGAACCAAAGTCTGACATGCTGGTAGGCAGTATGACTTGTATCGTCCACAACTCACTTGTGTTCTACTCGTGCAAATAACATCAAACCATAAAAACCTAGGCTCGGATGCCACTGTTGGGGAACGTAGTAATTTAAAAAAATTTCCTACGCACACGCAAGATCATGGTGATGCATAGCAACGAGAGGGGAGAGTGTTGTCTACGTACCCTCTTAGACCGAAGCGGAAGCGTTGACACAACATAGAGGAAGTAGTCGTACGTTCTCCTCGCGATCCAACCGATCACAACACCGTTACTCCGGCACCTCCGAGTTCTTGGCACACGTTCAGCTCGATGACGATCCCCGGGCTCCGATCCAGCAAAGCGTCGAGGAAGAGTTCCGTCAGCACGACGGCGTGGTGACGATCTTGATGTGTTATCGGCGCAGGGCTTCGCCTAAGCACTGCAGCGATATGATCGAGGTGGAATTTGGTGGAAGGGGACACCGCACACGGCTAAGGAAAGATCTCAATGATCAATTGTGTGTCATGGGGTGCCCCCTACCCCCGTATATAAAGGAGCAAGGGAGGGGGTGGCCGGCCTAGGGTTAGGCGCGCCAGGGTGTGGAGTCCTACTAGGTCTCCAAGTCCTAGTAGGAGTCCACCAAGAGGGGAGGAAGGGAGAAGGAATAGGAGGAGTAGGAAAGGTGGCCGGCCCCCTTTTCCCTAGTCCAATTCGGACTAGAGGGGAGGGGGGGCGCAGCAGCCTTTTTCCTCTTCCCACTAAAGCCCATCATGGCCCATTACTTCTCCCGTAATCCCGTAACTCCCCGGTACCTTCGAAAATACCCGAACCACTCAGAACCCTTCCGATGTCCGAATATAGTCGTCCAATATATCGATCTTTACGTCTCGACCATTTCGAGACTCCTCGTCATGTCCCCGATCTCATCCGGGACTCCGAACTCCTTCGGTACATCAAAACTCATAAACTCATAATATAACTGTCATCGAAACCTTAAGCGTGCGGACCCTACGGTTCGAGAACAATGTAGACATGACCGAGACATGTCTCCGGTCAATAACCAATAGCGGGACCTGGATGCCCATATTGGTTCCTACATATTCTACGAAGATCTTTATCGGTCAGACCGCATAACAACATACGTTGTTCCCTTTGTCATCGGTATGTTACTTGCCCGAGATTCGATCGTCGGTATCCAATACCTAGTTCAATCTCGTTATCGGCAAGTCTCTTTACTCGTTCCGTAATACATCATCTCACAACTAACACATTAGTTGCAATGCTTGCAAGGCTTATGTGATGTGCATTACCGAGAGGGCCCAGAGATACCTCTCCGACAATCGGAGTGACAAATCCTAATCTCGAAATACGCCAACCCAATATGTACCTTCGGAGACACCTGTAGAGCACCTTTATAATCACCCAGTTACGTTGTGACGTTTGGTAGCACACAAAGTGTTCCTACGGTAAACGGGAGTTGCATAATCTCATAGTTAAAGGAACATGTATAAGTCATGGATAAAAGCAATAGCAACATACTAAACGATCGGGTGCTATGCTAATGGAATGGGTCATGTCAATCAGATCATTCAACTAATGATGTGATCTCGTTAATCAAATAACAACTCTTTGTTCATTGCTAGGAAACATAACCATCTTTGATTAATGAGCTAGTCAAGTAGAGGCATACTAGTGACACTCTGTTTGTCTATGTATTCACACATGTATTATGTTTCCAGTTAATACAATTCTAGCATGAATAATAAACATTTATCATGATATAAGGAAATAAATAATAACTTTATTATTGCCTCTAGGGAATATTTCCTTCATGTGTGCAGGCCATGAAGATCGCGACTCTGTTCGGCGGCTCATAGGGGTCCGGAATACTGTCACCATCGGAACAGCCCCCAAGCCCGCCGTCTTGCAGTTGATACATTGAATTGGTCTCACCGGTTGAGAACTCTCCATCAGAATAGATTACCGTCTCTCCCCCAGACACAAATCCTTCCTCAAGATCCGCCCCATGGATGAAACCAACAAAAACGTGCTTCATGGTGGTTTGAACCTTGACAGGTCGTGCGCGCTGAGCCGTCTCGATGATGTCGGTGCAGGTGTCCGGCTCAGGCTATGACTCACCGATCTTGCCGATGAAGACGTGGATTCCACCGAAGGGGACCCGGTACCCGTACTCGATTGAACCGGCCTCGGGGCCCTAGCCAGCGTCGTCGATGTAGAGCTTGCCGCGACAGATCTTAGTCATCTGGCCGACGGCGTATCCCTTGATTCCTGCGAAGTTGCCCTTCAAGAACTCGAAACCACCGTGCGCTGGCCTCACAGTGGGCGCCAACTATCGTGGACTTAACACGGCAGATGCCCTAGCAAAAGGACTTAGGTGTGGAGCCATCGCAACTAGGTTAGCTTCAAGGGGTTAAATGGGACAAAGGACACAGAGAGTTTACCCAGGTGCGGCCCCTCTCAATGAGGTAAAAGCCTACTCCTGCTTTAGATTGTATTGCTTGGCTTCGATTACCAGGGAGCGAATACGCTTGACCTAGCTCTTTATTGATTGGTACTTGAGTTAACCCGCTGTCGGGTCACCCCTTTATATATAGGTTGATGCCCGGCGGCTTACAGAGTCCCGGCTGGCTCACACAAACGTGACTAGCTCGGTTTCTAACTAAGCTTGCCTTACAGAACAAGTTAAACTTATGGAGGCTCACATCCGTGAGCCTCAAGTCATCTCTGGGTCTTGGGCCTTCAATTGGCCTACTCTATGAACCGCCATCTTCACATCTTCTTGGACCTTATCGTGTCTCTTCATCTTTAAGCCGCCAGTGGCATGACCCGGCCCCTCCTCGGCGGGTCATACCCAATAGTTACATCCCCAACACCTATGGTTGTGAAATGTCAAATCCGAGTTGTGTTGGCTGTTGGATATTCTCTCCAGTACACCAGATTATGCAACGTGTGATGTCTAGAACATTCCATATCTGGCCATAAGCACCATCCATAATTATGAACCTCAAAACAAAGAGTCTACTTTTATTATAAAAAAATAGTATTCTTGTTTGTTCTAGACACTTCCATACATTAATTCTATAGCTACAATTCAATTCTCGATGAGAAGGATGACAAAAAACAAATCTACATCTTATTCTTAATGCAAATGTGACTCTGAATATACACTGTTGGGGATATAACTATTGGTTATGACCTGCCCAGGAGGGGCCGGGTCATACCACAGGCGGTTCACGAGAACAAAGCCCATGAAGATATTGAAGATGGCGGTTCACGAAGCAGGCTTACAAAAGGCCCGAAGCCCAAAGTCTACTTGAGGCCTACAGGTGTAAACCGCCATATATGTGTGACTTGTATTGTAAGGCATGTATAGTTAGTCACCGAGCCGGACACGTTGTATATGAGCCGGCCGGGACTCCATGAGCCGCTTGGCGTTAACCTGTGTATATAAGGGGACGACCCGGCGACGGTTTAGGGCAGAAAAACAAGACATCAAGAACTAGGTCAAGTGTATTCGCTCTGTGGTAATTGAAATCCTAGCAATACCACCTCAAACTGGACTAGGCTTTACCTTCACCGCAAGGGGCCCAACCAGTATAAACTCCTGTGTCCTTTGTCCCGTTTAACCCCTTTAAGCTAACGTAGTTGCGATGGCTCCATGACTAGGTCCTTCTACCAGGACATCTTCTGTGACAATTCCATGACAGTTGGCGCCCACCGTGGGGCCAGCGCACAGTGGTTTTGAGTTCTTACAGGGCAGCTTTGAAGGGATCAAGGGATACAATGTGGGCCGGATGACCAAGAGTCATCGCGGCTAGCTCCACATTGACGATGTAGGCTGGGGCCCCGAGGCCGGCTCAATCGAGTACGGGTACCGGGTCCCCTTCGGTGGAATCCACGTCTTCATTGGCAAGATCGGCAAACCGGGCCCTGAGTCGGACATCTGCACCGACATCATCGAGACGGCTCAGCGTGCACGACCCGCCCGGGTTCAGCCCACCATGAAACATGCCTTTGTTGGTTTCATCCATGGGGCAAAAATTGAGGATGGATCTGCATCTGGCGGTGAGACGACCATCTATTCTAATGGTGAGTCGTCCACGGGCGAGACCAACTCATTGTATCAACTGCAAGACGGCCGGCTTGGGGGCTGTTCCGACAGTGACAGTATTCCAGACCCCCGCGAGCCGCCGAACAGGGTAGCGATCTTTATGGCTGGTACACAGCCAGCGCTTGGTTCAACAACCGCGACGGCTATGACTTCCAGCTCGATGGCTGCGGCGGTGGCTGGTGCTTGCGGCTCTACCCGCCCGCCGGCTCGAGTTCTCACCGAATTGTTAGAGTCTTTGGCGACTCTGATGGGGGTGGAGATAACCCCGGACAACCAGGAACAGCACAAGGTGGATGTGGCTAAGCTGCAAGATGAGATAGCTCAAGCCAAGGAAGAGTTGGCGGCTGAAAACGCTAGGATGGCTGCAGAGCGGGCTGTCTTGGAGGCTCAGGCACAGCGGATCCAAGCAGACTTCTTCCAGCCCATGTTGGATCAGAATGCTTCAACTGAGGTTATGAGGAGGAGACACCGGAGTCATCTACCCCCAGTTTATGAGCCGAGGAACCTCTTCAACACGCCTGGAGCAGGGACCACTGACCCGCCGGTGGTAAACCGTATGGCTGAAGCACCTGGGGGTGGAGCGCCGGTTTAGCCATGAGTGATTGGTTCTCCATGTGTGAATAATACCCGCATGTTTTGACGCCGTCGGGTCATTATTCCAACCCTTTGGAAAATATGATTGCTTTGGCAACTCGGTTGTCGGCTCTGCCAGTTGAAGGCGAGTCTCCGACGATGGTTGAAACGCGGAGGGCCAGAGAACTTCTTCATACGACATTGGAGCAGCAAGCGGCTTATTCTTATAGTCGTGAGAAGATTCATTCAACCCCTCGTCCAAGCCGGAGTTACAGCAGGCACATTGACTCACCAGCGGTTTCAAGTACTGAACATCGCCGTAACCAGCCCCGTGGACATGACCCGGCGCACGGTGGTGCCAATGCCCAGACTCTAGCGGCTCATCAACACGCTCCGGCTTACCCGACGACTTCGATGGAGGCAGGCATGACCTCTAGAACCTTGGGTGTGCCATGTTTAGTGTCGGCTCTACGTAACGAGCGTTTGCCCAAGGATTTCAAGGGTCCTCGTAAGGTGCCTAATTACACAACAGATCAGCCTCCTGAAGCTTGGGTTGAGAGTTATGAGATGGCCATGGAGATGCTGGATGTTAGTGATGCTGCGTGTGCTAAGTATTTCACCATGATGTTGGAAGGGCCGGCTCGTACTTGATTAAAGGGGTTGCCCGCCAACTCCATTGAGTTGTGGGCCAAGTTGAAGGCCCGTTTTATTCAAAATTTCAAAGATACGTGCAAGTAGCCAATGTCAATCATGGATTTGGTTTCTTGTGTTCAAGGTGAGGGTGAGTCAACAACCAACTGGGTGCGTCGGGTCTCAACTATCATACACTCATCAGATAATATCAATGTCGGCTCAGCAGTTTTAATGTTGGAGAAAAATTGTTGTTTCCTCCCTCTCAAACAGAAGCTTGGGCGGCTTAAGCGTCATTGCAGTGACATGGGGGAGCTCATGGCAGCCCTTGTCAAGTATGCCGACTCTGATAGTACCAAGGACCCCGAGTCTGATGATGAAAGGTCGGGCAAGGGAAAGAAGAGTAGCGGCATGAAGGGGCAGCAGCACAACCCGGCCAGTCAGGGTGGCAACGGTAAGCACAGAGCTGATGGGAATTTAGACTTCATGGCCAACACTGGTGTTCGGAATAACAACCAGCATCATAAGGGGAGGCCGGCTCGGTCTGGAGGAGCAAAATTCACCCTCAAGGGAATAATGAATCAGCCGTGTCCGAAGCACGGAACACATGAAAAGCCATCTGCCCATTTGTGGAAGGATTGTTTTATCATGAAAGAGTTCAGGGATTCTCATCTTTTCCAGCACAACCATGGCCTGAATGACGGTTCAGGGTCCGACCCTCATGGTCTGGGTCATGGAGGTGGCGGTTCAAATTCCGGTTTTCAAGGCCGAGGTAATCAGGGTGGTTACAACCAATAGAATAAGCAGGTGAATCAGCAGCAGCAGTCTGGCTATCAGAGTAACCAGAAGCAATTAAATAGTGGGCAGTACCACGTCTTCACCATGAGTTTATGTAAGCGGGATCAGAAGCTCCATAAAAGGGCAGTGAACGCCGTTGAACCGGCGGTGCCCCATTACTTGCGATGGTTTGAATACCCTATTCTCTGGAGCCGTGAGGATCACCCACCCCGGGTTAATTATCCGGGTCACTTGGCACTGGTAGTAGCACCGCAGGTTGGAGGATACAAATTCACTAAGGTACTCATGGATGGAGGCAGTAGCATCAATATCCTTTACTATGAAACTTTCCTTCGCATGGGATTGACCGACAAAAACCTTAAGCCGTCAAACACTGCTTTTCACGATGTGGTGCCTGGTAAGTCGACATATCCAGTGGGTAAAATATCTTTGGAGGTTGCCTTTGGAGATGAGTATGATTCCAGATCTGAGATGTTGATCTTTGAAGTGGTTAAAATCAAGAGCCCTTATCATGCCCTGTTTGGGCGGCCGGCTTACGCTAAGTTCATGGCAAGGCCTTGTTATGTTTATTTGCAGCTGAAGATGTCGGGTCACAAGGGCACTATCACAGTGCATGGGAGTTGCAAGATAGCCTTGGAGTGTGAAGAAGGCGATGGTGCTTATGCTAAGTCTGTTTGTGCAACAGAGGATCTGAAATTTTACAAGGATAATGTTGACCTGGCGGATATGACGTCCTTGAAGAAGCCGACCATAGAGCACGACCCCTTGTTGAAGTTTAAGTCAGCAGATGACACCAAGCTAGTTGACTTCGTTCCTGGCGATTCATCTAAGCAGTTCAGCATTAGTGCTAACCTGGATCCGAAATAGGAAAGCACGCTCATCGAGTTCATCCACGAGAACCGGGACAGTTTTGCATGGAAGCCTTCAGACATGCCAGGTGTACAGAGGGAACTCGCTGAGCACACTCTCAATATAGATCCAAAGTTTAAACCGGTCAAGCAATTCCTTCGCCGTTTAGTTGAAGATAGGCGCAAGGCTATTGGTGAAGAAGTGGCCCGGCTCTTGGTGGCTGGCTTTATCGTTGAAGTTTTTCATCCTGAGTGGTTGACTAACCCGGTACTTAAGAAAAACGGCACCTGGAGCATGTGTGTGGATTATACGGACTTAAACAAGGCTTGCCCGGCTGATCCCTTTGCTCTCCCCATATTGATTAGATTATTGATGCTACGGTGGGTTGTGAGCGTTTGAGCTTTTTGGATGCTTATTCTGGTTATCATCAGATCAAGATGGCAGTTAAGGACCATGAGAAGACAACCTTTATTACTCCCTTTGGAGCCTTCTGTTACGTGTCTATGCCTTTTGGGCTCAAGAGTGCCCAGGTGACTTACCAGCTGTGTGTGCAAAATTGCCTTTATGATCAAATTGGGCGCAATGTTCACACTTATGTGGATCATATTGTGGTAAAGTCCAGGAAGAAGGAGACCCTGATAGATGATTTAAAGGAGACCTTTGACAATCTCCGGGTCTACAAGATGATGCTTAACCCGGCCAAGTGTGTTTTTGGTGTGCCAGCATGCAAGCTCTTGGGTTTTCTGGTTTCGGGATGGGGTATTGAAGCTAACCCGGAGAAGATAAAGGCTATCACCTCTCTGGCTAAGCCGACGTGTATCAATGATGTTCAGTGTTTGGCAGGTCGAATTACGGCCTTAAGCCGGTTCATAAGCCGGTTGGGTGAGAAGGCTATCCCTCTGTACCAGATGATGAAGAAGACAGGCCACTTTGTCTAGAGTGATGCTGCTGATCAGGCATTTGATGCTTTGAAAAAACAATTGGCTGAGCCGTCGGTTCTTGCTGCTCCCATTGATAAGGAGCCTTTGTTGTCATATGTGGCAGCCAATAGCCGAGCTGTTAGTGTAGCCATTGTGGTGGAAAGGAAGGAATCAGGCAAGGAGCATCCGGTTCAGCGGCCGATTTACTACATCAGTGAGGTGCTTATTGAGTCCAAGCAGAGGTATCCGCATTGGCAGAAGCTTTCGTATGGGGTGTTCATGCACTACAAAAAAAAGACACATCCGTGACATTTTGGGCCGAACGGATTTTTTTCTGTCATACATATGACACTTCTATGACGATAATTGTGACAAAACCCGGTATCATCATAGATGTGGTGGGCTCCTACTTCTATGACAAAAAATCATGACAGAAAATGGGCTTTTCGTCCTGGGCGGGCCGGAGACGCAGCTGCATGACATTCTTTGGGCCGTCCATGACGGAAAAAAACCATGGTAGAAGCGAGGGGGAGGAAAATTTCGGGGAGTTCCCGGTTATGGTGGGAGGTCGGGGGCCGAGCGATGCGCGTTTCTCTCGTACACATACGCGCGTGTGTGCGAGGCGTTGGCTCTAACTGAACCCGAGCGAGGCGTTGGGCTCTAACTGAACCCGAGCGATTGCACTGCAGGCTACACGTTACTAAACCCAAGCGATCGATCGATGGCTGTTAACTGAACCCGATCGAGCGATTCCTTGTCTACTGCTGCTAACTGAAGCCGATCGATGCTGCCTCTGGATGAACGGTGAGCGTTGCGGGGGGTGGATGAACAGTGAGCGGTGGCGTTGCCTCTGGATGAACAGGACCCCGTGGTGTGGTGGAGGGCTGGATGAACAGGAGACGGTGGAGGGGTGCCCGTGGAGGGGTGGATGAACAGGACCCCGTGGTGTGGAGGGCAGGATGAACAGTAGACGGTGGAGGGGTGCCCGTGGAGGGGTGGTTGAACAGGACCCCATGGTGTGGAGGGTAGGATGAACAGTAGACGGTGGAGGGGTGGTTGAACAGTAGCCGGTGGAGTAGCGCGCGGTGGAGGCTGGATGAACAGGAGCCCGTGGAGGCTGGAGGAGGTCGACGGTGGATGAACAGTAGCTCGTGGAGGCTGGAGGGGGTCGACGGTGGAGATGAACAATATCCTGTGGAGTCCCGTTTTGTGGTACGCCACACCCCTCCCGATGAACAGGACCCCCGTTTCGACCGTAGCGCTCCAACACAAGTCCGTTTCCTCCATTTTGTGGTATGCCACACCCCTCCCGATCAACAGGACCCCCGTTTCGACTGTAGGAGGTCCGTTTCCTCCGTTTTGCGGTACGCCACACCCCTCCCGATCAACAGGACCCCCGTTTCGACCGTAGCGCTCCAACACAAGTCCGTTTCCTCCGTTTTGCGGTACGCCAGACCCCTCCCGATCAACAGGACCCCCGTTTCGACCGTAGGAGGTCCGTTTCCTCCGTTGTGCGGTACGCCAGGCCTCGTTTCCATCGCCTCTTCCATCCAAGCCCTCCCGATGAACACGACCACGCATTCCGTTCCGACCCAGCCGTGTTGCCTCCCGATGAACACGACGCATTCCGTTGCCTCCCCATGAACACGACGCATTCCGTTGCCTCCCCATGAACACGACAACGACGTTGTTTCTCCGTTCCGACCCAGCCATGTACACGAGCCCTCGCCGTACGTATGCGCGAGTAGGCGTTCGAGACCCCGCCCGTTTGTACACATACGTGGCCGTATTTTCTTTCTTGCACCCTGGCCGATGTACGTACGTGTACATGCTACGTGCGCGCCTCTACTACAACACGTGCACGCCTCTACATCGACCAGTATATATGTACGTACACGTTCGCGACCAGAATGACAACGCTACGTACGCTTCGACTAGGTGGGTCCCGACTGTCAGGCACTTCCTTGCCTGTGAAGATGTAGCTGGTGGGTCCCAGCAGTCAGGGGGCGAATTGTTTTTTTTGCCCAGACGCACTTCCTTGCATGCGAAGATGTAGCTGGTGGGTCCCAGCAGTCAGGGGGCCGGTGGGTCCCAGCAGTCAGGGGGGCGAATCGTTTTGGTTTTCTTTTTTTTACCCGGACGCACTTCCTTGCGTGAGAAGATGTAGCTGGTGGGTCCTAGCAGTCAGGGGGTGAATCGTTTTTTTTTTGCCTGGACACACTTCCTTGCGTGCGAATGTGTAGCTGGTGGGTCCCAGCAGTCAGGGGGGAAACGTTTTTTTCGCGAAATATGGTGGCCCGTCCGGTGGGTCCCTGCTGTCAGGTGGAGGAATCATTATTTTCCGCGTAATAAGGAGGCACTTCCTTGCTGCCGCCGTGGACCTAGCTGTCAGCCTCTCCACGTACAGTCCATGTCCGATGGAAGTCGTTCCTTGACCACGTTGACCACGCCGCGCCGAGAGCACCAGGGCGGTGGACGGCGGCGAGGCCTAGGAAGGGGACGACGCGGAGCCGGTGAAGACGCGGCAGTGGATGCCCATGCGGAGAGGAGTATGAGGGTTCACTCGTTCGGATGCGGTGTGAGGCTGCCGTCGCCGAAGGGCCTGGCCAGCGGTGGGAATAGTAGGGGGCGGTGAGGCCTCCGCTGCAGCACAGCCGGCCACGTGAGGCAGGAGCAGGCGGCACGACCGGCGCTGCTTTGGGCGGCTGGAGCAAGAAGACCAGAGGTTGAAGAAGCACTACGGCCGTTGGATGGACATTCTACGGTCACTGTAGCTAGAATCGTTTATATATTGACTAAGTCGACAAAGCCCTTGGTACGTCAACTTAGTAGGCCCACAGGTCAGCTTCCGAAACGGTGCGCCCCAGATGGCAGGGGGAGGAATCATTTTTTGGGCAGGTGAAGCTAGAATATCCGAGATTGAAGAAGAAGCACGGCATCCTTTGGATGGACATCCAACGACCACTGCTGCTAGAACCGTGTGTTGACTATAAGTTGACAAAGCCTTGCATACGCATCAACTCTGTTTTTTTAGTGGACACGTCAACTTAGTAAGGCCAGAAGTGTGTGGCAGAGAACTTATAGCCCATTTGAGATTTGTAAGAATGGGTACCCCATTTTTGAATTCTAATGGAATTTACTACAGCCCGTTTACAGTTTGTTAAAAGTACGACCCATTTCAACCAACCGTTCAAACCAGAATTCAATAAAATTTCCCACATTTTGATGGGATACGAAATATTTTTATCCCGAAGTTTCTAGTCAGATTAAATAAATTTATATTACGTAAAAATCCAACGAAACATTGCGCTCGCAACAATTAATGAAATTAAAATTTTCAATATCCAAAAATAATATTTTATAAAGTAATCATGTGTTTGGTGCATTTTTTTTATAGTTACTGCCCAGTTTTTATAATTACATCCCATTTATTATTTCTTAAAGCCCATTTTCTTGTTAAGCCTAATGCATCCCTGCTAGGAAAGATTTGCAGCCCAGCGGGGCGGAGAATAACAACTTGACCTTGCCTGGGTATTCCTAAAAAAAATTATAGCTGGGCTAGCCATTTTCAGCTTGAAAAAAATTAATATCTGGGCTGGATATCTGGCCTAGGCTAGACGGGCCACAGCCCGCCCAGTTAATACCTGCAGCGATGTTTTCATTGTTGTTCAAAGGAGAAAAATTAATATCTGGGTTAAACATCGAAAAACTCTGCAGTGCTCACACCTCAAAAACACAAAATACTGCTCGGGCTGCTTGGTCCCAGCTGTGGGCCGCTTCTTGTGCAATTCTCTCGTTTATTGACTACTACATAGGTTGACAATGGTGTGGGACGGTGATGTCAGGAAACCAGGGGAAGCAAAATAAATTACTCCACGGAGCGCTTCCACCTCTGCCTCGTTGTCTCCCGTGGAAACCCCTTTCCTCCCTTTTTTTGCTCGGGAAGGACCAATGCATGCAGCACGTCCATGCGGTTATTAGGCAAGAAATAAAAGCGCTTTGCATGCTATGAATTACAATGGCCTGCATGGGTAGCTAATAAGGCATGTTCTTAACTGTTGTGATTAAATGTTGTGTTTAGAAGAGAGAAATATTCCTCTTTTCCACCAATCTGCTTGCACCTAGGTCGTGATGCACCTTCTAATACGTCTTATTCACCTAGACGGAGGGAGTATAGTTTTATACACACACACACACATACACACACACACATATATATATGGAGGCACTTGCGTACATGAGGCTATGGACCTGGTGGGTCCCCATTGTCATCCTCTCAAAGTAAAGTCATCTCCTCGCCCGCGCGCGCTTTTCGCCCGAAACAGTCAGCGCCGCCCGCACCGCTTCCCGGTGCAGGCCATTGCTCCGCCTTCAAATGACACAAGTGCCATCCGCCCGCCCATCTGCCGCCCACATTAATGATACGCGGTTGCCGAGGTGGATACTCCGGCGCCACACGTCCGTCCCTCCGCCCGCCCACCATTGCTATATAAACTGCTGCGCCGGCCATAGCCGCAGTCATCCGCATTCGTTCCCTTTCTCCTGTCCACACCACTACTGCCCACCATGGCTTCCTCACGCTCTAGCGCTCTTCGGGACGGGCGGACTACGGGCCACAAGGAGATGGCAGCCATTGCTGCCGATCGACTGGTCGGCAGGCAGCCGAAGGACGACGACGTCCCAATGGAGAACATGGTAGTCGATGATCCGGCGCCAACCCCCTCCTCCGCGCCATCCTCGCCGGTGCATTGGACCATGACCATCGGCAAGGCCCGTGCCCAATATATGGACAGTGTGAGGCAGATGCGTCAGGAGTAGTTCTGGGAGGCGCAGGCCGACGCCGCCTACAACCACCATCTCCTCCAGGAGCACCTGCAGGCGGAGGAGCAGATCGCCGCGGAGCGGGCGGAGCAGGAGGCGCTGCTCGACTCGTACCGCTCTGCCCGCAAGGGCCGCCTCGAGCGCTGGCGGTACCGCATGCGGGTGGCGGAGGCTGCGTCCGCCTACAAAGAGGCTAGCAAAGAGGGTGATGAAGCGGGCAAGGCACTATTTGGCGATACCGAGGACGAGGCAGATGACAATGCCGGCTCCAACGAGTCCCCGCTCCGCTGGCGTCGACGAGGCCCTGCTCCGCTGAGGCCCCGCGGCGCCAACAACGAGGCAGAGGACACCGCCGGCTCCGCCGAGGCCTCGCCCCGCCAACAACGAGGCAGAGGACATCGTCGGCTAAGCTGAGGCCCCACCCTATCGGCAATGCGTGGGAGGATTTCCACCGCTCCGCTGAGGCGCTGCCCGCCGACAAAGATTCAGAGGACATCGTCGGCTCCGCCGAGGCCCCGCCCCGCTGCCAACGAGGCCGCGCCACATAGAAAACGAGGAAGAGTAGAACACGGTAGATCGCCGCCGCTCGAGTCCAAGTAAGGCCACCGCTGCTACCCTCCTATTGAAGCCAAGCTAGGCGGGTTGACCATTGACGGCCGGTTAGCTTCTTAGCGGCGCTGACGTGGAGTCGGGGAGTTGTGCTGGAGAATAACGCTGCTGATCATTAGGCTCCTAGTTGCCCTAATTGCTATGACAAGCTAGGCCGGTTAATTAATTATACATCCAGCGCACCCCTTTATAGTTGAAATGTAATGAAATTAGGCATGTTTATATGAAATCCGACCGTGTATGAATGAATTTATTTCGATTAGTTCGAATTCTTGTATCACTGGCATTGGATGAACATGCAAAACAATACGTATTAGCATTATTCCTAGGGCGATCACCTCGTTTGCAGCAGTTTCACATGTACTCCCTCCGATCCTTTCTAGCTTGCATACAAGTTTTGTCTGCAGTCAAAGTATCTCTACTTTGACCAATCTTATACAAAAAAGTATGCACTTACACAATGTGCGAAGTAAAAAGGAACAGAAGGAGTACAAAGAGTTTGAGTAGCTTTTTTGTGTTTCTGTACATTGCAATCAAACACACAGGCCTGGCAATCCATAGAGAACATTCAAAACAATCCATGATTATGCATCTCAGCGACTCACATGTCAGAGGCAATATTTACTTCACAACTAAAGTATAAAGAAAAAATTGATCGACGTTGCTGACAGCAAAGGGCGTCCCATTCGAAAATATCAAACGCATGTCTTGCTAAAATCAATGAGCAAAATTTGACAAGGTTGTCCCATTCCAAAATATCAAATGCCTGCGATTGTGGAATGGGTAGAGTTTGCCATCAGTTCGGACATTGACATGGCACCTCGTGCTAAATAAACCAGTTGTTCTTTTTGTGCAGTTCCACCAAAATCAACCAAATTCGCGTGTAGTTTGTATGATTTGGCCCTTATATGTTGCAACGCCTTGAAATTATAGGCACCTCCTTTCTTGTGGTGGAAATGAATGATTCGATGTATTCATGAGCATTTTGTGCAGTTCCCATTGAAATCAAGCTGAGCACCCCTGTTTGCACAAATACAAAAAAGTGATTAGTATAGAGCAAACTGTACTATGAATTGACAGTTTCAACAGGCACATACATGGTCCGTGTAGAGCACACTTTTAGAAAAATGGAACTCACCAGAAAGAATCCTAGAACAACAGCAAAAAAATGGAGATTTTGTCAGTCCTTCTGAGCTGAAGTTAGTTTGGTCTTGTGGGGAGTAATGTAACCATCCTTCAACTGCTCCTTCTGATGATAAGATAGACAGGGCTTCTTCATCCTGGCATAATCGGAACTAATCACTTCAGGTACTCCATATTCTTCTTCAGAGGAAGATGATCCTATTGTGCAATGACAAGAGGACTACTAAATGCTAGCATCACAGTTTGCTCGAAAAAAGGAAAGGAAATATTTAAAACAGCATAGATGAAGCACTTCTCAAGGACAATACCACTTTTTCATGACAGTATCTAAACAGTAGCACAACACCAATAGAGATGACAAAGCTCAATCATATGGATGAAATCAGTGGGTGAGTACCAACCTTTGTCAGCAGGCTTATTGTGTAGAGCATACAGATGAAGCATTTCTCCGGAACCATCTGTTGCTATCTACGATGGTGACCAAGCTTACTATATACTCCTCGATTAGTTTAATGTTCCCAACATCTTCTTGTGCAGTTCCACTATATATGGTATCTTCAAAGAAGATCCCTGTTTGCACAAGTAGAGATAATTACATATTACATTAAGAGTGGCATCAAATCAGTGGCAAAACATTTGCTCGTTCCAGCCATAGCAATAAATTAAGATGCAAAACTATATCATTACTTGTGCCATCACAGTTCCAATGCTTCATTACAGCACCGGGAGTTGATTTTTGTTTTTCTTCCCCTTGTTCTTCCCCTTCATCACTTGGTTCAATAACTAACAAGCTTCGCCTTCAATGTAAGATTTGGCATGTCAATTAGGGAGCACAAGTATAGTATTAAACTTAATTTTCTGATGAAAGTGGCAAAATACAGGCCAGTAGTTGTCAAATATCCATATCTTACCTCAATGGGATATTACGGTGCACATACAGATTGGAAGTCTTGTCTCCATTTGTGCAGTTCACTAAAATCAAGCAACATTATCGTACAAGTAGCACAACATATGAATGCACACTGCAGAATCATGTGAAAGAAGGCTAGTACTGACCTCTCATGATGCGGAATTCAAACAACTCACAAGAAGAAGATCTGAACCAAATTCGCCTTAACGGATAGGAAGTAAGATCTCCTCTTGTGCAGTTCCACTAAGATCAAGCAATCAAGCAACGTTGTCGGTGTGACATTTTGGTTCAACTACACAAAACACTCTTAAAACAAAAGTGTTTTGTGCAGTGCAACAAAAGGTCACAATGGCAACGAGGTGAAGCAGATAACCCTGTTTACACAGAGGTGCAAAGGAAACAATTAGTGGTCAATAACGGTGGATGACACAGAAGCCAATAAAAAGAAGCATCTACATTATCTAAATGTGAAAGAAAGCAAGACAGTAGCATTTCTCAAACGGTGGCATTGATTAATATTAACATAGAGATTATATTAACAATAAAATTTGTTAAACATGTAATTTGCTTTTAACTTGGCATTGCATCAATTTTGCAGCGGCATTATTAGAGGGTGTTTGTTTACAGGGACATTTTGGTGTAGGGATTAAAAAAACTCCGTGTCAGTCCGTGTTGGTCCCAGTTTTGTTATCAGATGCCTTTCCCTATGTGAGCGCAGCAAATCTAGTCCTGCTCAAACTCTACAGCCTTGTCCCTTCCTTTCCTTTTTGAACTAGTACTTTTGCCCCTTCCTTTCCTTTTTAACCAAGTCCTAGATTTATGCGATACAACTTTCCCCACTACTTTCCACCATTCCTTTCCTCTTTGAACCACGTCCTAGATTAATGCTATACAACTTTCCCCCTTCATTTCCTCTTTGAACCACGTCCGAGATTCATGCTATATACTACTTTTCCCACTCCTTTCCTCTTTGAACCGCATCCTAGATTCATGGTATACATGCAGCTAGAGCAATGCATGTGGAGTAAGTAGATTATACCTTAAGGTTCTTGGGGCGTGGTTCAGCGGGCGACGGAACGGCGGCGAAGAAGAAGGGGTCGGAGGCCCTCCCGCGCCGCCGCTGGGTGGAAAGTGAATAGCTGCGCCGGTAGTCCCTCGCCGACGGCGACAACGTTAAGCCTCCTTCACTTCCCGGCGGACGGATCCTGCCGGCTCTTTGAGCAGCAGTGAGGGGAGAGAGAGGCCAACGAAGTCTTGTTTAGATCTGGAAAGGGCGAGAGAGTGTGAAGAGAGCAACTACAAGCGCTAAGGCTCCAGCGGGTGAGGGCGAGAGAGTGTGAAGAGAGCAATTACAAGCGCTGAGGCTCCAGCGTGTATATATATACTGGAGAGACAGTGTGAAGCGTGCAAACCCTAGAAAACATTTTGACCAGTCAAAGAATCCTCCTGGCACAAATTATGCTCAAGTGTAGTTATCGAACCCGAGACCTCAAGTTTGATGAGCGAACAGGCTAACCAGCTACACAACCCTCCTGTTATGTTCAACGAGAGGGAAATAACCTTTTATACATTCTTGAATCCTTATTATAACATGCACACAAATTTTGGACGCTTGTATTCGACTTAAGTCAGTGTGGCACCGTATCTCGTATACTTACTACTCCCTCCGTCTAGGTGTAATAAGTCACGTTAGAAGGTGCAACGGGACCAAGGTGTGTGTGTGTGTGTGTGTAACAGCATGTGTGTGTCAGAGAGAGCGACAGATCGACCTACTCCTACAGAGAGATATTGTGTAGTGTACGATTTTAGCCGCGAGAGTCGGTGCATCCTCTCGTTTCCGGGCGTGTCCGGTAGGGACATGCGGACAGCTGCCACGACCGCTCCTGACCAGCCTGGCCCACCCAAAGCCCCTCCATCGCCCGCGCGCGCTTCCCGCCCGAAACGGTCAGCGCCGCTCCAAAGTATCGGTGCCGCATTCATGCCCGGGCAGAGCGGACGCGACCTCTCACTGGCGCAAGAGTGATGGTTGCTTCGTCCGTCCAACTTACTGCTGGGTCTATTTGATTTGACGGCTTATTGGTCTTTATTACTGAGGTCGTAGGACTGCTGGATGTCCCACGCTTTCGGCGAAAGGAGTTATACCTACTAGTTTACAATTTTCTCCATTCTTACAGCGGAGGCGTGCAAGACCAGTGAAAACACGCAGGCTCAGTGATTCGCATGTGGTTCATGGTGAAATCTCTACAAAGACTTATATTTAGGAACGGAGGAAGTACTAGTATAGTATGTACTGTAATTTATCAGCGAGATAAATTTGTACAATGCTATGAAGCTTCCAGCTTCTGTTACATGTATCTTGCGTCCAAGGTTGCCCGTTGCATCAAATACAAAGGAGACTAACATGCATGCTATTGCATCTCAATGATTGACAGATCATAGCAAATATGTACTCCCTCCGTTCCAAAATAAGTTTCTCAACTTTGTGCAAACTTTGGTACATAGTTGTACTACTACTAAAGTTGACACTTATTTTGGAACAGAGGCAGCTAAAGAAAAAAAAACGATCCATGTAGTCCCTAGCCCTTGAACTGTGAACCCTGATGTCGGTGTCAAAACCGGCGGATCTCGGGTAGGGGGTCCCGAACTGTGCGTCTAGGCGGATGGTAACAGGAGACAAGGGACACAATGTTTTACCCAGGTTCAGGCCCTCTCGATGTAGGTAAAACCCTATGTCCTGCTTGATTAATATTGATGAGATGGGTAGTACAAGAGTAGATCTACCACGAGATCGAGAAGGCTAAACCCTAGAAGCTAGCCTATGGTATGATTGTTGTATGTTGTCCTACGGACTAAAGCCCTTCGGTTTATATAGACACCGTAGAGGGTTAGGGTTACACAAAGTCGGTTACAATGGTAGGAGATCTAAATATCCGCATCGCCAAGCTTGCCTTCCACGCCAAGGAAAGTCCCTTCCGGACACGGGACGAAGTCTTCAATCTTGTATCTTCATAGTCCAGGAGTCCGGCTGAAGGTATAGTCCGGCTATCCGGACACCCCCTAATCCAGGACTCCCTCAGTAGCCCCTGAACCAGGCTTCAATGACGACGAGTCCGGCGCGCAGATTGTCTTCGGCATTGCAAGGCGGGTTCCTCCTCCAAGTACTTCATAGAAGATTTTGAACACAAAAGACGGTGTCCGACTCTGCAAAATAAGTTTCCACATATTGCCATAGAGAGAATAATATTTACACAAATCTAATCTGCTGACGTATTCCGCAGCGTGACATCACACCACGGCCAAGTCTTTATTCGAGTCGTTTTTACTCCCCCACCTCAGCGCATTTCGCGAGGGGGTTTCCTTGGCACGTCTTGTCAAAGCAGAGATCATGGCCCCTTTATTTACGGGATTCTCATCCATACGAACATGGGTAACCCAATCGTGCCCGTTGGCCTGTCCTCTTGATTAAAGGCAAGTCCCAAACGGTTACGGGGAGGGCCATTGGTATTCAATCTCTTATAAAGAGACCAAGGCCTTACTCCTTTCTTACAATCTCAAACGATTTCGCCCTTCACCTCGAGTTCCAACTCCCAAGGCTCCAAATTTCGGACGCTTCGGATCTTCGACATGGTTTAGATTATGAAGATCTAGCTAGAGCTAGAAATGTAATGTGATTTGAAATCAAAATAAAGTGGATTCAAAAAATCTAGTTGGAGTTCATATAGGAGTACACATAGTTCATATGTAACTCGAGACTAATAATGTGGTGTGTTGTGAAGATAATACACAAACGATGGTTTGACTTGACAATAATGATGATTGTAGATCTTGTTAAAATAGAGAAAGGAATTCAAATGCTTTGACTTCACAACAATCATTACTGTAGATCTTATTCAAATAGAGAAACGAATTCAAATTTAGTTCATATTGAAGCGGTAGTATATACGTTTGGAATGCACTAAAACGTTCATTTGAGTAGTAGGTTGCATGCATTATACACGTAGCGAAATATTTTAATTGAACATAACATGAATTCAAAGTTTTGAATGACATTTGTAGGGCGCATTGATTTAGGACAATACACGTTAGGCTTGTCCGGAAATTTCAACCCGCGCCTTGTTAGCCCGAAATATTTAAGATATATCTTTGTCTCGTTGTGCTCCGACAACTCCCTCCATGTCAACCCGCGCCTTGCTATTCCGAAATTACAATGCGCGCGAAAACACCCACCTCCTGTGAAATCCAGACACGCGAAATGCCCGTGGTACCCCTGAACCAAAAGAAACGCCTCAAATCAGTGGGGGTACTTTCGTAACTTACCCCACATTTCGGACAAGCGCGTCTCTAAGCCATGGTTCCCCACTGCCATCCCATCCGCCCACCCATTCGTACACCGAGGCCGCGAAAACCCGCGACGAAACCCCACACCCTGCTCCGTCCGCCACCCAGCCGGAGCCTCTTCCCCGACGACGTCGTCCACATCAACACCTCGACGTCCCTCATCCACCATACCAGATGAGGACCCGTCGTCGATCTCATCATCCCGCCGGTTCAGCCTCCCCGTCCTCCACCTCCAAGGAGCTGCCCCGATGTTCCCCTCGTCTTTCGCGCCACCTCCATTCCCACACCGCCGTCTTCACCTGCACCACTGGAAGAGCATCATCATCATCGTTTCCTCGGATGAAGCTGCAGCCTAATCGGTGCCACCAAAGAGGTTGTACACTAATTGCCGCATTTTCTTCTTGATTCGATCTCACGGTGCTGCCGGCGCTCGGTCCTGAGCCGACACGACGCGGCTCCATCCACAGCAGCGTCGCCGGCCACTTCCTCCACAACGTCGCTCCCTCGGCGGCGACGTCCACATCAGTAGGACTTGCTGCTGCTTTAGCTCTCGCTCGTGCTGCTGCTCTGCTCTTGCTCTCAGTCCCTTGCCTGGTCTGCTCTTGCTATTGCTCTTTCTTGCGCTACTGCTCTCGCTCTTCCTCTTGCTTGCGATGCTGCTCCAATTTAGCTAAACTTCAGTCGACGGAATCGACTTTTGGGTCAGTCGACTTTCAGGTGGTGGGGGGCTCGTCGGGGTGAAGGAAGAACCAGCCGTAGCGGGGAGGGGGTGCTCGCTGGAGAGATACCCCACTATCTATCTTAGGGTTCGGGATGGGGGCGGTGGTCGCCGGCGATGGCGGGGCGGTGGCGTGGGTATCGCCGGAGAAAAAGCTCGGCACGGGGTGGCCTAGAGGGATGGACGGGGCGGCCGCGGACCGGCGGTGGGGAGTGTATTCGGGGCGGGCGGGGCGGCGCATCGCCGGCCACGAGCGGCGGGGGGCTGCTGTTTGGCCGGCTCAGGGGGGTGGAGGTTGAAGATGAATCGCAGGCCCTTGATTTCGTATCCAACGGCTGCAAAATCGACTGACCAGAGATGAAAAAGTCAGTCGACCAACGTGTAGCCTCACCTTGCTAGTGCATTCAGTTTCGACAGCAAAATTCAGTTTTGACAGCAAAATTCAGTTTTGACAGTTAAGTTCAGTTTCGACAGTTAAGTTCAGTTTTGACAGTTAAGTTCAGTTTCGACAGTTAAGTTCAGTTTCGACAGTTAAGTTCAGAGATGAGCGGCTGATGTATTTTACATCTAGCCCTTTGTGGTTATGTATTTTACGTCATGTATTGGAGATGCTATTAGAAGTCCACTCAGGTTAACGTTGTTCGTTGTCTCTCTTGTCCTGCTTCAGCCTCGGCGTCGTACAACTCACCGGAGCTGCTCCAATGATGAAACCCTCCATCACAGCGGAGCAGTACCTCGGGCTCCATCTCCAGACGCCTAAGATCTTCTTCCCCTCCTCCGACAGCCAAGTCAGCCGAAGCATCCTCACCGGCCAACCCAATCACACTGAGATCGACATGGCTTTGCCAAAGAGGTTCTACACTTGTTGCATCTCTTTTTTACTCTACATGTTATATATATTGTCCACTGAGCACACGGATTTGTTCCTTTAGTGTCTCCTTGAAAGAAAAAATGTAGGAATTTTAATTTTCATTTGTCCTCCTTTTCAAATTCCTATTCATGAAGCACAAGACTAAGAGATAGTAGCATAATAGCATTATAACCGTACATTTTCTTGTGGTTTGACTTAATCTCACCATGCTTCTTTGCATCCTGTGATCTTCCAATTGTTGTGAATCAAACACCCAGATTGGCAGAAATCATGTGTTTTTAAATTCTCTGTTTTGCACGTGCATTCCTATCCTATTCCTGTCTATTTCCTATCCCTGCATTGTTGGAATCCTCCAATTCAAACGAGCCCTTACAGAATTACTTCTCTTACAGATAGTTGTCAAAGAAAACCTTGTGTGGTTTGTCCCGCTCCTGCTGCGCCGTTGTCCACCCCAACTCAGCTGCTCCAATGACAGAAGGGTCCAGCACAACAGGGATCTGGCCTCCAGACTGTCTTTCGCCGCCTCAGATCTTCTTCCCCACCGCTGGCAGCCAGGAAAACTGCACTACCATCGTCAACTGAGCAGATGACCTCGAGGACTACACGGGTCCGCAAGAGAGGTCTCACTCTTTCGTGTCTGCTTACGTTATGCATCGCTTAATATTACATGCTACTTTATCGTCCTGTTCACCGATTAGACTCTGAGTCAGCTCCAAACTAATGGTCAAACTTGAGTTTTTAAATGGTTGTGGGGTACATATCGGGGCCGCTATTAATAGTATCTATCTACTATCTGGTTAATCTCCGGTGTCTACTATGAGTTTCATGTTGGGTGGGAAACAAACAGTAAAGAAGCCATTATCTGTATTTTTTAACTGAAGCCATTATCTGCCTGCTATTATTGGTTTTGGGTCTATCCACAGGTTGCTACCATCACTCTGGATTTCTGCATGCACTCCTTACATAATCTCACTATGTTTTATTCCTATGCATGACAGTTATTGTAAACAATGGAACTGAACATGTAGAGCAAAAGAGACGAGCCTTGCGTGGCAATAAAATTTCATGCAGACGTCGCTCCATGGTAGGCGCAAAGGCAGCCCCCCTCCATGCATTTCGGATTGTAATCGAGAGCAAGATATCTGTTCTGAGGAGGATTCAGAAGGAGAAGACAACTCCTATTTACCCCCTGAGGTATTCGCTCTAACCTGGCATGCTGATGTTGGTTATATCATGTATATGGTGTCTTGCATTGCTTACTTTATACATCAAATATGTCATCTGCTTAGTTTAGACATCCTTTCTGTGAATGCCATCTGTTTAGTTTATTCATCATTTATGTGAATTATGCAATGCCATCTTGTTTAGTCAGGCATCATATATGTGAATTTTGCAATGCCATCCTGCTTAGCCAGTCATCTTATATGTAAATTATATCAGGCCATCCTTTTTTTGTTACATATTACATTTGTCAAAAATGTTGTTACATTCAACTGCTCTTCGTGTGCATCAGCCATTTGACACGGTGATGGCAAATTCTGGAGTGAAAACAAGGTCTTCAGAGCAGACTATGCTATCTGACGAAGCGCATATCTCGCTGGTTATGGATAGCTCCTCAGAGGAGGATTCAGAGACAGATGACCAGTCCTATTCCCCTCCCCCCCGAGGTGTATGCTCTAACTTGGCAGGGTTATGTTGCTCATATCGTGCGTATGGTGTCTCGCATTGCTATGTCATTTGATTATTTTAGACATGCTTTGTGGAATGCCACCTGTTCAGTGTCTAATTACCATATATGTGAATTATGCATTGCCATCTCGTTGCAAGACATTATATATGTGAATTATACAATGCTATCTTGTTGCAAAGGCATTATATATGTGAATTATGCAATGCCATGCTGTTTAGCCAATCATCATGTATGTGAATTATATCATGCTATCATTTTTTTTGTATTATGTGTTCCATTTGTCGACAACGTTTGTATATTCAACTACTTTTCCCGTGCATCAGCCATTTGAAGCGGTGATGGAAGTATCTGGAGTGAAAACAAGGTATTCAGAGCAGACAATGCTACCTACTGAAGCAGACATCTTGCTGGTCACAGAGAGCTCCTCAGAGGAAGATTTAGAGACTGATGAGCAGTCCTATTTTCCCCCTGAGGTCTATGCTCAAACTTGGCAGGGTTATATTACCCATGTCATGCATGTTTTCTTGCATTGCTTAGTTTCTACATCATATATGGATTGCCATATGCTTACTTGCTTACTATATAAATCATATATTTGAATTATATCATGCCAACATGTTTACATAGTACATACACATCATCTATCTGAATTATGGCATGGCAACCCATTTAATAAACACATCATATAGTTATATCATCTCATCCTGTTTAGTGTTTACAGTCATCATATTTTGAATTATGGCATTCTATCCGTGAATGTATGTGAATTATGGCATGCCAACCTATTTATAAACACATTATATAGTTATGTCATGTCATCCTGTTTACATAGTCTCATATTTTGAACTATGTCTTTCCATCTTTTTTAGTTAGCCATCATAATGTGAAATTGTGTCATGCTATCCTGTTTAGTTAGCCATCATATATGTGAAATTGTGTCATGCTATCCTGTTTGGTTAGACAACATAAATATGAATTATTTCATGCCCTCTTTTATTCCCCACTATCCATTGCACCTGTCTATCAAACAATGTCTATACTTTCAATTACTTTTCTTGTTTATCAGCCATTTGAATTGAGAGCGTGATGGCAGTATCTAAGGGAGTAACAACACGGTCTTCAGAAAAGATAGTGCTACCAGTTGATGCAGATAGAACCATGGTTGTACTTGCCCAAGGACCAGAACCACCGACATAACCCAGACTCTCACAGATTGTACCCCTACCCAGTTGGACAGAGAACCAGCTACACCCCTTCTAACCCCAACCCCGGCAGATAGTAACCCAGTTCCAGTTGACACATCACCGTCTCCACCACAGAGCACCCAAACACGAGCAGTTAGTAAGGGAACTGCAGTGCCCAAAGCACGAGGACCACCACTCCGAATCCCAACTCAACGCTTAAAGGAGAAGAAGATTTGTTCTCACGTCAGGTTCTGTAGCTATGGTTCATACTCCTTTGCTCTTGCATGATTGTATTTACTCATACCAACTATTTTCAAATTTGAAGGATGGAATTGAAACTCCAATGGTGCAACAGGTATGTTTTAAACATGTTTCTTTAACTGGTTTGCTGTTGTAACCTGCTCTATGTTGATTTCAGTTTCAATTGAATAAACAGATATGTTCTCATGTCATGCACATTACAAGTGTTGTTATTGCTCTATAGTTACCCACACTTATATTCTGTCTATTCTGCTTTGTCTTGAACAAATATTATTTGAACTGTGTCCCTATCTTGATTTGGCAACAAAAACTAGAATGATATAGACCATAAAGTGACATGGTACATAGATATATGTTTGTTTCATGCTGTTATCCTGTCCACTTTACTACTGAACTCATTTACCAAAATGAGTTTCATATACAACATGGTAAACATGTGATGTGTCTGCTTGTTTCTCTTTTAGAATGCGGACAAAATATTGGAGAACAGTACCGCGTTATCCAATGGTAAAGGAAGTAATGCAGATAAGGTTCAAGATAGTGAGACATCCATGTTGGTCTCCAAGAAAGCTGATAAAAACTATCTTGACGACAGTGAGGGAACCCAAAAGTCCTGTCTTGATGTAGTGTTCGAGTTACTGGCCACTACTGCTGGCACAAGCTCTTTGAACTCGTTGCCTGAATCAGTTCGTCTTCTTGAGTCTCAACTTCAAGTTGAAAGACATCGATCAAATGTGCTACGACAGGAAGCTGAAGGACTGAGGAAGTCCCTGCAGAATTCAGATGCATATTTTCTGGTGCAACAGCAAGTGCTGGAGGATTTAAGCGCCAAACAAGAGAAAGTTAATAAGCTTGCTAAGCATCTTGCCAGCATTATGGGTACCCAGGATATTGTTTCTTGAGATCTTCTGAAGTGGTTTCAGTTCTGGATTTGTTTTGCTGCGGCGTTTATTTGCGCTGGTCGCCAACTTTGACAACCAGTGTATATGATATGCTGCTTTGTTCCCTATATTTGCACTGGTGGCGAACTTTGATGCCCAGTGGATGTAATATGTGTAATAGCCGTGATAGCCTAGTGTTAGTTGCTTGCGTATTTATTTCCTTGTTGTCTTGTTTATTTGTTTGCTTGTAGTCATTGCAGTTCTTTTTCCGCGGTTAGCTAGTGGCTGCAATAACCTATTTTTTAAAACTAGGCCACAATAACCATGGGCTAATATTTACTGTAGTGACACTGGGCCTCCTACTGGTCGTAGAAACAGTGGGCCTCCTATGGGCCGTAGAAACAATGGGCCTTCTGCGGGCCGTATTATCAATGGGCCTTCTGCGGGCCATATTATCAATGGGCCTTATAGGGGCCGTATAATCGATTGGCCAAACAAGGGCCAAACAGACCACATTATGGCCGTAAACGGGATAGAGTTGGAATCGTCCGTTCATGGGCCGACCATATCGGGTCATCGTTAATAGGCCGTATTTGATGACGCTATGAAATTGGCCCAACATATTAATGGAACACAAACGGGCCGACTGTAACCACGGGCTGAATCTGGCCCACAAGCAGAAAATGACAGTAACGGGCCGTAAGTAAACGGATGCTGGAAATGAGCCCAAGAATAAATGGGCTCTGAGAAGGCTGAAAGATAACATGGGCTGGAAACGGCCCAACAGAATAACGGGCCGTTAATGGGCATAAAGTGATACACTGTTCATTATGGGCCAGTTTCACCATGGGCCGTTAATGGGTGTAAAGTGATACATTGTTTATTACGGGCCAGTTTCACCACGGGCCATTAGTAGGCCAAGAGTTACATAGGGCCTCATATGGGCCGAAAGACATCATGGGCCATACATGGGCCAGAAGTGAAAACGGGCTGGAATCATATTGGGTGACCCAGATGACGCTACTGGGCCTAATTCGAATAGGGCGTAACGGGCCTTGGGTTAGCGGGCTGTAAATGGGCTATATTTGAACAGGCCGTTAACAGGCTTTCCGTGGGCCGGCCCGCCAGCTTTTGACCAAGTCAAACGGGCCGGCCTTTTCACAGGAATGGGCCTCTGTTGGGCCGTGCCACGTGTCGACGTATCATAGGCGCCTATCTGACCCACTGACGAGCTGACACGTGTTTCGTCTGGCTAATAAGAATTTTACACGTGGAAATTTCCCATTGGTCGGGGCTGTTAACGGGTTATCGGATCCAAAAACCCGACCTGATAGCTTAACGGCGTTCCGTTACGGTGGATGCCACGTGTCAGTCACCCTTGACGAAAGCACTTCTGTGACGCGCGATTTATCGTCATGGAAGTGGACACTTCCGTGATGATAATTTTGGTAATGTCATGGAACACTTCTACGACAGCACAGGTATGACTATCTTGATTCTGTCATAAATTTGTCATGGATGTACATGCATGACAAAAAAAGCGACCTATTGTGACGAACACGTATCATCACGGAAGTGTATTTTTTTTGTAGTGATGGCTAGTCGAAAGCTCAAACAATATTTTCTGGGTCATCCCATCATTGTGGTTAGTTCTGCTCCTTTAGGGGATATTATTCAGAACAGAGAAGCCACAGGTCGGGTGGCCAAGTGGGCCATTGAGCTTGGACCTCATGGTTTGAAGTATATGCGTCGAACAACCATTAAGTCTCAATCACTTGTGGATTTCATAAATGATTGGAAATAGCTACAGATGCCTGAGGAGAAGCCGGATAACACATATTAGACTATTCACTTTGATGGATCTAGGCAGTTGGAGGACTCGGGGGCTAGAGTTGTCTTGACTTCCCCACGAGGTGATAAATTTTCTTACGTTCTCCGGTTGATGTTCCCTTGTATTAACAATGTAGCTGAGTATGAGGCCTTGCTCCATGGTCTTCGGATGGCTAAGGAGATGAACTTAAGCCGGGTGAGGTGTTTTGGCGACTCAGATCTGGTGGCTCAACAAGTTTCTGGTACTTGGGATTCCAAGGATCCACTCATGGCGGCTTATCACCGAGAGGTTGATGCTATCACTGGTCATTTCAAAGGTTATCAAGTGGAACATGTTGATCACAGGAAAAATGAGGCGACTGATGCTTTGAGCCGGTTAGGATCCCAGCGTAAGCTGGTACCACCTAACACTTTCCTAGATATTCTGCATAACCCTTCAGTCAAATTACCTATAGAGGAAGATTTAGCTATTCCTGGCATGAAAGCAAAATTGGTGGCAGCTCTTCATATTATTCCTGATTGGACAGTTCCATATTTGGCTTATATGACCCGGGGTGAGTTACCTGAGGATGAAACTTTGGCCAGGCAGATAACCCGGCGGTCTAAGTCAATGACTATTGTCAATGAAGAGTTGCATCATTGTAGTGTCACAGGGGCGTTTCAACGTTGCGTGTCTCCTGAGGAAGGCAGTGAGATTTTACTAGAGATTCATGAAGGAGATTGTGGTTATCATGCCGGCTCTAAGTCTCTCGTAGTCAATGCTTTTTGTCACGGATTTTATTGGTTCATGGCTCATGCTGATGCAAAAGATTTGGTCAGTAAATGTGATGGTTGTTAGAAATTTGCACGACGAGCTCATGTAATGGCTCAGGAATTGAGGATGATTCCAATTGCTTGGCCGTTAGCCGTCTGGGGGCTTGATATGGTTGGGCCTTTCAAAAGGTCCAAGGATAAGAAGACCCACATTTTGGTGGCGGTTGACAAATTTACAAAGTGGGTTGAAGCGGAGCCGGTTAGTAAGTGTGATGCAGCGACGGTGGTTCAATTCATCAAAAAGGTGATTTTTCGTTTTGGCTTTTCCAACAACATTATAACTGATAATAACACTAATCTGTCCAAAGGTGATATGAAAGAATTTTGTCAACGCGAGCATATTCGACTCGATGTATCCTAAGTGGCTCACCCCCAGTCCAATGGTCAAGCCGAGCGAGCTAATCAAGAGATTTTGCGAGGCATGAAGCCCCGGCTTATGGTCCCTTTACAAAGGACATCGGGTTGTTGGGTTGAGGAGTTACCCTCTGTATTATGGAGTATCAATACTACCCCCAACAGATCTACAGGTTACACACCTTTCTTCATGGTTTATGGAGCAGAGGCAGCTCTCCCTAGTGACATCTGTCACCATTCGCCCCGCGTGGCGGCCTATGTTGAAGCTGATAATGAAAAAGCACGTCAGGATGCACTTGACCTGTTGGATGAGGAGCGTGACCTTGCGGCGGCTCGTTCGGCGATTTACCAGCAAGATCTGCGCCGTTATCACAACCACCGGGTTAAAACCAGAGCCTTTCAGGAAGGCAACTTGGTGCTCTGGCTTATCCAGGATCAGACTGATTTGCATAAACTATCCCCACCTTGGGAGGGGCCTTTTGTGGTCAACAAGAATCTGAATAATAGGTCATACCATCTCATCGATGTTCGAGACAAGGACTCACGCACATCGGAGGAGGAGACCCGTCGGCCATGGAATATTGCTCATCTTCGGCCTTACTATACTTGAGCCACCGGCTCTTGTGATGTACAAATTTTGACGATGTATATATTACAATGAGTATAATAAAGCCGGCATCCCTGATAATTCAGGGCCTCTGTCGTTTCATTTCTTTGAAACTGAGTCTTTATTGTCATCTCACATGATCACTTAAGAGGCTTGACGCCCAAGTTACAGGGACCAAAGAGAGTTGGATGCTTGGCACAGCTCAAACATAGGTGCCCGCTGAGCACAGCTCATAAATATATCACTTGGGGGCTTCCTCTTCAATGAACACAGCTATATTCACCCTTTTGATTGGCCTGGATGCCAGGTGTATTCACCAAAAATCCGGGTTATCCTGCCTGTATGCTAGATGCTTCTCCATCAGGTAATCCTGAATGACCCGCCATGTTCTTAACAGTCAATCTTTTAAATAAGACCCTGAACTTCTTAAGGTTAAAACATTGATTGGGTCATGGGGGAGCCGGCTTACGGAAAGCAAGGATAAACCAATGCTATTAAGCCGCCTTCCCTGAAACTTGGTTAAACCTGCCTATTTGCACGATGCTACTCTAACCCCGCATACTCTCGATAATTCAATCTTTTAACAAGACCCTGAACTTATCCGGTTTAAAATGTCGATTGGGTCATGTGAGAGCCGGCTCACGGAAAACGCGGATACTCTAGTGTCTATCATGCTAGTTTCATTGAAGTAGAGATTTTGGCTCGGTGGCCTATGAAAGCCTAATGTTTTTTGGATTTTTTATTCGTCTTGGATTTATATCACCCCTTTTTCTAACCATATAGTTTTCACAAGTCGGGCCAAGCAGCCCTGACTATGTCTCACATTTGGGATATTACCCCTTGCCCTGGTTATGGACTTCTATGGTCACAAGTGGATTTATACTGGGCATCATTGAGGGAGTCCTGGACTAAGGGGTCCTCGGGCGTCCAGCCTATTATCCGTGGGCCGGACTGATGGGCTATGAAGACATGAAGGCCGAAGACTGCACCGTGTTCGGATGGACTCTACTTCGTGTGGAAGGCAAGCTTGGCGACCAACTATGAAGATTCCTTCTTATGTAACCGACTCCATGTAAACCCTAGATCCCCCCGGTGTCTATATAAACCGGAGGGGTTAGTACGGAAAGGATATACTCATTACCATAGTCATAGGCTAGGCTTCTAGCGTTTAGCCATTACGATCTCGTGGTAGATCAACTCTTGTAATACTCATATTCATCAAGATCAATCAAGCAGGAAGTAGGGTATTACCTCCATAGAGAGGGCCCGAACCTGGGTAAACATCGTGTCCCTCGTCTCCTGTTACCATCGATCCTAGACGCATAGTTCGGGACCCCCTACCCAAGATCCGCCGGTTTTGACACCGACATTGGTGCTTTCATTGAGAGTTCCACTGTGCCATCGATGAAAGGCTCGATGGCTCGCCTTGTCATTAAAGACAACATTACCGCAGGGGTAGTTCTGGCCCCGGGCCAAACCCTCCGGCTGGGCGACTTTACTATGATTGCCGTTCGACCGCAGAGCCGATGATGACCTCTGGGCCATCGAAAATCACCTTCGCATCAACTCCGAGCACTCCAAGCAGATGGATCCGGTTGAGTTTCCGTCCTTCAATGAGCTCCTAGATTGCATCGCCGCTTTGGGAATCGCCACCATTACGATCAGATCGGGCCTAAAACCGATCAGGGAGGAACCGAAACTCCATCGGTCACCCACCAGATCGCGGTAGTCGTGGCGCAGGACGGTGAGTCTTCTTCTATATTGAAGACGGACCATGTTTGGATCGCCGTTCATGAAGAGCCGAATAGTCACCTGCGAAAGGATGCATCCAGCCCTCCGAACATAGTATCGGACGGTGGTTTCAAACAAACCGAAGAGGTTCCGGAGCCCGGACTGTCCAGTCCGGAAGATCATCATACCCCGGCAATCGGTTAGGTCGGGGTTCGGATTTAATTCCACCCACCCACCCGGACATCGAGGCTCTCGTGAGCATAAAACAACAACCTCAGGAAAAGGTCCATCACTTCTGGGCCAGATTCCTCCTTGTCAAGGACAAGGTAAAAGACTGCCGTGGTGAGGACGCAATATCAGCATTCTGCAAAAATTGCACGGACGAGGGAATCCTCAACGCCATCAATCGTCGCCGCATACTAAAATTTGCTGACTTAGCAACTATCGTACAAAAATACTATGCGATGGAAAGCGCCTGGGAAACTCGGGCAGTTCGCTGGGAACCATTAGTCCCAACCAAGCTCCCCATACAGGCGAAAAGGGCGTACCCTCGTGGCACGCCCATCCCAACAGTAAAAAAACACAAAGCCACTATACGGCACGGCACCGTTCTGGAAGGGTGGCTCGATGGCCCATGCAAAATAGATACACAACAGATACCGTGGCAACCCACAGCCTTAGAGCATGTTGGATACTACGGCAGGTAGCCAAGAACGGCGAGGACATCCTTATCAAGGACGCCCCCGAACAACACCCCCCAGAAGACGACGACCCAAGAGTATTGACAGTCTTCGAGACATTCGCTTCAAATAACAAGCGCAAAAGGGCACTTCGCGAGCTCGACGAAGTCTGCCAAATTGCTATAATAAAACCATGGAATGACATGGCTATAACATTCAACGCCAGTGACGAACCAAAGTACAGAATAGTACGAGCACCAGCCGCGTTAGTCCTCAGCCCCATCGTGGACGGGTTTCGACTCACCAAGGTCCTCATGGACAGCGGCAGCAGACTAAGTCTCATTTATGAGGACACACTCCATAAAATGGAAATAGACATGAGCCGCGTCAAACAAAGCAACACAACCTTTCGAGGAACTATTCCCAGTCGGGAGGCGCGGTGCATGGACAAAATCACACTTAACGTGGTATTCGGCACGCCGGGGAACTACCGGTCCGAGGAAATAACCTTCCAAGTGGCCCCTTTCAGCAGCGGATATCACACCCTGTTGGGGCGGGATGCTTTTACACGCTTCCAAGCTATACCTCACTACGGGTATATGAAGCTCAAAATGCCCGGGACCAAGCGGTATAATCACTCTCGTCAGTGATCCGGACATAGCACTTCGCGCTGAAAACAAAACCGCTGTCGGCGTTCTGGGAACGGGGGTCCCCAGACTTGCCTGCCTGCGGCCTGCGGCGAGGCTCAAAGGGGGCCCAGCACGGCCCATCTTCATCAACACAAACCCAAGACCCTCGCGAGGGGCCAAGCCTCACGGGGCGGACGACACGGAGCTTCCTGAGGCGCAGCCTCATCAGGCTGGCTCGCGAGGAGGCGGAGAGATCAAGGCGGGGTACCTCATGAGGTGCCCATGACGCAAGCCATGACGACCAAGGGCGCCAGGCGGGCGCCAGGCGGGCGCCAGCCCGCGCAGTGTCCTCCCTTTCCTCTTTGGTGCAAAGGGAGCAAGCGTAGGCGGGAGGATCAAGCAAAGGCACCCATTTCGGTGCAACGAGACCAAGACCAGCTCCGCGACAAGGAGGAAGTCACTGTGGAGCCCAAGCCAGCGTCATCACCAGAGCCTTTGGCAGGCGAGGACCAACTTTAGTCAGGATAAGTGTACCAGATGTTCCCCTTCAAAATGGCCAATTGTTGGCGCCCTTCCCGCTTAATATTTGGGAAGAGGCCCAGGGCCTTTGCCTATAAATAGGACTGGCCACCTCCAGGGGGAAGGGGATCGGAACATCTAGCAACTCGGCAATCAGTTAGATAGGCAGCAGACAGAGAGAGAAGGGCGATTGAACTCCTCCTAGCAGTTCATCCCCCAGGCCAAGAACAGACCCTCGCGAGGCTGTTCTTCCTTGTATTGTTCACCATCATCAGCCCAAGAGGCAATCCACCACACCACACTGGAGTAGGGTATTACACCACATCAGTGGCCCGAACCAGTACAAACTCTGTGTCTCTTGTGTTGTTCTTTTGGTTGCTTAGATCTTTCCGAGGGGGACGAGTACGGGTAGGTAGGAAGCGTAATCTCCGTGCGCACCCCAGAGTTCGAACCTTAAGGGTCTGCCGGAACCCGAAATCTGACATTTGGCGCGCCAGCTAGGGGTGCGCCGGAATCCGCCTTCCACCGCTCCGTTCTCCTCCAACCATCGCGTCCATGTCTGACGCTCGTCGGGCTCACGTTGGGCGTCGGGCCGCCCTCGCTTCCCGCATCGCCCAGACGACTCCCGCCGGCGGGCCTCCTCGCCGTTCCCTGGCACCTGTCGTCAACACCGCCACCGGCTTGGCGGGGAACGGGCAGCAGGTGTCGTCTCAGCATCCGTCCGCGCGGCAAGACGGCCGCACCGCTACACCAACACCCCCGGTCGTCGCGGCCCTCCTGGGCGGCTTGCAGGCGCCGCCTACAAGTCACCGCGTCAAGCCGTTCGTCTGTCGGGTCAGCGCCGCTTCCGCGCGGCAGGGGGCTCTCCCGGACCGGGCGGCGCCCAAGGCCGGCCTGACCTTCAGCTCGGAGGACCACCCCTCCAACTCGGTCTGCTCGGGCGCGCTCCCCATGCTGTGCACCCCCACCATCTGCCTGGTGGCCGTCACCAGAACTCTCATCGATGGCGGTGCGGGCCTCAGCATGCTCTCGGTCGAGGCCTTCAACCTCCTCCGCATACCCCTGGAACGACTGCAACCCAGTCGGCCTTTCTCGGGCGTTGGGGGCGGGTCATCCGGCTCCTTGGGACAGATCCGCCTCCCAGTAAACTTTGGCACCTACAACAACTTCCGCACGGAGATGGTCGACTTCGACATCGCCCCCATCGGCCTCCCCCACAATGCCAACCTCGGCTACCCAGCGCTGGCCCAGTTCATGGCCGCGACACACCCGGCGTACAACCTCATGAAGATGCCCGGGAGCAACGGTGTCCTCACCGTGCACGGGGACACCGGAGACGCGCTGTGAGTGCTCAAGCTCGCCTTCAAGACGGTGGCGTCAGCACAGCCCGCCGGCTCGGAGGCCCCCGAGCCCAAGGGGGCTGCACCCACCAAGAAGAAGCAATTGTTCACCCAAGACAAGGCAGAAACCAAGCAGATACCCGTCGATGAGGACGGGTCCGCCAGTGCCACTTTTACCATAGGCGCCAACCTCGAGCCCGAGCAGGAGGAAGCCCTGGTCAGGTTCCTGCGCGCAAACAAGAAGGTATTCGCTTGGGAGCCTGACCAGTTGGCAGGGATCCCTAGGAGTGTAATCGAGCATCACCTCAACATGTGCCCCAATGTGCGCCCCGTGAAGCAGAAGGCGAGGCGGCAGTCCAGAGAGAAGCAGGCCTTCATCGTCCAAGAGACCCGGAAACTAGAAGCCGCTGGGGTCATTCGCGAGGTCCGACCCGGATTGGTTGGCCAACCCTGTCGTTGTGCCAAAGAAGGGAGGAAAGGAGCGCATGTGTGTCGACTTCACCAACCTCAACAAGGCATGTCCGCAAGATCCATTCCCGCTCCCCCGCATCGATCAGATCGTCGATTCCACCGCGGAATGCGACCTGCTATGCTTCCTGGATGCCTTCTCTGGGTATCACCAGATCAAGATGGCGTAGAAGAAGTCGAGAAGACAGCCTTCCTGACCCCGTGTGGGGTGTACTGCTACACATGCATGCCATTCGGGCTGCGAAACGCAGAGGCGACCTTTCAACGGCTGATGCACATCACCTTGGGCCGGCAGCTCGGGAAAAATGTCGAGGCTTACGTTGATGACATTGTGGTGAAGTCTCGAGAGGCCAAGACCCTGATACAAGACTTGGAGGAAACCTTCGCGAGCCTCGACGCGGTGAACCTGCGACTCAACCCCGAGAAGTGTGTGTTCGGGGTCCCCTCTGGCAAGCTCTTGGGTTTCCTCGTGTCCCACCGTGGCATCGAGGCCAACCCAGAGAAGGTCAAGGCGGTCGAGGACATGAGCCCGCCAAAGACCCTTAGAGAAATGCAGAAGCTCACTAGACGCGTGACCGCGCTAGGGCGCTTCATCTCCAGGCTGGGGGAGCGAGCGCTGCCTTTCTTCCAGCTAATGAAGAAAAAGGGGCCCTTTGAATGGACTGAAGAGGCCGACAAGGCATTCCAAGATCTCAAGAGATACCTGACCAGCCCTCCGGTCATGGTGGCCCCGCGCTCTCAGGAGCCCCTGGTGCTCTACCTCGCCGCCACTCCTTACTCCACCAGTGCAGCCCTAGTGGCGGTTAGGGAGGAGCGTCGGATCAAAACCGCAGCTGCAGCCCAGGACAAGGCAAAACAGGAACAAAGAAGGCCCACAGAAACTGCCGCGGCAGTTGGGGAGAATCATCCGCCGCAGAGGAGCGCACCGGAGGTGGAAGGAGCTCCCCACCCAGATGGTCAGCCTCCGGAGGCCTTGTCGCCTCCGGAGGCGCAATCATCTCTGGAGGGCGCCGCAAGCATTGACACACCTAGCCTCGTTGAGCACCCCGTGTACTTCGTCAACACGGTATTGCGGGACGCGAGGGCACGGTACCCCATGCCTCAAGAACCTCCTCCTCACACTACTGGTGGCCTCACGCAAGTTGCGGCACTACTTTCAGGGTCACCCCATCAAGGTCGTCTCATTATACCCCTTGGAGAGGGTGCTCAGGAGCCCTAACTCGGCCGGAAGGGTCGCCGAGTGGAACATAGAACTGCAAGCGTTCCAGCTCGAATTCAGCACGACCAGAGTCATCAAGGGAGCAGCATTAGCGGATTTTGTGGCAGAATGGACGGAGGCACCAGGCCTCAAGGCCGACGAGGATCGGTCCCTCTCCCCGGGGAGCGAAGCGGCGAAAGGCTGGGTCATGTACTTCGATGGGGCGTTCTCCAGGCATGGTGTTGGGGCTGGGGCGGTGCTTATATCGCCCACTCATGACAAGCTTTACTACGCAGTACAGCTCTGTTTCCAGCAAGGCGAAAAGGTCTCCAACAACATAGCAGAGTATGAAGGTCTAATAGCGGGCTTGAAGGCTGCAGTTGCCCTGGGGGTGAAACGCCTCACCATCAAGGGCGATTCGTAGCTCCTTGTCAATTTCTCCAATAAGGTGTACGAGCTGAAGGATGAGCACATGGAAGCCTACCTTGCAGAGGTCCGCAAGATGGAGAAGCAGTTCTGGGGGCTGGAGTTGAAGCATGTACCCTGTGGCACCAATCAGGAGGCCGACAACATCGCCAGGCGGGCGTCCAGGCGGTTACCTCAGGAGCCTGGCGTCTTCGAGGAGCGGCTCTTCAAGCCCTCAGCCCTGCCGGCATTATCAAACACGGCTCAGCCTCAAGAAGAGCTCCCCCAGCCGCCTGCCTCAGGAGCCCCGGTCTGTGGCCCGGCCTCAGGAGCGCGCCTGCTCCTGACAATGGAACCTCATGAGGGGTGCTGGACCACGGAGCTCCGGAGTTATTTAACACAGGGGATCCTGCCGAAGAAGGAGGAGGAAGCGGAGCGTGTGACACGGCAGGTCACGGCATACTGCATCAAGGATGGAGAGCTCTACTGGAAGCGACCCAACGACATATCCCTGCGCTGCATCTCCAGGGAGCAGGGAAAGGAACTGCTGGAGGACATACACGGCGGAGATTGTGGACATCATTCATCATCACGGACCCTCGTCGGCAAGGCGTTTCGCAGTGGGTTTTATTGGCCCACCACACTCAATGACGCCGTCGAACTGGTGAAGGCTTGTGAGGCCTGCCAGTACCACGCCAAGCAGATCCATCAGCCGGTGGGAGGCCTGCAGACTATACCCCTTTCGTGGCCATTCGCAGTCTGGGGGCTGGACATCCTGGGCCCGTTTCCTCGGGCGCCAGGGGGCTACCGCTACCTCTACGTCGCCGTGGACAAGTTCACCAAGTGGGCTGAAGTAGAGGCCGTCCGCACCATCCCCGCGGGTTCCGCGGTCAAGTTCATCAGGGGTATCGTGAGCCGGTTCGGGGTGCCAAACCGCATCATCACAGACAATGGTTCGCAGTTCACCAGTAACCTCTTTAAAACATACTATGCTAACCTTGGGACGCAGATATGCTACTCTTCGGTGGCACACCCCCGAAGCAACGGCCAGGTGGAGCGAGCCAACGCAGAGGTCCTAAGGGGCCTCAAAACCAGGACGTTCAAGAAGAAGCTGGAGGCCTGCGGAAGAGGTTGGTACGACGAGCTTCCGTCCGTGTTGTGGTCCATCCGCACAACCGCGACCAAGCCGACGGGGGAGACCCCGTTCTTCCTGGTCTACGGAGCCGAGGCGGTCCTCCCTCACGAGGTCAGACGTCGCTCCGCGTGGGTCCTGGCGTTCGACGAGGCGCAGCAGGACGCCATGCGGGGGGTGGACCTCGTACTGGGGGAGGAACGCCGCCGAGAAGCTGCACTACGGGCGGCAAGGTACCAACAAGCACTGCGACGATATCACTGCCGCCACATCCGCCCCAGAACTCTCGAGGTAGGAGACTTCGTGCTCAGGCGGGTCCTCTCCAGGGAGGGACTGCACAAGCTCTCTCCCATGTGGGAGGGCCCGTTCAAGGTTGTTCATGTTTCCAGGCCTGGCTCCGCGCGCTTGGAGACTCAGGAGAGGGTGCCGATCCAGAACGCGTGGAACATCCAGCACCTCCGGAGGTTCTACCCCTAAAGGCCCAGAGCCTGTGAAGAAGGCGAACGCCTGTGAAGATTATCCTTTTTGGAAAAGGCCCAGAGCCTGTGAAGGAGGCGAACGCCTGTGAAGATTATCCTTTTTGGAAAAGGCCCGGAGCCTGTGAAGAAGGAGACTGCCTATGAAGATTATCCTTTTTGGAAAAGGCCCGGAGCCTGTGAAGAAGGCGACTGCTTGTGAAGCTATCGCGTTTTGGAAAAGGCCCGGAGCCTGTGAAGAAGGCGACTGCTTGTGAAGCTATCACGTTTTGGAAAAGGCCCAGAGCCTGTGAAGAAGGCGACTGCTGTGAAGCTATCGCGTCTTGGAAAAGGCCTAGAGCCTGTGAAGAAGGCAAGTGCCTGTGAAGCTATCGCATTTTGGAAAAGGCCCAGAGCCTGTGAAGAAGGCGACTGCCTGTGAAGCTATCGCATCTTGGAAAAGGCCCAGAGCCTGTGAAGAAGGCGACTGCCTGTGAAGCTATCGCGTTTTGGAAAAGGCCTAGAGCCTGTGAAGAAGGCGACTGCCTGTGAAGCTATCGCCTCTTGGAAAAGGCCCAGAGCCTGTGAAGAGGGCAAATGCCCGTGAAGCTCGTTCCCCCTAAAGAAGGCCCGGAGCCTGTGAAGAAGGCCAATGCTTGTGAAGCTCGCCGCCCGTGACACTCTCACGTAATAATGAGTTGGGCTGTACACGCCCCGGAGTCTCAGGAGCGCCAGCCTCAGGCCCTGGGGCTCCCTCCCACGCCCAGTGGCAGCACTTAGCTCCGCGCTGGTGAGAGGACGTCGAAGACTAGATTAGGTGCCGGATGCGGCTTTTTCATTTGCTTTCCGCAGTTGGCTTGTTCATTCAAATTCAAAGTTTTATTGGAGTTATTGCCGCCCTTGACTTATGGTTCTTCGATTTTTTCACTCTCCTGCCTCGATTTCTCTTATGCAAGGCCTCGCGAAGGGGCAGCCGAGTGCCCTTGTGAGTATTTCTGTCCTAGCCATTCAAAGGTTTCGCGACCTGGGTCCATTATAGGAGCACCCCTCCGGTCCGTGCCCCACCGGCACCGCGGCATGAACACAGGGCCTAGGTCGGTCGCCCCCTCACGGCTGGGGTTGGAAACTATCTACACATAGGCACGATAGCAAAAGCAAAGCGATAATTAACAGCGATAACCCAAACACGCCCCCACGGGGCCCCACTGTAGGATCGGAAGTATGTCAAGAGGGGGGGTGATTAGACTACTTGACCAAATAAAAACTTAACCTTTTCCCAATTTTAGTTCTTGGCAGATTTTAGCTACTTTAGGACAAGTCAAGTAATCATCACACAATTCAAGCAAGCATGCAAAGAGTATATAAGCAGCGGAAAGTAAAGCATGCAACTTGCAAGAATGTAAAGGGAAGGGTTTGGAGAATTCAAACGCTATTGGAGACACGGATGTTTTTCCCGTGGTTCGGATAGGTGGTGCTATCCTACATCCACGTTAGTGGAGACTTCAACCCACAAGGCGTAACGGTTGCGCGAGTCCACGGAGGGCTCCACCCACGAAGGGTCCACGAAGAAGCAACCTTGTCTATCCCACCATGGCCATCGCCCACGAAGGACTTGCCTCACTAGCGGTAGATCTTCACGAAGTAGGCGATCTCCTTGCCCTTACAAACTCCTTGGTTCAACTCCACAATCTTGTAGGAGGCTCCCAAGTGACACCTAGCCAATCTAGGAGACACCACTCTCCAAGAAGTAACAAATGGTGTGTTGATGATGAACTCCTTGCTCTTGTGCTTCAAATGATAGTCTCCCCAACACTCAACTCTCTCTCACATGATTGGGATTTGGTGGAAAGAAGATTTGAGTGGAAAGCAACTTGGGAAAGGCTAGAGATCAAGATTCATATGGTAGGAATGGAATATCTTGGTCTCAACACAAGAGTAGGTGGTTCTCTCTCAGAACATATGAATTGGAAGTGTAGATGTGTTATGATGGCTCTCTCCACGAATGAAGAGGAGGTGGAGGGGTATATATAGCCTCCACTTAAAATCCAACCGTTACACACAATCTACCAATCTCGGTGGGACCAAATCAACAAACTCGGTCGGACCGAAACGGTAAATCTAGTGACCGTTAGAGATTTTCGGTGGGGCTGACATGCAACTTGGTAGGACCGATATGGTTAGGGTTTGGGCATAAAGTAATCTCGGTGAGACCAATTACACAAACTCGGTGAGACCAATTTGGTAATTAGCTAACCAGAGAGTTGGTCAGGCAAACTCGGTGGGACCGATTTGCTCTTTCGGTGAGACCGAAAAGTTACAAAAGGGAAACAGAGAGTTTGCATTGCAATCTCGGTGGGACCGATCCGCTCTTTCGGTGAGACCGAAAACTTATGAAAAGGAAACAGAGAGGTTGCAATCCCATTTCGGTGAGACCGAGATCCCTATCGGTAGAACCGATTTGCTAGGGTTTGGCAGTGGCTTATGACATATGAGAAACTCGGTGGCGCCGGATAGAAAGAATCGGTAGGACCGAGTTTGGCTTAGGGTTTAGGTCAAATGTGGATATGGGAAAGTAGTTGAGGATTTTGGAGCATATCATTAAGCACATAAGGCAAAGAGCTCATTAAGCAACACCTCATCCCTCCTTGATAGTATTGGCTTTTCCTATAGACTCAATGTGATCTTGGATCACTAAAATATAAAATGAAGAGTCTTGAGCTTTTGAGCTTGAGCCAATCCTTTGTCCTTAGCATTTTGAGGGTTCCACTTTCACCATCCATGCCATGCCAGTCATTGAGCTTTCCTAAAATAATCGTTTTGGAATTGCATTAGCTCAATGAGCTATATGTTGTTATGAATTACCAAAACCACCTAGGGATAGTTGCACTTTCAATCTCCCCCCTTTTGGTAATTGATGACAACATATAGATCAAAGCTTCGACAAATGATAGTAAGAATGAATTACATCGTCGCTTTGAGAAGTATGTGATAAGTAAGAGCATATTTAAAATTTGCTTTGGACTGCAAATGCACAAAGAGTTAGAATCATGGGTTACTCTTCCATGTCACATACATCTTGGTGGGGCGCTCAAAATGATACATAATGAAATGCATGCACTCATCACCAAGGCAAAAGTGAATGACCACATAAGATAGATAAGATATATCAAGCATGCATAAGTGTAGCTTATGATCAAACACATGATCATCAATGTCTCACAAGCATATCAAAGTATCTCAACCAAAAGCAAATAATGTACCAAAGACCACCAAATAACACCAAATAAAACAAGAGATAAAAGCAACACACTCTCTCTCTCGAAGCCTATGATCTATACATCTTCTCCCCCTTTGACAACAAGTTACCAAAAAGTTCCTAGAAAATGCATAGTGCTATATCGACACTCAGGCTTGATCTTCAGGAGGTGGTGGAGTCTGGATCACTCCATGGACGAAGGCTTCTGTTGATGCTGATGGAGTTGGAGCTGAAGTGGATGCTGGAGCAGGTTGGGTTGATGCTGCGGCTGGAGCTGAGGCGGTTGCTCTTGTGTCAGGAACTGGCACTGCACTGGACCTCTGAGCTCGTGGAACTCTAGCAAATGCATCTGTAGTTGTCTTCCCTCTCCTCTCTTGCACGTCATCTTGGAGCTGCGCCACTGCTGTCTGTATCTCTATCACCTTGATATCCAAGTCATAGAACTTCTGTTCTACGATCCTCTCTAAGCTCGCCTGGTTCTGAGTTAGCTTGGCCAAACCTTTCTCAATGCGCAGGGTGGATGCAATCAGGTAACTGAGCTGCTCTTGCTTGGTCTTCAAGAAGTATTCTGATGCCTCCTCTTGAGTTGGCATCCTAGCAGCTTTCTCCTTTCTAGCCTTCTCCTTTTGTGCTTGGGCATGGGCTGAAGATGGTTCATCCATGTTCATCACAAATTCATTGTCTTCAAACTCAGGATGAATAGGAAGATGTTCCTTATCCAAAAGATATATGCCAGTGCCCATCTTGGAGTTGATCGGCTCTTGGATCTGAGGAGCATATCCACAGCTTCTCTTCTGGTCTGCTGCTGTCCTCTTGATTGTCTCTATCATCAGGCTCATGACCTTGAACTTCTGAGGCACATCAAAGGTATGAAGTAGGTTGATAGCATGGCCTCTGATCATCTTGTGATCTCCAGACTTGGGTAGCAAAGTGTGCCTTAAGATCCAGTTGATTGTTGGCAATCCTGACAGAAGATAATGTACAGATCCATACTTGAAGGTTTCAAGTGCCTTGTCAGGGATCTCCTTGTACATGTTGATCATTGAGTTGTGGTCCATCTTCTTCTTGGAATAGACATCCAAGTCATCTTCACTTTCTTCTGGGGCATTGATCAGTTGAGCCCATTCTGCAACAGTGGATTGGTACCTCGTACCTTCAGACATCCAGACAATCCTCCCATCGGGGTAAAAGTGTGCTGTGGAGTAGAACTGCATGATAAGTTCCTCGTTCCACTTTGTGAGCTTTTGCCCAACAAAGTCTGCTACTCCACAAGCCTTGAAGTTGTCCTGCACTCCTGGGAAGTGCTCTTCATTGTCCTTTATGTATTGCCAATCGACCCATTTCATGTCACAGACAATTGGCTTCTTGTCTAACAGGATTGTCTCATAGAAGTCCTGCTGTTCCTTAGTGTGGAACCTGTAGTCTACAACAGTTCTTCTCCTGGTAGCATAGGGATCTTCTGCTCTCCATTTTCTCAGTCCAGAGTCTCTCCTGATATTCATATCCTCAGCCACAGGATGAGCATCATTGTGGTCTGGGATCTTGGGCTTCAATTTCCTCAAAACTTGTCCTTCTTCTTCTTCAGCAACATTAGGCACTGGGGCCTTGTTCTTCTCAACAGCTGGAATATTTCTTGTATTCCTCTTGGGTTTTTGCTTTGGAGTTCTCTTAGGGGCTTCCTTGGGCTTGGATGCAGCTCCCCTTGATCTAATGGCATCACCCATCAGCTTGGGTGCCTTGGGTGCTGGTGCAGCACCTTCCTCTTCCTCTTCTTCTTCATCAGAAGAGTGTTGTTCAAACTCAGCCATAGGATCTACTTTCTTGCACCATCTGCCTCTTTTCCTCTCTTTCATCTCTACAGCAACAACTGGCTCCTTGGAAGTGGCTTTGTCAGGAATCTTGGTTGAGGCTCTGGCTTTTGGCATTGGCTTTCTGCCTGCTGGTCTTTTGACCTTCAATCCTGGCTTGGTGCTCTGCCTAGAACCATGTTCTTTCTTGAGCACAACTTTCTTGGAGGTTGCCTCCTCCTCTGCCACATAGTCTTCATCTTCTGAATCTGAAGTTCTTTTCTTTCTCTGTCTGGTGGCAGCCTTTGGCAGATTGCTTGGAGTGCTCCTGCTGCCATCATCTGAGGAACTTGAGGGACTAGTGCCCTCACTCATATGCACAGGCTGCTCTGACTGATTCTGATTGTCACTCTGGTCTAACATGTTGAACAAGCTGACTGCTGACTGCTGACCCTGTGAATAGTTTATAGATGAGGTAGAATGGATGAGCATCACAAAAAGCAGAGATTTTTGCAAAAGAATGATTCAAAAACTTAGTTTTAGTTTCCCACATAAAGCATTTCGGATCTACCGATTTCTAAACTCGGTGATACCGAAGCAGCATTTGGAACCTAAACTAGTGATCTCGGTTAGACCGAGTCACAGTTCGGTGGCACCGAGACTGCTAGGGTTTCACAAAATTCAAAAATCGGTCACACCGATTAGTTACACTCGCTCAGACTGAGTTTCACTTGTGCAATGGCATAGGCCAAATCGGTGGGACCGAGTTTTTCAACTCGGTGGGTCTGAGATGGTTTCGGCGGAAACCTAACCCTAAATTTTTCGAATCAAACCTAATCTACGAGTTCTTTGACTAGATAGAAGTTTATCAAACGTGGCAAGAATCATTATGATCACAATGTGCTAGCAATCGGATTGGGAATAGCACAAAGATCGAGTCCATACCCTAGTTCGGCGGAGACTCGCTACGGCGGCAATGGCGGAGGTGATTTCCGTTGACGGCGACGGAGACCAGCGACTGGAGGCTGCTGGCGGAGAGAAGACGATCCGGAGACCACGTCGGCAGAGCGAGCTATGGCGCGGGCAAAGGGGTTCGGAGAAATTTCCAAATTTTTGCCCGTGTATATATATAGCCCGACCCTATCGGTGTGACCGAGTGGAACGACTCGGTGGCACCGAGATGCAAAACTGTATACAGTTATTGCAACTCGGTGTGACCGAATAGTTCAAGTCGGTTGCACCGAGATTGAAAACATAGATCAACTTGATGATCTCGGTAGGACCGAAAGTGGGGTATCGGTCAGACCGAGAATCACAAAGAGGTTTTGGAAGTTTAAGTCTATGACGAATCGGGGACTCCGAGTGCTCCTCACACAGAGTGGTTCGAATTTGACTTGATCAATTTTGTGATGTAGCATGAATAGAGTTTGAGACGAGAGAAGCATAGATAGCTAGAGGAGGTTCTTAGGCATTCTTGTCCATCCACTTGGCAAAATAAAAGATAAAGCCAAACAATCAAAACAACAAGTGGATGTCCTCGAATGAGTAAAATATGCAACCAGCATGCTCACACAATAAAATGGCAATAGAAATATGTGACATAGCACGCACAATCAATTCTAGCATCTATCAAGCAATTGGCGATGACTAGGTCATCTATATATGAGTATATTGACTTAGGAGTCAAATGAGAACATTTGATCATAGGTCATACTCATCGTTTAAGCTCAAGTGGGGTTACCACTTTTACATAAAGCATTGTTGTGTTCACATCATTAGAGTTTCTTTAGCTCAAGTCTTAGTGTAAAGCTCCCCCTAGATGTGATATCCCCCCTAAGAGGGATGAACTAACCTTGGGTTTTGTCGATGATGACTTCATGTAGATGTTGAAGATGTGGATGCTCAATATTGATGTAGATCACTTGGAGCTATCCTTTTGAGTGAATTGCACTTTCAATACCTACATGGGTTAGTCCCACAAGGAACAAGCAAGTATATCCATAGACACAGAGTGATGCACATACAAGAAGATGTCTATGAAAGCTTTTAGATTACCTTGTCCCTTGACTTACCAACAAGAGGGTTTGTGACTCCTTGAACTAGTGCAAGATGTGGAAGTTGATTGCACTTGTCCTTGCCAAAATGATAAGAGTGAAGTATGTTGGCGGAGTCACCCTCAAGAACTCTCTAGTTCTTCTTCTTTTGGATCCACACCATCTTGATGGGAATCCTTGGAGTTGTAGTCGTACTTGATGAAGTGGAACTTGAAGTAGTCTTGGGAATCCACTTGACTAAGGTCTTAGGAGCTTCTTCAAATGCATCTATTTCCTCTTGAAGCTTGTCCTTGCCTTCTTGCTTGTAGTCTTGTGGTGGAAGATCATCTTGAGTTTGTGTCCCCTTGAAAGAAGTTGGATCATACTTCTCTTGTTGAGGAACAAACTTTGTCTTGGGGTATTGATCTTCTTCCCACTCAACTCCATTGGCATTGAACTTCCGTTCAAAATGAACACCTTGATTCTTTCGGTGCCTTCCTTGCTTGCGTACAATCTCCTCGAATTGCTTACTTCCGGCAAGGCCTTTGTACACTCCTTTCTCTATGATTTCCTTCAATATGCTATTTTCTTGCTCAAGTGTAACTTGGCTAAGAGAATCATTAGTGGAATTAAGAGAACTACTAGAAGCAACAATATTGGATTTAACATGGTCATTGTTACTACTAGAGGAAGAATCTTTCTTGTTCTTGTTATTGGTCTTGACTTGAGGCATGTAAGTGGATAAGAGTAAACGTTTGGCAATGTAAGAAGAACTTTTCTTACGGAGATCATCATTGATTGCTTTTAAAAGCTCATGCTCTTGCTCAAGATTGAGCTTTTCAAAGCGTAACTTCTCATGAGCCCTTAAGAGTTATCGATGATCTTCGAAGATAGTTTCATGAGCTAACTTTAGAGTGTTTAGTTCTTTAGTTAGAGCCTCAATTTTCTCCTTATCATTGTCATTCCTTTTAGCATGATTAATTGACGTTTCATCATAGTATTCATCACTAGAGTTGTCAACAAGTAAATCATCATCGCCTAACAAGTCATCTTCATCACTATTAAAATCTACATACTCAGGGTGAGTTACCTTAGGACCTTTGGCCATGAAGCATCTTCCAATTCCTTCATTGGGTGAATCAAATATGTCGTAGGAGTTGGTTGACACAAGTGCTAGTCTAGCAACACCTTCATCTTGAGTATATTCGGAGTCGGAGTGATAACTTCTCTCGGAGTGGTTGTCGGAGTCAGAGCCGGATACCCATTCACCAACATGAGCTTGATGTCTTCGTTTTGTGTAGCTCCTTGATGATTTTTCCTTCCTTTCCGAATCCTTGCTTCTCCGTGAGTGTATTCGTTCATAACGATCATCTCTACTCCTTCTCTCTCGTGATGGTGATTCCTCTCTTTTGCTTCTTCTTTTTGGAGAATCTTCTCTTCTTTTGTAGGGAGCCGTACACTCATTGGAATAGTGTCTGGGTCTTCCACAATTGTAGCAGTTTCGCTCTCGACTAGAAGATCTTTTGTCATTGTAGGACCTTGACTTGGAGATTCTATCTTTGCTTCTACTCTTGTAGAACTTGTTGAAGTTCTTCACCATTAAGCTGAATTCTTCATTGAAGTTTTGTTTCTCACTTGATGATGTGGGGGCTTCACATGAGGCTTTGTAAGCACCACTTGATTTGTTGTGAAGTTCCTCTTTGTCCTTGAGCGACATCTCATGAGCAACAATTCTTCCAATGATTTCCGTTGGCTTGAGATTTTTGTAATTGGGCATCATTTGGATCACTGTGCACACGGTATCATATTTTCCATCCAAGGCTCTTAGGATCTTCTTGATGATGAATCTGTCGGTCATCTCTTCACTCCCTAAGCCGGCAATCTCATTTGTGATGAGAGCAAGCCTAGAGTACATTTCAGCGACACCTTCACCATCCTTCATTTTGAACTTGTCAAGTTGACTTTGCAGCACATCCAATTTAGATATCTTGACGGAGTCGGTACCTTCGTGCATATCAATCAAAGTATCCCAAATTTCCTTTGCATTCTCAAGACGGCTGATTTTGTTGAATTCTTCGGGGCACAAACCATTGAAGAGAATATCACAAGCTTGAGCGTTGTATTGTAGCATCTTCAACTCATCCGCGGTAGCTTCACGGTTTGGTCCTTTCCCTTCGAAGAAGTCACCTTGCAAACCAACACACACAATCGCCCAAACGGCAGGGTTATGTCCAAGAATATGCATTTTCATTTTATGCTTCCAACTAGCAAAGTTAGTGCCATCAAAGTAAGGACCTCTACGGTGATAATTTCCCTCACTAGACGCCATACTCTCCTAGGTTGTGAAACCAAGGCAATGACCACCAAAAGCTATGGGAATCAAAGCAAATGGAGACCAAAGCTCTAATACCACTTGTAGGATCAGAAGTATGTCTAGAGGGGGGGTGATTAGACTACTTGACCAAATAAAAACTTAACCTTTTCCCAATTTTAGTTCTTGGCAGATTTTAGCTACTTTAGGACAAGTCAAGCAATCATCACACAATTCAAGCAAGCATGCAAAGAGTATATAGGCAGCGGAAAGTAAAGCATGCAACTTGCAAGAATGTAAAGGGAAAGGTTTGGAGAATTCAAACGCTATTGGAGACACGGATGTTTTTCCCGTGGTTCGGATAGGTGGTGCTATCCTACATCCACGTTAGTGGAGACTTCAACCCACGAAGGGTAACGGTTGCGCGAGTCCACGGAGGGCTCCACCCACAAAGGGTCCACAAAGAAGCAACCTTGTCTATCCCACCATGGCCAACGCCCACGAAGGACTTGCCTCACTAGCGGTAGATCTTCACGAAGTAGGCGATCTCCTTGCCCTTACAAACTCCTTGGTTCAACTCCACAATCTTGTCGGAGGCTCCCAAGTGACACCTAGCCAATCTAGGAGACACCACTCTCCAAGAAGTAACAAATGGTGTGTTGATGATGAACTCCTTGCTCTTGTGCTTCAAATGATAGACTCCCCAACACTCAACTCTCTCTCACAGGATTTGGATTTGGTGGAATGAAGATTTGAGTGGAAAGCAACTTGGGAAAGGCTAGAGATCAAGATTCATATGGTAGGAATGGAATATCTTGGTCTCAACACATGAGTAGGTTGTTCTCTCTCAGAACATATGAATTGGAAGTGTAGATGTGTTATGAATGGCTCTCTCCACGAATGAAGAGGAGGTGGAGGGGTATATATAGCCTCCACTTAAAATCCAACCGTTACACACAATCTACCAATCTCGATGGGACCGAATCAACAAACTCGGTCGGACTGAAACGGTAAATCTAGTGACCGTTAGAGATTTTCGGTGGGACTGACATGCAACTCGGTAGGACCGATATGGTTAGGGTTTGGGCATAACGTAATCTCGGTGAGACCAATTACACAAACTCGGTGAGACCGATTTGGTAATTAGATAACCAGAGAGTTGGTCAGGCAAACTCGGTGGGACCGATTTGCTCTTTCGGTGAGACCGAAAAGTTACAAAAGGGAAACAAAGAGTTTGCATTGCAATCTCGGTGGGACCGATCCGCTCTTTCGGTAAGACCGAAAACTTACGAAAAGGAAACAGAGAGGTTGCAATCCCATCCCGGTGAGACCGAGATCCCTATCGGTAGAACCGATTTGCTAGGGTTTGGCAGTGGCTTATGACATATGAGAAACTCGGTGGCGCCGGATAGAAAGAATCGGTAGGACCGAGTTTGGCTTAGGGTTTAGGTCAAATGATGATATGGGAAAGTAGTTGAGGATTTTGGAGCATATCATTAAGCACATAAGTCAAAGAGCTCATTAAGCAACACCTCATCCCTCCTTGATAGTATTGGCTTTTCCTATAGACTCAATGTGATCTTGGATCACTAAAATATAAAATGAAGAGTCTTGAGCTTTTGAGCTTGAGCCAATCCTTTGTCCTTAGCATTTTGAGGGTTCCACTTTCACCATCCATGCCATGCAAGTCATTGAGCTTTCCTGAAATAATTGTCTTGGAATTGCATTAGCTCAATGAGCTATATGTTGTTATGAATTACCAAAACCACCTAGGGATAGTTGCACTTTCAATCTCCCCCCTTTTGGTAATTGATGACAACATATAGATCAAAGCTTCGACAAATGATAGTAAGAATGAATTACATCGTCGCTTTGAGAAGTATGTGATAAGTAAGAGCATATTTGAAATTTGCTTTGGACTGCAAATGCACAAAGAGTTAGAATCATGGGTTACTCTTCCATGTCACATACATCTTGGTGGGGCGCTCAAAATGATACATAATGAAATGCATGCACTCATCACCAAGGCAAAAGTGAATGACCACATAAGATAGATAAGATATATCAAGCATGCATAAGTGTAGCTTATGATCAAACACATGATCATCAATGTCTCACAAGCATATCAAAGTATCTCAACCAAAAGCAAATAATGTACCAAAGACCACCAAATAACACCAAATAAAACAAGAGATAAAAGCAACACACTCTCTCTCTCGAAGCCTATGATCTATACATCTTCTCCCCCTTTGACAACAAGTTACCAAAAAGTTCCTAGAAAATGCATAGTGCTATATCGACACTCAAGCTTGATCTTCAGGAGGTGGTGGAGTCTGGATCACTCCAAGGATGAAGGCTTCTGTTGATGTTGATGGAGTTGGAGCTGAAGTGGATGCTGGAGAAGGTTGGGTTGATGCTGCGGCTGGAGCTGAGGCGGTTGCTCTTGTGTCAAGAACTGGCACTGCACTGGACCTCTGAGCTCGTGGAACTCTAGCAAATGCATCTGTAGTTGTCTTCCCTCTCCTCTCCTGCATGTCATCTTGGAGCTGCTCCACTGCTGTCTGTATCTCTGTCACCACGGCCGTGAAGGGCTGTCGCGGTGGCCACGGGATGTTTCCAAGGGCGCCCCCGGCCGCGCTTGGGCGGAGGAGAGGCAGGCTCAACCTGGCGATCCTTCCCCTTCTCCGCGGCTGAGAACCTCCTCGATGGTGCCATGAAGAAGAAGGAGAAGCAAGGGGGATGGACTGGAAGGGTGCGCGCCGTTCCGTACTTATAGCCGGCGAAGGCCAACCGTCGGCCTCCACGATCTCAGGTATTCATGACCCATTTGGCATGCAGGGACTTGTCCAATCCGTGCAGATGCCGAGGCGTTGTGGGGAAGCGGAGACACCCACGTCCAATCAACCGCCACGTGGCGCCCAAGGCCGGAGGCTGTTAGGGCCCGCGGCGCTTCGCCCTTGCCCTTTTGCCTCTCAGCACGGCCAAGTCCGGGCGCGCCTTAGGCCCGGGGGCTACTGTCGGTGTGCTGGGAATGGGGGTCCCCAGACTTGTGTGCCTGCGGCCTGCGGCGAGGCTCAAAGGGGGCCCAGCACGGCCCATCTTCATCAAAACAAACCCAAGACCCTCACGAGGGGCCAAGCCTCGCGGGGCGGACGACACGGAGCTTCCTCAGGCGCAGCCTCGTTAGGCTGGCTCGCGAGGAGGCAGAGAGATCAAGGCGGGGTACCTCACGAGGTGCCCATGACACAAGCCATGACAACCAAGGGCGCCAGGCGGGCGCCAGCCCGCGCAGTGTCCTCCCTTTCCTCTTTGGTGCAAAGGGAGCAAACGCAGGCGGGAGGATCAAGCAAAGGCACCCATTTCGGTGCAACGAGACCAAGACCAGCTCCGCGACAAGGAGGAAGTCACTCTGGAGCCCAAGCCAGCGTCATCACCAGAGCCTTTGGCAGGCGAGGACCAACTTTAGTCAGGATAAGTGTACCAGATGTTCCCCTTCAAAATGGCCAATTGTTGGCGCCCTTCCCGCTCAATATTTGGGAAGAGGCCCAGGGCCTTTGCCTATAAATAGGACTAGCCACCTCCAGGGGGAAGGGGATCGGAACATCTAGCAACCCGACAATCAGTTAGATAGGCAGCAGACAGAGAGAGAAGGGTGATTGAACTCCTCCTAGCAGTTCATCCCCCAGGCCAAGAACAGACCCTCGCGAGGCTGTTCTTCCTTGTATTGTTCACCATCATCAGCCCAAGAGGCAATCAACCACACCACACTGGAGTAGGGTATTACACCACATCGGTGGCCCGAACCAGTATAACCTCTGTGTCTCTTGTGTTGTTCTTTTGGTTGCTTAGATCTTTGCGAGGCGAACGAGTACGGGTAGGTAGGAAGCGTAATCTCCGCGCGCACCCCAGAGTTCGAACCTTAAGGATCTGCCGGAACCCGAAATCCGACAACCGCATCCCTGGCCCTGGAAGCGCTATCTGAAGCCCTCGCGGCCGAAGAATTAACTGCACTACGCTCCACAGTGGACAGGGACGATGTGATCCTCGACAAACACCCCAAATCCACCTCATTCAAACCAGCAGAAGAAATAGTCAAATTCCAGGTCCACCCAACGGACCCCAAGAAGACAACATCTATCGGAGCTCAACTAAACCCAATAGTTGACGCCGCACTATGAGAGTTCCTGCACGAAAACTGGGACATATTCGCCTGGCACCCTTCGGATATGCCAGGGATCCCATGCAGGTTGGCCGAACATAGCCTCAACATATTAAAGGGATTCAAACTAGTCAAGCAAACATTGCGGCGCTTTTCCGAACCCGAGCGACAGGCCATGGGGGAGGAACTAGCCAAGCTCATCGAGGCTGGATTCATTAGAGAAATCAAGCATCCGGACTGGCTGGCAAACCTGGTAATGGTACCAAAGAAGGATAAATCATGGCGCCTATGTGTCGATTTCAAGGATCTCAACAAGGCTTGCCCTAAGGATCCTTTTCCCCTTCCCCGCATTGATTAAATCATTGACGCCACCGCGGGATACGACTCACTGTGTTTCCTCGATGCATATTCCGGATACCATCAAATCAAAATGAAGGAATCCGATCAAGCTGCAACAACATTTATTACCCCATACGGGCCATTCTGCTTCAATACTATGCCCTTCAGGCTCAAGAACGCCGGCGCGACATACCAACGCATGATCCAAACATCCCTGGAGAAATGGATCGGCAAAACAGTAGAAGCTTATGTTGATGACGTCGTCATCAAGACAAGGCATGTCGAAACACTAATAGACGACTTACGTCTTACGTTCGACAACCTCCGGGCATACGACATTAAGCTCAACCCGGAGAAGTGTGTCTTTGGCGATCCCGCTAGAAAATTGATGGGCTTCATAGTTTCCAATAGAGGAATCGAGGCAAATCCGGCTAAAATCAGAGCTCTGTCACAGTCTGCTATACCAACCGACCTCAAACAGGTCCAAAAACTGGCAGGATGCGTGGCAGCACTAAGCCGCTTTATCTCCAGACTAGGAGAAAAGGCACTACCACTCTATCGCCTCTTACGGTGCACGGATAACTTCGAATGGATAGACGCGGCGACTGCCGGACTGGAGGAAATAAAGGCCCTCCTAGCAAGCAATCCAATCCTGGCCGCACCAAACGCAGGCGAACCCATGCTGCTATACATATTGGCAACACATCAAGTGGTGAGCGCCATGCTCGTTGTCAAACGAGAACAGGACGGACACAAATTCCCACTTCAAAAGCCAGTATACTATGTATCCACTGTCCTCAGACCATGCAAATCTCGGTACCCACACTACCAAAAGATAGCATACGCAGTTTTCATGGCATCCCGCAAGTTACGACACTACTTCCAGGAGTGTTCAATCACGGTGGCTTCTGAAGTCCCACTCAATGACATAATTAACAACCGCGATGCCATGGGACGTATCGCCAAATGGGCCATAGAGCTACTTCCATTCAACATAACATACAAGCCGCATCGAGCCATCAAATCTCAAGTGTTGGCCGACTTCGTCACCGAATGGAAAGAGGCCGAACTTCCCAAAGAGTACGGCGCATACTCAAATTGGGTCATCTATTTTGATGGTTCCAAAATGTTGGCAGGACTAGGAGCGGGAGTCGTATTAACATCCCCTACTGGAGACGTCGTCCAGTATGTACTCCAGATATTATACACAGACTCCAACAACGCAGCCGAATACGAAGCCCTACTGCATGGTCTTCGGATGGCCACATCCATGGGCATACAACGCCTGGACGTGCGTGGGGACTCGAACCTCGCGATATCTCAGATAAACGCGAAAGATCCAAAGATGGCAGCCTATCGTAATGTCGTATTAAAAATGTCGGCTCAGTTCGAAAGACTTGAATTTCACCACGTTGCTCGAGAAAGCAATCAAGCGGCGAACGTCCTGACCTGCATTGGCGCTAAGCACGACCCCGTCCCACCAAACATCTTCCTAGAAAGGATCTTTAAGCCATCCGTGGTGTGCCAAGGGGAGGGCAGCAACCACAGTCCAGATCCGAACACAACCTCAAATCCCGAGCATACAAACAGTACCGGGGGCTCAGCCACCGAAGTAACACCATCGGCCCATCTCATTATGGCAGTCATTGTCCCATGGACCGAACTCTTCTTGGCCTACATTGATAGGAAGGAGCTTCCAGACAACCAGAACGAGGCTCGCCGCATTGTCACGCATTCAAAGGCCTATAAGGTCCACGAAGGAGAGCTCTACAAGAAAAGCACTACCGGAGTACTCCAAAGATGTATCTCCGAAGAAGAAGGGCAACAGCTGTTAGCGGAAATTCATGCTGTCCTCGGCGGACACCACGCCGCAGCTCGGGCCCTCGTTAGCAAGGCCTTCCTCACTGGGTTCTACTGACCAAAATCTCAAGCGGACGCACAGGACCTTGTCCAACGCTGCATCGAATGCCGGCTCTTCGCCAACCAAAGCCACATGCCCCCAACTGCCTTGTAAACCATCCCCATTACTTGGCCTTTTCCGGTCTGGGGTCTGGATATGGTTGGACCCCTTAAGGGGGGAAGCCATAAGAAAAAATATCTGTTGGTTATGGTGGACAAATTCACTAAGTGGATAGAGGCTAAACCGGTCAAAACGGTTGAGTCCGGCCTAGTGATTGACTTCATATCCGGCGTTGTGCACCGTTATGGTGTCCCACACAGCATCATCACCGACAACGGCTCCAATTTCACAGCCGATGAGGTAAAAACCTGGTGTACTAATCTGGGTATTAAACTCGATTACGCCTCCGTCTATCACCCACAAACCAACGGTCAAGTCGAACGAGCCAATGATCTCATTATGAGCGGCATCAAACCCAGACTAGTGCGGTCCTTGAAAGAATTAGACAAGCACTGGCTAGAGGAGCTCGACTCCATACTCTGGGGGCTGCGGACCACACCCAACCGTACTACCGGATACACACCTTTCTTCTGGTGTATGGTGCAGAGGTCGTGTTGCCCTGCGATATTATTCATAACTCACCACGAGTGCGTATGTACGAAGAGAGAGAAGTCGCGCTCGATCGGCAGGACAGCCTAGATGCCCTGGAGGAGGAACGCGATGTCGCAAAAGCCCGTTCAGCATTCTATCAACACCAGGCTCGAAAATACCAAAGCAGAGAAGTACGGGCCAAGACTTACAATGTTGGCGAACTCGTTCTACACCTGCCGGAGAAGAAAAAGGACAAGCTCAAGCCCAAATGGGAGGGTCCCTTCATAATTGACGAAGTTCTCACCAGAGGAGCGTACCGTCTTCATGATGCATCAGACAATCGCCTCACATTGAACCCCTGGAACGCGGCCAGACTCCGAAGATTCTATGCCTAGCGTCGAACTCCCAGTTCGTCTCCTTCTCCCCTGTAGTTTTCATTATTTTTATCTCTTTTTCGATTACCTTTTCCTCTTCACTTTAAAATGTCGGTACGGCTAGACCGCACACCGAAACACATATATATTTCAAAATATGTATGTCCATTATACCTGGGGGCTTCTTAGATAGAAGCTTTTTATCATTACTTTTCGAGCATCAAGCGCTCGACATATGAGTTCTTCCATATGCACCTTTTCTTTCGCCACTATATGCATCGATATGACTTAAGTTTTGGCCAAGCTGGGTTGCCTGGCTCCTGTGCTTATGCCCTACGTTCTTGTTAATTCGGCTAGGCATAAAGGGAGCACCTCTGCGATTGTTACTGCTGGGTCATCCGGATGTGTGCCTCAGACTGGGTGAAGCCGAAAGCTAGCATTCTTAAGGGAATATTCGGTCGGTGAATTAAAGACGTTTTTCAATTACTCCATCGATAACCCCCAGAAGTTACAGAAATGGTGATTTTTCTTCCATCACAACTCGGACATGTACATTAATACATGCACACCCAGGGATAAAGGAACCCTTAATGGAACTATTCTCTCTGGAAGATGTTTCTTACGACTCAAATGTAATATAACATAACTAGCAGAATACAACTTGTCTGTTCAAGCAATTATCACCCCTACGCCTAGCTTTCCAGGCATGCCCCGGCCTATTCCGCCGCGAGGGTATCCGGAAACACTCCACACCTTTGAGTCCGGAGGTTGAAGCGAAAAGGTCTGCCATGACAAACGCTATACAATTCAGCTAGAATTACACAGGGCAAGGAAAATACATAGTCACTTGGACTCAAACACTTCCCTCTCTACACCGTCCAACAGGCGATCTAACTTACAATCCTGTTGTGAACATTTGGCGGCCAGCTCTACTTGGTCAGATACTAAACTAACAGGAATTTCTTCCCCATTGGACCCTAGCGGTTCAACCATGGCCATGTGATTCAGGTCAAGCTTGGTATACCGCGTTTTCACCATGGCCCAGGCTTCCCACGCACCCTCTCGGCAGGCCGATATCTTCCGTAGCCGGATACGCCACCAAGCTCCCTTGAACAGCTCTACAAGCTCCTCCATACTTCCTGGAGGGGAGTCGGACGGCCATAAGGCCTTAGCCACGCTCCGCATGGCTAGCCGAGCATGCTCGTGCACCTGTGACAGCCTCTGCAGCAGATCACTCGATGATCCGGACACCTCCTCTTCAGGACGGCCCGTCAATACACCTGCAAACATGACTATTTTAGTCTCATTTACCTCCGAGCTAATTCACAAATAAAGTTCGGACCCATACCGAAGATACCGCCCCGAAGTTCCTTGTTCTCCTTCATGGAAGCGGCTAGCTGGGCTCGAACATCTTTCAACTCTTCACCCAACACAGTGTTGGAATCCTGCAGCTTGTTTTTCTCACCTCTGACACGGGCCAGCACACGCTCGCCTGTGGCGGTGTTGCCTTTTCGCCTCTTTTTCTCCCTCTTGGGCAGCCTTCAGCTTCTTTGCAAGTTGATCAGGCGACCCTATTATGCGAAACCAGTAGCTACATTAGCACGGTGGGTACACAATTGTTGTTCCATGGTGGAAGGGAACAATACCAGAGGACGACTTCTTCAAGTCTCCCAGTTCAGGAGTAGCAGCTCTCAGCTGCGTCCGACACTGCTCCAGCTCCTGGGTTAGCCGACCATTCTTCTCCGCGAGGACCTGGTTGTTCAACAATCCTTAAATCAGTCGTGCCAACTGCTTTTAGTCTTGGGGGCTACGGGTATATGGCTATCCTTTTTTGACAAAGAAAACATACCCGCACATCTGTCAAATACTGCCTCGTGGCTTTTCTAAGCCCGTATCGAGCAGCTCGGATGTATGTGTCGCCCGAGCTAAAGGCATTAAATGCCTCGTCCGAGAACTTCGGGTCTCATAAAACAGGCCTCCAGCACCGATGATTCATGGCACTCTCCACTTTCGAGTTGGTAACAGACATGTTGTCTGAACCCTTGGTCGAAGGGCAGTCCGGCTTTGTCCCTACATCGGCCCCTGTCTCCCCGATTGGATCCGCATCTTGGTTGTTGGGAGCGCGGCCGGCCGGACCCTCGGACGCAGTCCGGCGAACCTTCTTCCTGTAATCAAACGGGCGCATGGGTCACAATCGGACACGGCCACTGAAAAATATATTTGTCCGTACCTCCTTGTTGAGGGTCCGGCGGTGCCTTCACCGGCCCTCCTCCTCGAAGGCCTGCCCGGCATGGGAATCGACTTCCTCGGTATCGTCAAACGCCTCCACTGCAGAACGCGCGACGATGCGGTGGGTGAGGCGGAGTAAGAGCACCCTTTCAGGGAAGGTGTTTCTTGATTACTTACCTGTGAAGCAGGAAGGAGACCAGGGTAGTCGGCAATGATGGCCACCTCTGTGCCATCATAGCTCGTCTGGTAAAATACCCCCTCCGCGAGCACCACAAATATATCCGGATCCTCTTCAAACCCGGGGTCAAGCTCCCGGTGGTGGTCCTCCGGCTGTGGGGCCGGACTATAAAGTCCCTCGGTGACCTTTCGCCAGTGCTGTTATAAGCAAACAAGCTAGAAATTTATCAAAAGCAATTTGGAGATGGAAGGAGTAAAAGCAGAGGGGTCGGGCCTTACCCAACCGGGAGGGTTATACATAGAGTACCCGTCTCTGGGTTTGATGCAAAGAAATTCCTCTTCCTCCCCTTTGAACAGTTCGGCTAATATCTTAGCCAAAGCGGCAGGGGTATCCGGACCTTTCCGGCCGCAGCGAGAGGCGTCATCCTCCCCATTGTAGTCCCACATTGGAAGCCCTCTGTACTAGAGCGGTTGAACCCCTCGCGCTATGGAGATCGCCATGACCTCGATTACTGTGAGTCTAGACTGAGCGAGCTCTTTTATCTTAGTCATCAGCTGACGAACCTCCGCACTATCATCCTCTTCAAGGCTCTGGGGGCGCCAACTATGGCGTTTCTTCAGCGGGACGCGCGCGAATTCCGAAAGACCCTTTCGAACCGGGTCAGGAAGCGCAACGTCCTCTATATAAAACCATTCAGAGGGCCATTCGTCAGGTCCCTTCCTTGGTGTGCCGGATGGGTATCCGGTATCTGCAACACGCCATACCTCGGCTCTGCCCACTTCAAATATCGACCCTTCGTGATTGCGCGGACGAGACAGAACAACTTCCTCCACAGCTCAAAATGAGCCTTGACGCCCAGGAATAGTTCGCATAAAGCAACGTAACCCGCAATGTGCAGGATGGAGGCCAGAGTGAAGTTGTGCAGCTGGAGGCCGTAGTACTCTAGAAGCCCTCGGAGGAACGGATGGATCAGAAATCCAACGCCGCTTAGCAGGTAGGGTACAATAACACACTCGGTCTCCTCTGGACGGATTGGGGAAGTCCTCTGCCTGAGTCCTTCCAGTGAAGAAATCCTTGTGTTTGTAACTGCGCCAATTGTCTATGAGACACAGAACACCTCTCCCATTCGCCTTTCTCTAGGAAGGGACGAGCGGAGGAGCTGGGAACACTAGCCATGCTGGAATGGTTTCTCCTAGGCCGTCTCTGGGGATTTCTTCTGTGTAGCGATGAATGGATCTGGGATCCAATCTCTTTAAATAGGCGCTCTTCCTTGCGAAAATGGGGTGTTATTTGCAAAAGTACCCTGACTCTCCACATTCGCTCGACACGTGGAGGACGAAGACTGTTTAACGTGCAAAAGCCAAGGAGGCGACATTGGATTAATGGTCGAATACACTACTTGGAGATCATCGAAGGAGGAACCCGCCTTGCAATGCCGAATACAATATGTGTGCCGAGCACCTCGCTATTGAAGACTGGTTCGGGGGCTACTGAGGGAGTCCTGGACTAAGGGGTCCTCGGGCGTCCGGCCTATTATCAGTGGGCCGGACTGATGGGCTGTGAAGACATGAAGGCCGAAGACTGCACCGTGTCTAGATGGACTCTACTTGGCGTGGAAGGCAAGCTTGGCGACCAACTATGAAGATTCCTTCTTATGTAACCGACTCCATGTAAACCCTAGATCCCCCCCGGTGTCTATATAAACCGAAGGGGTTAGTCCGGAAAGGATATACTCATTACCATAGTCATAGGCTACGCTTCTAGGGTTTAGCCATTACGATCTCGTGGTAGATCAACTCTTGTAATACTCATATTCATCAAGATCAATCAAGCAGGAAGTAGGGTATTACCTCCATAGAGAGGGCCCGAACCTGGGTAAACATCGTGTCCCCCGTCTCCTATTACCATCAATCCTAGATGCACAGATCGGGACCCCCTACCCGAGATCCGCCGGTTTTGACACCGACAATCATGGACCGGCTCGTGGTAAACCGCCAGGGCACTTGTGATTTGTTTGTGTGCAGGAAAAAGGGATAAACAATTGGTCTATATGATGATATCATAAATATAAGTCGCATATCTTCAGCTGGCGGATCAGTAGTATCATTCAAAATAAAACATGCATGATGGCATGGCAGATCAAGAGTTTAACTAGCCTATTACAAGGCATCTGATGGCCCAATAAGAATAAGTGTTTTGGAGATGTCAACACAACAAAGTATTTTGCTTGATAAACTGGCTCATGACTATTGGTGGGTTGAAGCCTCCGGTTCATCCTGTGCCTCTTCTTCATCCTTAGCTCCTTGCTTATCCATCAGCTGGAAGTCAGGCGTAGCCAAGTTGATACCGGTCAACGCTATAAACACAACTTCATCATCAATAAGGTTTGATGGATCAATGTCAGGAGCGAAGGTATGCTTATGAATTAGCGGGATCAGGTCTGTTGGCTGATGAACGGTACGCTCATTCTCTTGTTTTCAGCGTTATAAGCCACCTGATATGTGCCAAGATTGTTTCATCAGCCAGCTTACTCACTGAGGGGCGCATTGCTCTTGCTATAGCTGCAAAGTCGTCAGCACTGAAGGCAGTTCCGTCTTCTTTGACGCTGGGGCAGGCATTGGCCAAATCTTCAGGATCAAGATATGCTTTCCATGCTTTGGCCCGACTCAATGCAGTCAAGGCGCCAGCTCTGGCAACTCCCCGTTTTAAGTCATCAATCCTTTAATGCACCACGGATAACTGCTCCAGTGTTTCTTTGATCAGTGTTGAGGGAGACTTCTTGTGCAGTGTAGCAGCAATGGTTCATTGGGCACCAGTATATAACTGTTCTACAAGAGTGTAGTCAGATTTAAGCCAGACGCTCATGTCTGAGCCCAATTTCGCGCTCCGCGAACCTATATCAGTAAATTTATGGGTAAGCCGGCAGCCGTTTATATTATGATTATTAAGATGCAAGGGAGACATGTTCTTACCGAAGATAGCTGATGACATAATATTAATCTGCTGCTTTAAGCCGGATACCTCTTTAGTCACCAGTTTAAGCGCGGTTTCAGTTTAGCGACCCGACCTCAAACGGTCAAGTCTCTGTGCTTCAGTGTCATCCCTGGATCGGTAATGCTGATACACACAGTACTCGAAGGATTTATAACAGAGTAGCAATCACACACTTATTACATCAAATGTCTTAGAAGAGAACTTATTACAATAAATATGGCTTAAGGCCATCTAATACGATAACAACAGAAGGCTTGGAAGATAAAGTGAGTCCATCAACTCCAACGGCATAGCTGAGCTACACGGCAACGACCTAACAAACCTTACTCCTCGTCTGAAATGTCTGCATTGCAGCCCGGAAACGGGTCAGCACATTAAATATGCTGGCAATATAACACAGTAGAGCAAGAATAGAATAATGCTATCACTACATGCATATTTGGCTGGTGGAAAGCTCTATGGTCATAGTTTTGCGAAAAGCTCATTTTTTCCTACAACAAAGGAATAAATTTTATTTTAACTATCATGGTAGTTGAAACATCATTGAGAAGGTTCCTCCAACTCAATCCCAATTAAAAGTAATTATCAACCCAACAATATTAATTTAGAGTGACGAGATACTTAGGATAATCCAAGTACTAGATACTCAAGATGTCCATAACCGGGGACACGGCAACCATGATTAGATTGTACACTCTGTAGAGGTTTGCACACTTTTCCCCACAAGACTCGATCTCCTCCGTTGGATTTCTCGCACTACAAGGTGTTTGAGAAACGGATGACCGAGACACAGTCTTTCAGAAACATTAACTCTTTACTCCGGGCAGACCATACCAACCTAAATCCCTCTACCTGCTGATCCACCTCTTCAAGAGCTCATGCAACCTACTCAACTATGCTAGAGCCCATAATAGCTTGTGGCTGCACACGGAAGGTTCTAGCATGAAAATATCTCAGTTCCCTTTGAGCCTGGGTGGCGGACCTTAGGATTATCACACGGGTACTCCAGGATATCCTAGGACAACACTGGATTCTCCAGGTGCCCGACAAGCAATCCACCCAGATGTGTATTAAAATTGCCACCTTAAGTTGAACCATTAATTAAATCATCTCACATCTGTCATGGATTCACTCATCCAAACCACGTCTACGAGCATAGCACAGCAATATAAGCAATACGTAGAAGTAACTCCCAAGGGTTTGAATATAACAGGGCAATAGGTTCTACCTCATCAACTACTTCCCAATACCCACAAGTTAATCACATCCTAGTCATGCAATGTTTGAGGATTGGAATTAATGCATAAAAACCGGGTATGAAAGGAGTATGATCAATGTGTTACTTGCCTTGCTGACGATCCGCAAAACCTAGGGACTCGTAGTAGCATGCTTCGCACTCCGGGAATTCTATCGCAAATAAACAATAGCATACATAAGAATTCAAGCAAAGATGCACGAGCAAAACTCAAATAAGAAGAATTGACCAGAAAGTTCAACTTAAGAACTCCGGTTTGCGAAAAGAATCAAATCAAACGGAGCAACGAAGCTCAAACTGCGAAAGAAACAAGATCCGTTTACTAATCTGAACTAAAGTCAAATTTTACAGTACCAAAATCTTGTTCAAGTTGATCAAACAAAAAGAGGGTTTCAAGACGAAGATCTAGGCACTTGAATCACCTGATTCCGATAAACGAGCGAAAAGATAAACTGAAATGGAAATCAGATCAGAAATCGCGATCGGAAATAATCGGGAAAAATCCGAGAAAAAGAAAAACTGACGAACAGGCTAACGAACAAACGTTCACTGTCTGCGGCTAACGAGTGAACACTGTTCGTTAAAACGAACATACGGACGAACGTCCGCTAAATAAACTAAACCGAGAAAAAAATAAAATAAAACTGGTCTATTAAAAAAATGAAAACTAGGGTTTTCTAAAAAAGCTGGATCGGTTTTAAAATAAAACCAAACGGCGGCAACGGCAGCTTATACCTCCGGCGAGGTTCGGCGAGGCGGGGCGGCTCCGGCGAGGTGGGCTGCGGCGGCGAGGTGCGCGGGCGGCGACGCGGCGCTAGGCGGCGGGGCGGCGATGGCAGCGGCGGCGCGAGCTAGGCGGCGGCGCTGGCGGCGGGGTTCGGCGGGCGGCGGGGTTCGGGTGGTGGTGAGGGGGTCCGGGGGTGGCGTATATAAAGGAGGGGGCTAGCTTGGGGGAGGGGGCAAGGCGGCGCGGGAGAGGCGTCCCGGTAAGACTCGGCGCGCGGCGGCGGCAGTCTCCGCGTCAGGGACGAGTCGGACGGCGCGGCTGGGCTGGGCTGGCTGGCTGGGCTTCGGCCCAGTCGGCGAAGAGAAGATTTTTTTAAAAAAATAATTTCGCTGAAACTTAAATAAATCCTAGAAAAATAAATAAAATTCTAAAAATACCAAAACAAATTTTCACCGTCTAAATAAAATATTTAGAACAAGATGAACATTTTCTTGGCCCTAAAATGCAATTTGAAAAAGTGCAACTTTTCTAATGCAAATAAAATAGCAATAAAATTCGAATAAAATCAAATATTTGATTTTAATATTTTTCCTCCAATATTTCAATTATTTTGGAGAGTCATATTATCTCCTATCATATATTTCAATATGAAATTTTTTTGTTGAGAAAAATAATTAAAACGAAATAATCCTCGTTTCAATATTTGATAAAATTCAAATATGAAAACAATGAAATCCCCAACTCTCTCCGAGGGTCCTTGAGTTGCTCAGGATTTCGAGGATCGCGAAATGAAATGCAATAAAAATGATATGCATGAATGATCTATGTATAACATTCCAAATTAAAAATTTGGGATGTTACATTCAGCCTCTTCTGCTCTCTTCAAGAGAGCTTCCTTTTCAGTTTCCCAGCCATCTTTCTCATAGTTGAAGTTCTGTTTCAGCTGCTCAATATTCTCCAAAGCAGATTTCAGTTATGACTTGGCCTTGGATGTCTCCGATTGCTGAGTTTTGATGTTCGCCTTAAGATCATTGAGATGCGAGTCTTTTTCAGTCAATTCAGCCTGTGACATAAGCACACACAAACACGATTACGATCATGATTACTCTTTGAAGTCCCAAGCACAATACAAGTATTACTCTTGGCACTTGGGGGCTAATGCATATTGCTCTTTTTTAAGAAAAAAATTCAAAGTCCCAAGCACAATACAAGTATTATCCTTGGCACAATACAAGTATTACTCTTTGTTCCAAGACAAATTTTATGACCCGGACAAATGATGTAATCCAGTTTATAAAGACTACAGATTGGATTGTTGATTTTAAAATAGGATGATTAGTCACGACTTATTCATCACTGAGTAAGCCGGCCCTTCGGGGCTACGGATGCAATATTGATTCTTGCTACTTGAAGTCTCGGCTTAACATATTTATTAAGCCGGCCCTTAGGGGTTACACATGCAAAGTTGAAGTGCTGGTATTATAAGTCACGGTTCATATTGAAAGTATAAATCAGCCCTTAGGGCTACTGGATTTGATCTATGCAAATATTGAAGTTTTAGAATACATTATATTCTATCATGTCCAATAAACTTGGCGGCTAAGGGAAGTATATTCATATAAAAAGGAGTTGCAGCGTTTACCTCATAGCGCTCCTTCATCAGGTTTATTAAGCCGGCTTCAAAGTCACGACTGGTGTACAGGCGGTTCAAGTAACCAGAGTGGATGTCCTGGGAGCTGAAATGGGCGTAGCTATCCAAATCTACCTTCCACTTGCCTTTATCTTCAGCAGAAATTTCTTCCTTGGCACTGGGCTTAGATAAGACAGTAGGTTGACCCGGAGTTATGAATCCAAACCCAGTAACAACAACATCATCAACCTTCTCCTCAGGAGGCTTAATTGGGCTTGGCATCATGATCTATGGAGACTTCATGGTCTTAAGATGGCGGATCATCAATAATATCTTCAACAGCTGGTTATTGTTGTTCTGGCTCGGACGGGATGACGTCGTCCGCTGGCTTATTCAGCTTGCCCTTCTTGCTGGGTGTCGGTGTCAAAACCGGCGGATCTCGGGTAGGGGGTCCCGAACTGTGCGTCTAGGCGGATGGTAACAGGAGACAAGGGACAAAATGTTTTACCCAGGTTCGGGCCCTCTTGATGGAGGTAAAACCCTATGTCCTGCTTGATTAATATTGATGATATGGGTAGTACAAGAGTAGATCTACCACGAGATCAAGGAGGCTAAACCCTAGAAGCTAGCCTATGGTATGATTGTTGTATGTTGGAGTTGTTGTCCTACGGACTAAAACCCTCCGGTTTATATAGACACCGGATAGGGTTAGGGTTACACAAAGTCGGTTACAATGATAGGAGATCTAAATATCCGCATCGCCAAGCTTGCCTTCCACGCCAAGGAAAGCCCACTCCGGACACGGGACGAAGTCTTCAATCTTGTATCTTCATAGTCCAGGAGTCCGGCTGAAGGTTTAGTTCAGATGGCCGAATACCCCCTAATCCCGGACTCCCTCAGTAGCCCCTGAACCAGGCTTCAATGACGACGAGTCCGGCGCGCAGATTGTCTTCGGCATTGCAAGGCGGGTTCCTCCTCCAAGTTCTTCATAAAAGATTATAAACACCAAGAGTAGTGTCCGGCTCTGCAAAATAAGTTTCCACATATTGCCATAGAGAGAATAATATTAACACAAATCTTATCTGCTGACGTATTCCATGGCGTGACATCACACTACGGCCAAGCCTTTATTCGAATCGTCTTCACTTCTCCACCTCAGCGCGTTTTGCGAGGCAGTTTCCTTGGCACGTCTTGTCAAAGCAGAGATCATATCCCCCCTTTACGGGATTCTCATCAATACGGACATGGGTAACCCAACCGCACCATTTATCACGGCGCTTGGGAGGCAAGCGAGTTTTACTAGGCTGGTGGGGACGCATAGCCGCATCCGCCCACATAAGGGGATAAGGATCCACCTTTTTACCTACGCCTTCTTCCTCCTTTGCCTATCCATCTTCTACGCACCCGAGCTCCAGCGCCCAAGCCCGCACTTCCCACCTCAACCTTCTCCAGCAATGTCCAGAGCGGGGGGCAAGTGGATGGTCTCCTCCGTCACGGAGGGCCATGTCAAAAAACTAAGGAAGGCCGGATACTTGTCCGATAACATTGCGCACTGGCTTCCTGAAGAGGGGCAGCTTCTCCCCACCCCTAGGCCCCATGAGAGGGTTGTATTCCTTCCCCACTCCTCCGCGGACTGCATTTTCCACTCCACCCATTTGTCCGGGGACTCATGTTCTACTACGGCCTGGACTTCCATGATCTGGCCCCGAACTTTGTCCTCAACATCTCGGCGTTTATCGTCGTGTGTGAGGCTTTCCTCCGCGTCCACCCCCATTTTGGTCTTTGGCTCAAGACTTTCAACGTCAAGCCGAAGGTGGTGCACGGCAGCCAGGCGGAGTGCGGAGGCGCCATGGCGGGCAAGATGGCCAACGTCCTATGGCTCGAGGACTCCTTTGTGGAGACCCTGAAGGGGTGGCAATCAGGGTGGTTTTACATCACCGAGCCGCGCGACCCTGAGTGGGTCGCAGCCCCTGAGTTTCGATCCGGACCCCCCACGCGGCTCACGTCCTGGAAAGAGACGGGCCTGTCGTGGGGCAACGAGGAAGAGGTGACCGGACTGCAAACGTGCATCCAATCCCTGGCGAACAAGCGGCTCAAGCTTGTCAATATAGTCCAGGTCATGCTCGTCCGCCGGATCCTTCCGTGTCAACAACGGGCTTTCACACTGTGGGAGTTCGATCCGACGCAGCACCAAACCTTGAGCAGGCTCTTCGACACGACGTACGAAGATGCCTGGAAGGTGTTGTTCAAGGGCGCCGAAGCTCCCGCGTCCGCGTCCGAGGACCGCGGAATCAGCACGCAGCGTCCAGCTAGCGCGGTGAGTTATCCTTACCTTTTACAGGAAATTTGTTTCTCGTAGATCGACTTTATGCGGGATCTAAACTCCCCTACCTTTGACAGGCGTGGGAGGAGAAGTCCGGACAGGTCAACTGTCCGGCCCCTTTGCCCGAAGATCCAGTAGATGCTCGTTTATCGAAGCTGCTGGCTCCGGCGCCTTATGTGGTGCCGGAGAAGAAGGCCAAGAAGAAGAAGGCCACGGGGACTCGAAAGAGTTCTCGTAATATGGTGGTGTCGGACTCGTCGTCTGACGAATCCGAGACGCACTCCTCCCGCGAAGACGAGGAGGAGGAAGAAGAAACCTCTCCCCCTCCAGTGGGGGGAGGAAAGAAGAGGAAGGCCGCCCCAACTGGGGAGGCCGAAGGGTCCAAGAAGAGGAAAACCCCTCCACCGGACTACTCCCCCGACGCCGACGAGGACGAAGAGGAGTGGCCGGACAGGACCAAGCGTCCGGCGAAATCGTAAGTATTTGGATACCGGAGTAACTCATAATATCCCTGTTGTTGCACAGCTTTTCCCTAATGTCGAATGTAATTATGCAGGCCGCCCCGGGCCGGACTCGACGAGTCGTCGAGCGGCTCCCTGGATTCGTCGGACATGAACTCAGTTCCGCCCGCTGTCTCCTCCCGCACTGCGGACGACGCCGAAGTGGCGTCGCGACAAGCTCCGGGGCAAGAGGAGGTGGTCCTGGAGGAGCCGCGAGGCGACCGAACTCCAGGGGTAAAGGGGACAAGACCCCCCAGGGCTCCAAGTCCGGCTTTGAGCCAGACACCGCGCCGGAATCCTTAGTTCCGGACCGCGGTAGGCGAACTCCTTCTAAGAGGAGCAAGCCTTCTGAACCGGCAGCCTCCGTCCAGCTGGAGGTGCCGGACAATCTGCTGGAGGTGCTTAATGGCGCCTCCATCGACGAGGAGCACCGTACTATTATGAGTACGGTGCTCCAGAAGGTTTAGTCCGCCAAGAGCGGACTGACTGAAGCTTGCGCTAGCCTTTTAACAGGCTTCGAGGTAAGTAAAAATATGTAAAAATATTACCGCATAGACAGTAGCCCCTGATGCTCTGTTTGGTGTTCGGGAAGAAAAGCCGAATAGAGGATCAAATAATTTCGCAGGAGTCTAACAAAAAAAGAGTCAATATGTGTATGCAGGCTTCGCTGCTTGCTACCGCCGCACTGACTGCGGAGGTAGGTACCCTGAAGCAGGGTCTCGAGCGGACCGAGCAAGAGCTCTGCCTTGCCAAGCGGCAGCTCGAGAAGAAAGAAGGTAAGAGATACCTTATATATATATAAAGATGCAATTGCAAAAAAATTACAGGATTATGCTACTTGTTGCAGGGGCCACGACTAAGGTGGCAACCCTCGAGCAGGTGCTGTCCGAGGCCAAGAAGAGAGCGGCCTCGGAGCGCGATGAGCGGGAGAAATTTGAGGCGCAGGTCGGCGAGGCGCGGCAAGAGCTTCAGGCTCTCATGAAAAAACATGAGAGTTTGGAGCTTGACTCTAAAACGCGAGCGTCCGAGCTCGCCGCAACCGTCAAGACTGCCGAGTCTGCCAAGGCCGAAGCCCAGAAGGCCCTCGATGAATTGGATGCGGTGAAAAAGATAGCGGCGGGTAAGGCATTTTTTATGCAAAGCAGACATATAAAATTAAACAACTTGTTACTTACCCGAATCCGGAGCTCTCCAGGGGCGTTCGCAGATCTTCCCTGCAGCATATCCGATGCCCCCACATTCTATCGAGCCGCAGAGGGCAGCTCGACGGAGAAGGTGTTCTGGTCTCAGTACGCTGAGGCCGGACACCCTGTGCCCTTGAGCGACCAGCTGAAGCAGCTGGTCGAGCTCCACAAAGCGGCCGAACAGGCCATGAAGGGCTTCATAGTTCGGTTGTGGCCTGGAGAGGCCCTGCCTGGGAGCTACTTCGGGCTGTTGCAGCGGCTGGTGGAGGCCTGTCCAAGGCTCGAGGTCATCAAGCGCTCCGTCTGCATCGAAGGTGCCCGTAGGGCCCTGGCCCATGCAAAAGTGCACTGGGTAAGCTGGACGGTGAGAAGCTTGTGAGGGACGGGCCGCCGCCGGGGAAGGAGCATCGCAAGCCCGAGAACTACTATAAGGATGTTCTTGTGGGTGCCCGCCTTGTGGCGGATGAATGTACCAAGGATGTAATTTTTGAATGAACTCGCTCGTGTTTATCCTGTGCGCTGAAAACTTGTTCATTTGCACTAAACAATGCTTTTTTGAATTTAAAATATTATTTTCTGTGCGACCGTTTATCAAAAAATTGAGAAATGGACAGTCGTCGGCTTCCGCCCCCATGCCACTAGTGCTGGGGTGTTCGGGATAAACCTGAGCGCTCTTTTTCCCATGTTTGGGTCCTTCGAGGGAGGCGCTCAGCACAACAAACAAGGCAATCGGACTATAATGCTTGAACACTCTCACTTAGCCATAGAACTTTATAATTTTAAATTTCGGCGAAGCCCCTAGTATTCGGAAGACCGAGTTCGGGGCTCTATCCACGCCTTGGCCGGACAAAATCCGGTTCTTCGCTCTAAGCGGCATAGGTCTTTAAGGACCCAAAAAACCTCTCGAACAGCGACCGGTCTCTCGTCTTATCATGACAGTCAGTTTTAGCTTTCTCTACTGAGGTGCTCCACCCAGCTCAACTGGGGCACAATCGCAGTAGTTCTCCTAGTGCTACCTTAGCCGATATAGCGGAACGTAAGGCACCAAAACATAGGAGCCGGGCAAACCCAACTATTGACCCAAATCATGATTCGGAGCCGATGCATATAGTGCTATAAGTTCGGGGTGCCGCACTTATGAAGTGTTCGGACTTCTTACACCATATTAAGGGGTACTGAAGCCCCTGACGTATTTGCCGTACCACAGTGTACGGGTGCCACATGTCATTAATGAACATATATATAAAAAGAGGAAAATGCAAAAAATAGACAAAAGTTATGCATTGTTTATAGAAAGGCTGCTATCTAAGCAGAACGATACAAATAGTGCGATAAGCAAAAGAAATTGGACTATTTAACATGTCCTGGCCAGGGGTAGGCCGCGGAATTGTATTCAAAACATGTATACTGCTCGTAATAGAGACCACCTGGGAGTTCCATAATGCGGCATGGCTTGTCTGCTTTCCTGGATCTTGCATCGTTTGTGCGGCAGTTGAATTGCCGAACAGGTCGTCCGAAGTGTGGAGTCCTGAAAGTAAGAAAAAAATTAAAAAAGAATTCGGCAGCCCCTAGTACGGTTTAGGCCGTGTTTTAGGCGTGCCGTGATGGTGCCCCTCCCCTTGTGCCCATGGTATTTCAAGAGCGTAGTTATGTACACGAAGCACTGGTTTTGCTATGTCACGAGGGCTAGGGTTGGGGCCGAATTGCTACGCTAGCTTGGAACGTGCCAGGCAGTCTTGTTGTAGGTTACTCCGGGCGCGCTTGACAATGTTCGGCTTTTTAAGGGCCGGACTGGAGAACTGCCTAGAGAGGCTGCTTTGTACTTCTGCTGCGAGCGCTGCCGTGTGCTCCTCCGTTCAGAGGGAGCGTTCGGTGTTTCCGTTGACCGTGATTACTCCTCGAGGGCTTGGCATCTTGAGCTTGAGGTATGCATAGTGCGGTACCACGTTGAACTTTGCGAATGCGGTTCGCCCGAGTAGTGCGTGATAGCCACTGCGAAACGGGACTATGTCGAAGATTAACTCCACGCTTCGGAAATTATCCGGGGATCCGAAGACCACTTCTAGTGTAACTGAGCCTGTACAGTTGGCTTCTACGCCTGGTATGACGCCTTTAAAGGACGTTTTTGGTGGGCTTGATCCTCGAGGGATCTATGCCCATTTTCTGCACTGTATCCTGGTAAAGCAGGTTCAGGCTGTTGCCGCCGTCCATGAGGACTCTTGTGAGATGAAATCCGTCGATAATTGGGTCAAGAACCAATGCGGCAAACCCGCCATGATGGATGCTAGTGGGATGGTCCCTTCGATCAAAGGTGATCGGGCAGGAGGACCATGGGTTGAACTTTGAAGCGACTGGCTCCAGCGCGTATACGTCTCGTAGCGCACGCTTCCGCTCCCTATTGGGAATGTGGGTTGCGTATATCATGTTCACCGTCCGCACTTGTGGGGGAAAACCCTTCTGTCCACTGCTGTTCGGCGACCTGGGCTCCTCCTCGTCATCGCTATGCAGCCCCTTGTCTCTGTTTTCACCTCTTAACTTGCCTGCCTGCTTGAACACCCAACAATCCCTGTTGGTGTGATTTGCTAGCTTTTCTGGGGTGCCATGTATCTGGCACAAGCGGTCGAGTATTCGGTCCAAACTGGACGGGCTCTGAGTATTTCTTTTGAATGGCTTTTTCCGCTGACCAGATTTGTAGCCTCGGAATCCGGCATTTACTGCCGTATCCTCGTTGCTGTCGCTGTTAACGCGGCGCTTTTGCTTGTTCCGGCGCGACCTGCCGCTTTTGTCCTTGGTATCCGAATTACCAAGGTTCTTGGTTAAGTTGTTGCTGTGAGCTAGCCAGCTGTCTTCTCCCGCACAAAAGCGGGTCATGAGTGTCGTGAGGGCTGCCATAGATTTTGGCTTTTCCTGTCCCAGGTGCCGGGCAAGCCACTCGTCGCGGATATTATGCTTGAAGGCTGCTAGGGCCTCCGTGTCCGGACAGTCGAATATTTGATTTTTCTTTGTTAGGAACCGTGTCCAGAATTGCCAGGCCGATTCCTCTGGCTGCTGGATTATGTGGCTTAGGTCATCGGCGTCCGGTGGTCGCACATAAGTGCCCTGGAAGTTGTCAAGGAATGCGGCTCCCAGGTCCTCCCAAGGACCGATTGAGTCTGCTGGCAGGCTATTGAGCCAATGTCGGGCCGGTCCCTTAAGTTTGAGTGGGAGGTATTTGATGGCATGTAGATCATCACCGCGGGCCACGTGGATATGAAGGAGATAATCCTCGATCCATACCGCAGGATCTGTTGTGCCATCATATGATTCGATGTTTATGGGTTTGAAGCCCCAGGGATTTTATGATCCATTACTTCATCTGTGAAGCATAGTGGGCATGCGGCGCCTTTGTACTGGGCTATATCACGACGCAGCTCAAAGGAGCTTTGTCCATTGTGTTCGGCCCGGCTGGATTTATTGTATCCGGAGTGACGATCACCGTCACGTGCCGTGGGGCGCCCGCACGATCCGTAGATCGATCTTGTTTGCCTCGCCTTGTCCTCCAATATATCTCGCAGGTCTAGCGCGTTTTCCCGTGCCTTAGCATGTTTTGAGCGGCATCGGGGCATGGCTTGAGTCGAGGGCTTAGAGGCCTCTCTATCGCGGCCATGAGGTGGCCGGTCGGCCATGTCATGCGCTGGTGATGTAGGTGCTTCCTCCTCTAATCGAGGTAGCAGCCTGCGCTTTGGTAACGCTTGGAGGGGCGTTCGAGTTCATACTCTTCGGCCACAAGGACTTCAGTCCATCTGTCAGCTAGCAAATCTTGATCAGCTCTAAGTTGTTGCTGCTTTTTCTTGAGGCTGCTTGTCGTGGCTAAAAGCCTGCGTTTGAAATGCTCTTGTTCGGCGGGGTCTGATGGTACGACGAATTCGCCGTCGTCGAGGCTTGCCTCGTCTTCGGAGGGAGGCATATAGTTATCGTCCTCAACCTCTCGGTCTGCCGCTCTCTCATGAGGGCTGGCTTCTCCATCTTCCTGCGCCGAATCTTGCTGGATTTGGTGTTCTTCGGCGCTATCCGGGGTAGTATTATCTCCCGTGCCGGAATCACCGTTTCCGCTATGGCGGGATATATATGTCATATGACGAGGTGGCCTTCCAGCACCCTACAGGTGCTGGTTCCTGTTCGTCTCCTGCATCGTCGTCCATACCGTCGATGTCTTCAGAGTCGAAGTCGAGCATGTCGGTTAAATCGTCGACAGTGGCTACAAAGTGGGTGGTGGGTGGGCTTTGAATTTCTTCATCGTCCGCATCCCATCCTTGCTGACCATAGTCCGGCCAGGGCTCTCCTGATAAAGAGAGATACTTTAGTGAGTTCAGGATGTCGCCGAAGGGCGAGTGCTGAAAGATGTCCGCAATGGTGAACTCCATGATCGGTTCCCAATCGGATTCGATCAGCAGGGGCGCGGGGGGTTCGGAGTCCGGAGAGGAATCCGGATCCTCGGAGTCACGGGTCATGCGGAGTGCGGGGCTGGTGTTCGGCTCGTCGCCTTTGAGATCGCATCCCTTGAGGTGGCGTCCAATAGCTCATCCTCGATCGGCGCCGAAGGCTCCGAATTAAGGGTCGGAACCGACGCGCGTGCAGCCTCCACGACACTGTTCGGCGGCAGAGCTAGATCATGCCCATCGAGACAGTGCGGCGCGCTTGGCTGTGGCTCGAATCCGTCGAAGATCAAGTCCCCGTGGATGTCAACCGTGTAGTTCAAACTTCCAAACCTGACCTGATGGCCAGGGGCGTAGCTTTCGATCTGCTCCAGGCGGCCAAACGAATTGGCCCGCAGTGCGAAGCCGCCGAAGACGAAGATCTGTCCGGGGAGAAAAGTCTCACCCTGGACCGCATCGCCGTTGATGATAAAAGGAGCCATCGGGCCTAAAAGTGACGACACAGAGGAACTCTCGATGAAAGCACCAATGTCGGTGTCAAAACCGGCGGATCTCGGGTAGGGGGTCCCGAACTGTGCGTCTAGGCGGATGGTAACAGGAGACAAGGGACACAATGTTTTACCCAGGTTCAGGCCCTCTTGATGGAGGTAAAACCCTACGTCCTGCTTGATTAATATTGATGATATGGGTAGTACAAGAGTAGATCTACCACGAGATGAAGGAGGCTAAACCCTAGAAGCTAGCCTATGGTATGATTGTTGTATGTTGGAGTTGTTGTCCTACGGACTAAAACCCTCCGGTTTATATAGACACTGGATAGGGTTAGGGTTACACAAAGTCAGTTACAATGATAGGAGATCTAAATATCTGCATCGCCAAGCTTGCCTTCCACGCCACGGAAAGTCCCCTCCGGACACGGGACGAAGTCTTCAATATTGTATCTTCATAGTCCAGGAGTCCGGCTGAAGGTATAGTTCGGATGGCCGAACACCCCCTAATCCCGGACTCCCTCACTGGGTTTGTCCTGGCCCTGAAAATAAGAAGCATAAAGAGGTCAATGTAATGATCAGGTATAAGGTTTGAATAGTTGAAAATGTGCTTACCCAGGTACAGTCTTGAAAGCTGGGATTTGAGTTCCCGTTGACTCACCAAAGGAGGAATGAGAAGCCCCTTGATAGTTTGAATCAGACGGGTTAAGAGGATGTCGAAAATGACCCGCCTTGGGATAAAGTGTATCAGAAAGATGTAAGACCTCCAGGCGGCGTTTGCGAACCGGTGTGTCTGGTAAGCCGGAAGAAGTAATCATACCACCACTGTGTCAGGTGGTGTGGCGAGCTTCGTGTTGCTGTTTCTTCAAAAGAAAGTTGGGATCCAAGTGAGCTAGAGGGTGAGAAAAACTTACTTTCCGGCTTGCTTGTTGGGTTTTATGTGTTGGCAGAGGTTCTGAGCCGGAGGAAAGAGTAATTCCCTCTGCGTCATATGCACGGCTGGCTGCTGTGTCGTCCTGATAACAATCATCATCAATGAGATGCACAAAAAAAGAGACAAGAGATTCAAGTTGTACCTCTGACTCATCATCATCATCGTCATCATCAATGTTTAAGTCGGTGGACTCGGTGGTTTTCTTCTTGGAAGTCCTCTTGGTGGCCTTGGTTTTGGTACGAGCCGATTTGGTCAGCTTATCTTGTGGTTTATTCTTCCAAAATGGAGAATCGACCTGTGGAGGACACAAGATTCATAAGTGAGGATAATCATTGCAAATATGGTTGAACAAAAGGTGTACGACACTTACGGCTGGCGGCTTGTCGAAGGTACTGAAAGGACTAAGTCCTATTTTACTGCATTCCTTTGCAGGTTCATTCAGCAATTTCTTGGTGGCCTCTATAATTTCTGCGTCAGTCAGTTGAATGTCGCCGTGGCGCTGGGGATCTTTCAAATAGTCAGCATATTCACACATTAAGCCGGGGCGATGGCTCAATGGCAAGATGCTCCATGACACCCAGCACCGAACAAAGTTAATGCGAGTTAGGCCGTTAGCAATGAAAGCTCTAAGCTTTGAAAAAGCTGGTGCATACTTGGACTAATCCTTCGCGTCGATCCGTGGGGGAAGCGGATGTGTGTTGCTAAGCCGATGGCCGCGGTAACCCGGCAGAGGATTCTCATCTGATGGAGAAGTATCTTGGCAATAGAACCAGGTTTGGTTCCAATCTTTGGGGTGACTCGGCGGCTTAGCATAAGGAAAACGGACTTCTTTCCTCTTATGCATTGAAACCCAACCGAGTTCCAAGCTGGGCCCATCAGTAAACTCTGTCTAACGGCTTAAGTAATAGAATTCTCTGAATAGATCAACTGTGGGATCTTCTTGAAGGTAAGCTTCACAGAATACTTGGAAATTGCAAATGTTGGACACGGAGTTGGGTTTGATGTCTTGAGGGTGAAGTTGGAAAAATGAAGCACATCTCGAAAAAACCTTGAGCCGGGTGGGCTGAACCCCCGACTCAGATGATCAGTGAAAACAATCACTTCTCCGTCCTTGGGTGTAGGAGGGTTTTCATTACTAGGGGCCCTCCAATGGATAACCTCTTTCTTGGCTAGGGCGCCAGTTGCAACAAAGTTGTTCGGGTCTTCTTCAGTGACTCGGGATTGGACCCAATTGCAAGCAGTATATGTCTTAGCCCTTTTTTGATGATCTGAAAGAAAGATTATGCCGGTTCAAGATTATATGGTTAAACCGGCTGATGGTTTAAAAGACGAAAACCAATGAAGCATGCATAAGGTGTTAGGCCGGAGGACAGCATTGAAATTATAAACATGAGCTATTGGCGGCTTAAGAGGGGACTAATGGTACCTGGCGGGTTACAACATCTGAGTTAAGCCGCCCACACAGTTATTAATTTACAAATCTGAGAGTGGCAAAAATTGCTAAGTGTTGGAGAAATGAGATTTCACAGATTGATGCTACGATATTGGATCTACGGCGCTTCAGATAATAGAAAAATATCTAGACATAAAATAATAGTGCTTGATAAGTTCATGTATCCAGATTGGATTTCTTACACAAAAGGAGATGCCCTGATAGCAAAAATGAGTACCACAACTACCGCCATGCAGGAGGAGTACCAAGTTGAATCAAAAATCACACATACAGGGAAGGGCAGAGATGAAATCCAACGAACTCGTAGAAACCGTAATGAGATCTGTGGGAAAAGGAAAGAGGAGAACTTACCGGAGCTGTTGAACAGCGGAGGCGCGCGGACGAACTCTGATCGATTTAGGTTGATGCAGCGGCCGTTGTCAAAGTGGGCGCAAAGGTCGACGGCGGCGGAGCTCGGGCACTGAGGCGACGGGAGGAAGAGGAAAGAGACGAGGAGGCAATGGGGGATAGTGAATGGGACCCCTGGCCCTATTTATAAGGTCGAAAGGATAAGTGGCATGCACGGGAATCGAGGAGGCCAAAAAAGGGATATGCGATAACACACACGCCTCGATTTTCGGGAGTTCATTAAAAGAGAAGATATATTAAAGATTTGGGCCTTGCCTACTATTAATGAAAGGTGACGTTGCAGCGGGTTATCGCAATCTTAGGAGATGACATCATGGCGGGTTACAAGATCTTGCAAGAGCAAATGAAGAAGGATTTTTTCTAAGTACTAAAAGATTGTTATGAAAAAGCTCACACCAACCTGGGGCCTAATGTTGGGGATATAACTATTGGGTATGACTCGCCCAGGAGGGGTCGGGTCATACCACCAGCGGTTAACAATAACAAAGCCCATGAAGATATTGAGGATGACGGTTCATGATGCAGGCTTACTAAAGGCCCGAAGCCCAAATGCGACTTAAGGCCTACAGGTGTATGATACGTATCCGTCGTATCTACTTTTCCAAACACTTTTGCCCTTGTTTTGGACTCTAACTTGTATGATTTGAATGGAACTAACCCGGACTGACGCTGTTTTCAGCAGAATTGCCATGGTGTTGTTTTATGTGCAGAAAAAAATATTCTCGGAAAGACTTGAAACTCCACGGAACATCTTAGAAAAAATAATAAAAAATCCTCGCCAAAGATGAAGACCAGGGGCCCACACCCTGTCGACGAGGGTGGGGGGCGCCCCCCTCTAGGGCGCGCCCCCTACCTCGTGGGCCCCCTGGATGCCCTCCGACGCCAACTCCAACTCTATATATCTGCTTTCGGAGAGAAAAAAATATGAGAGAAGAAATCATCGCGTTTTACGATACGGAGCCGCCGCCAAGCCCTAAAACCTCTCGGGAGGGCTGATCTGGAGTCCGTTCGGGGCTCCGGAGAGGGGGATTCGTCGTCGTCATCATCATCAACCATCCTCCATCACCAATTTCATGATGCTCACCGCCGTGCGTGAGTAATTCCATCATAGGCTTGCTGGACGGTGATGGGTTGGATGAGATTTATCATGTAATCGAGTTAGTTTTGTTAGGGTTTGATCCCTAGTATCCACTATGTTCTGAGATTGATGTTGCTATGACTTTGTTATGCTTAATGCTTGTCACTAGGGCCCGAGTGCCATGATTTCAGATCTGAACCTATTATGTTTCCATGAATATATGTGAGTTCTTGATCCTATCTTGCAAGTCTATAGTCACCTACTATGTGTTATGATCCGGCAACCCCGAAGTGACAATAATCGGGACCACTCCCGGTGATGACCATAGTTTGAGGAGTTCATGTATTCACTATGTGCTAATGCTTTGTTCCGGTTCTCTATTAAAAGGAGGCCTTAATATCCCTTAGTTTCCAATAGTACCCCGCTGCCACGGGAGGGTAGGACAAAAGATGTCATGCAAGTTCTTTTCCATAAGCACGTATGACTATATACGGAATACATGCCTACATTACATTGATGAATTGGAGCTAGTTCTGTGTCACCCTATGTTATGACTGTTACATGATGAACCGCATCCGGCATAATTATCCATCACTGATCCGGTGCCTATGAGTTTTCCGTATACTGGTTTACGCTTATTTACTTTCCCGCTGCTACTGTTACAATCACTACAAAATACCAAAAATATTTACTATTGCTCGCACTACTCTTTTGTTACCGTTACCACCACTATCATATTACTGTGCTACTAAACACTTTGCTGCAGATACTAAGTTTCCAGGTGTGGTTGAATTGACAACTCAGCTGCTAATACTTGAGAATATTCTTTGGCTCCCCTTGTGTCGAATCAATAAATTTGGGTTGAATACTCTACCCTCGAAAGCTGTTGCAATCCCCTATACTTGTGGGTTATCAAGACTAATTTCTGGCGCCTTTGCCGGGGAGCATAGCTCTATTCTTTGAGTCACTTGGGATTTATATCTGCTGGACACTATGAAGAACTTGAAACACTCTAAGACAACAACTTATCCCTCAACTACGAGGCGAGGTAAGGAACTGCCATCTAGCCTTGCACTTGATTCACCTTCTGTTATGAGTAAGCTAGCGACACCTAAACCTGCTTCTGCTATTTGTTCTGATATGTCGCATGTTATTGATGATGCCACTTCTGCTATGCATGATACTTTTGATGAAATGGCTTCTATGCCTGATACTACTGTGCCCCTTAGTGAATTTCTTGATCAACAAATTGCTAGGGCTAGAGAAAAAGAAATTATTGAATCTGAATACGATGATGACAGTGATGATGAAAATATGCCTGTTATTCCTGAGGGTTATGTTTTTGATAAAGATTCTTCTTTAGCTATTTTAGCTTGCAAGGATAGGTATGAGCTCAAGAGGCTATTAGTTAAATGGAACAAAGAATCACTTAGAGATAAAATGAAACCCGACCCTGCTTTTGCTACTTCACCTATCTGTGTTCCTGATAAGGATTATGAATTCTCTGTTGATCCTGATATAATTACTTTGGTTGAATCTGATCCGTTTTATGGCTATGAATCTGAAACTATTGTGGCACATCTTACTAAGTTAAATGGTATAGCTGCCCTGTTCACTAATGATGAGAGATCGCGTTACTTCTATATACTCAAAATATTTCCGTTCTCATTAAAGGGTGATGCTAAGATATGGTTTAATTCTCTTGATCCTGGTTGTGTGCGTAGTGCCCAAGATATGATTTATTACTTCTCTGCTAAATATTTCCCTGCTCATAAGAAACAAGCTGCTTTTAGGGAAATATACAACTTCGTGCAAATTAAAGAAGAGAGTCTCCCACAAGCTTGGGGGAGGCTTCTCAAGTTACTTAATGCTTTGCCTGATCATCCTCTTAAGAAACCTGAAATACTTGATATCTTTTATAATGGACTAACCGATGCTTCCAGAGATCACCTGGATAGTTGTGCTGGTTCTCTTTTCAGGGAAAGAACACCGGATGAAGCTGAAATTCTATTGAATAATATGCTGACAAATGAAAATAATTGGGCACCTCCTGAGCCACCTCCTGAGCCAGCTACTACTCCAATTACTGAGCCTATTCCTAAACCAACTCCGAAGAAGAGAGGTGTTCTATTTCTCAGTCCTGAAGATATGCAAGAGGCAAAGAAATCTATGAAAGAAAAAGGTATTAAAGCTGAAGATGTTAAGAATTTACCTCCTATTGAAGAAATACATGGTCTTAATCTACCGCCTGTCGAAGAAGTATATGATCTTAATCCGTTATTTATTGAGGCACCTCCTGATCCCAATATCCCGACACAGGTAGTAAAGGTAAATTCTCTCTATAGATATGATAAAGCTGAAGTCCCTCCTACTAAAATTGCTAGTCGGTGCTTTGATGAGTTTGATAATTTTATTGTCAAACAAGAAAATACTAATGCTTATTTTGGTAGACAATTGAAATATGATTCCGATATGATTAAATACTTGGGTGATTATATGGCTAATATTAAAGGTGAACTTAAACTTGTTAGAAAACATGCTTCTATGGTTACCACTCAAGTAGAACAAGTACTTGAGGCTCAAAAAGAAGTGCTTGATGAAATGAATAGTAAGAAAAATGATTATGCTGTTAGAGTGGCTACTAGAACTGGTAGAATGACTCAGGAACCTTTGTATCCTGAAGGCCACCCTAAGAGAATCGAGCAAGATTCTCAGAGAAATAATATTGATGTTCCTAGTTCTTCTAAAAAGAAGAAAAAGAAAAATGATAGAACTGTGCAAACTTCTAGTGAACCTATTGCTGAACCACCTGATAATCCAAATGATATATCTATGTCTGATGCTGAAACACAATCTGGTAATGAACATGAACCTAATGAAAATATTAATGATGATGCTCAACCTAGTAATGATAATGATGTAGAAATTGAACCTGCTGTTGATCTTGATAACCCACGATCAAAGAATCAACATTATGATAAAAGAGACTTTGTTGCTAGGAAACATGGTAAAGAAAGAGAACCATGGGTTCAGAAATCCATGCCCTTTCCTCCCAAACCATCCAAGAAAAAGGATGATGAGGATTTTGAGCGCTTTGCTGAAATGATTAGGCCTATCTTTTTACGTATGCTATTAACTGATGTGCTCAAAACAAATCCTTATGCTAAATATATGAAGGATATCATTACTAATAAAAGAAAGATACCGAAAGCTGAAATTTCCACCATGCTTGCTAATTATACTTTTAAGGGTGGAATACCAAAGAAACTTGGAGATCCAGGAGTACCTACTATATCATGCTCCATTAAAAGAAATTATATTAAAACTACTTTATGTGACCTTGGATCCGGTGTTAGTGTTATGCCTCTCTCTTTATATCGTAGACTTGACTTGAATAAGCTGACACCTACTGAAATATCTTTGCAAATGGCTGATAAATCAACTGCTATACATGTCGGTATTAGTGAGGATGTGCCTGTTGTGGTTGCAAACGTTACTATTTTAACGGACTTTGTTATTCTTGATATTCCCAAGGATGATAGTATGTCTATTATTCTTGGAAGACCTTTTCTTAATACTGCAGGGGCTGTTATTGATTGCAACAAAGGCAATGTCACTTTTCATGTTAATGGTAATGAGCATACGGTACACTTTCCGAGGAAACAACCTCAAGTTCATAGTATCAACTCCATTGGAAAAATTCCATCAATTATAATTGGAGGTTTTGAATTTCCTCTTCCTAAGGTCAAAAAGACATATGATATACTTATTTTAGGGGATGTGCATATCCCCGTTGAGGTAACTTAGTGTTATTCGAAATATCTCCGGTTTCATGATTATCGGAATGAGTTTGTTAACAAGACTTGATCAACCTTGTTAGTGGATTCTTTTTTATAAGCATGAGATGGATGAAACTAGAAGCACAACTTTCTGTACCCTCTCTATACTCTCTGTAATTTAGTAGAAATAAAGTAAAAATAGTTTTTTTTGCCTGTTTCCTGATTTACCGTCCAATATAAAAATTTCCCAAAAATAAAAGTCCTCAGAATGCCATGCCAATTTAATATGATTTTTTCGGGAATATTTGAGGATTTATTGTGCAAAAATTACCGGGGGAGGAGCTAGCACCTGGCCACGAGGGTGGTGGGCGCCCCCCTAGGGCGCGTCCTCCTGCCTCGTGGGCCCACGGTGGCCCTCCTCCATTTATCCCTGCACCCATCTTCTTCCTCTGTCTCACACAAACCCGAAAAACCAACTCAAGCACGAGTTCCATCCACTTTTGCTGTGATTTTTCGATCTCCTTGCTCAAAGCACCTCTCGTAAAACTGCTTGGGGAGATTGTTCCTTGGTATGTGACTCCTCCATTGGTCCAATTAGTTTTTGTTCTAGTGCTTTATTCTTTGCAAATTTGTGCTGCATAGGTGACCATGTTCTTGAGCTAGCATGTCAAATTTATATGGTTCCAAGTAGTTCTAATGCTTGATATAGGTCCTAGGCACTTGTAGGAGTAGTTGCTATTAGTTTTATTGAAGTTGGTTCACTTTTGTTTGAAGTTACTAAAAATTTCAGAATTTTTCAGAGAAAAACAATATGCTTAGGAAGATGTTCCAAGGTGGTTCCTCTAAGAAGCAAGGACCCAGGATTGCTATGCGCGATGCTGACGAGGATCCACCAAGAGACGCTCTAGTACGGCCTTGCGAATGGCCGTCAGAAAATTTTATGGACTGTGCGGGAATTAAAGAAGAATTCAAAGCATATTTGCGCAATGCCGGTCTTGAGGATTTTGAGGCTAACAAATGCCCCCAGTATCATGATCTCACAAGTTCATTTGTGAGGAGGTTTGAGTATTCATCTTCGCGTAATTCTCCTTCAGTCATGTTTGATCTCTATGACAAATCTTATACCATGGACTTAGAGGATTTCACTTCTCCTTGCAAACTTCCATCATGGGGTAGTGTTAGGGATCCCCCTAAATCTGAATTTAGAAACTTTCTTGCTAGTATAACTGTAGGGGAATCTAGAGATATAACGCAAGCTACCATAGGGAGCATTCACTTTCCTGCTATACATTATTTTGCTCTCTTCATCGGTAGATGCATAAATGCTAAGGATGAAGCATGTCACATGTGTGTCCCTGATCTTAGCGTTCTTAGGAGTGTTGTGTTAGGAGACCAATCTTATCATATGGGAGCCATTGTAGCTCGTAGGTTGCATCATAATAGACAGAATGGAGATTTCTTTGGAGGAATTTATGCAACCCGCTTAGCTCATTTTCTTGAGATAGACATTCATGAGGGTGATACGGAGTTGCCTCCTGCATATTTAGATTATAACTCTATGGCTTCGCACCAGTTTGTCGAGAGGCCTGAATCACCTCTCTTATATCGTTTAATTTTTGCTAAACAACATGTTTTTCGTATTACTCTCCCTGCTCCTCCCTTCTTTGATTCACAGACAAAAAGAAGATATGTTATTATCAGAGAGGAGGCAGAAGAGTACGAGAGGAGAGCGGAGGCAACCCGACTCCACGCTGCAGCTCAGCAGGCGATAACCGCTGCACATCTGTATGATCCCAACTATTCCTCGTCGCAGTACGACCCCAGCTACACCTACGGGTATCCGCCAGGTTATCCCTGGCAATAGACCAACTTAGGCCAAAATCCTAAGCTTGGGGGAGTACATATTTCTCACCGACATTACATTTATGTTCACACACATTCATTGCTAGATGTTGGTGCTCATACTCTTTCACTGTAATATCCATGCTAGTTTATTTTTGTTTTTCCTGCTTTCTTCTTGTGTGTTTGTTAAACCTTAAGAAAAACCAAAAAAATTAGTTGTAGTTTACTTTTCTGTTGTAGTAGTAGTAATTAAAAAAGAAAACCCAAAAATATTTCCCGTTCTTCTTTTGCCTGTTGGGAGCTTTCCCGTGTAAATAGTTTTATTTCTTTTCTTTTCTTTGGGGGTCAGTAGGAGAAGACCATGATTAAATTGTTTAAGTGGCTCTTATATGCATTATTGTTGATTTAACCCAGAGCCCATACTGCCTTGTCTTCTCCTGTTTATTGAATGCTCACAGATTCCAGCTTAGTCCAATGCACGTACACTCTTATTATTATTCACATCGTTCGGTCGTGCAAGTGAAAGGCAATTATGATGACATATATGATGGACTGACTGAGATGGGAAAAGCTGGTATGAACTCGACCTCTTTTGTTTTTGTAAATATGATGTGCCCGTCGTTCTTGATTCAGCTTGTTATGAATAAACATGTTTGCAATGACAATTAGAGATCATAGTTGCTTGTGCCATGCTTGATTAGCTATGAGTTATAATGATTTACCTTGTATGCCAACATGCTATTGAGATGATTATGATGTGGTATGATGAGGTGGTATCCTCCTTTGAATGATTTAAGTGACTTGACTTGGCACATGTTCAGCATGTAGTTGAAACAAATCAACATAGCCTTCACGATATTTATGTTCATGGTGGATTAAATCCTACTCATGCTTGCATCCAATGTTTATTAATTTTAATGCATGTACATGGCTGTTGTCGCTCTCTAGTTGGTCGCTTCCCAGTCTTTTGCTAGCCTTCACTTGTACTAAGCGGGAATACTGCTTGTGTATCCAATCCCTTAAACCCCAAAGTTATTCCAGATGAGTCCACCATACCTTCCTATATGCGGTATCTACCTGCCGTTCCAAGTAAATTTGTATGTGCCAAACTCTAAACCTTCAAATAAACATTCTGTTTTGTATGCTCGATTAGCTCATGTATCAACCAAGGTTGTCCTTATCTTCCATATTAGGCGGGTTATTCTCAAGAGGAGTGGACTCCGCTCCTCACTCACGAGAAAATGGCTGGTCACCGGGATGCCCAGTCCCATGCTTTATGCAAACTAAATCAAATTTAATTGCAAACAAAACTCCCCCTGGGACCTGATGTATGTTGAAGACACTCGTTGTTTCGAGCAACTCATGGATTGATGCTTGTTGGTGGAGGGGGAGTATAAACTTTACCATTCTATTTGGGAACCACCTATAATGTGTTTAGCATGGAAGATATCGCCATCTCTTAGTTGTTACGTTGACAATAAAAGTATACCGCTCAAAATGCAATTTATCTCTATTTCAAAACCGAGCTCTGACACCTCTACAAATCCCTACTTCCCTCTGCGAAGGGCCTATCCATTTACTTTTATGTTGAGTCATCACCCTCTTATTAAAAAGCACTAGCTAGAGAGCACAGCTGTCATTTGCATTCATCACTATTAATCTATGTTGGGTGTGACTATGATTGGATCTCTTTTACCATGAATTACAATGTCTAGTCAGTCCTTGATCTTTGAAGGTGCTCTGCATTTATGTTTTGCGGTCTCAGAAAGGGCTAGCGAGATACCATCTTGTTATATTATATTATGATTGTTTTGAGAAAGTGTTGTCATCCGAGATTTATTATTATGGCTTGCTAGTTGATTATGCTATTGATATGAGTAATTATGAGACCTGAGAATAATTGCAAATGTGGTTAGTTATGATCTATGCTGAAAACTTGAATGTTGGCTTGACATAGCTACAACAACAAGAGAAAACATAGTTTGTAAAAGTTTTTCTTTCTTTCTTTCAGTTTGTCAACTGAATTGCTTAAGGACAAGCAAGGGTTTAAGCTTGGGGGAGTTGATACGTCTCCGTCGTATTTACTTTCCCAAACACTTTTGCCCTTGTTTTGGACTCTAACTTGTATGATTTGAATGGAACTAACCCGGACTGACGATGTTTTCAGCAGAATTATCATGGTGTTGTTTTATGTGCAGAAAACAAATCTTCTCGGAAAGACCTGAAACTCCACGGAACATCTTAGAAAAAATAATAAAAAATCCTTGCCAAAGATGAAGACCAGGGGGCCCACACCCTGTCCACGAGGGTGGGTGTCGGTGTCAGAACCGGCGGATCTCGGGTAGGGGGTCCCGAACTGTGAGTCAAGGTCGGATGGTAACAGGAGACAAGGGACACGATGTTTTTACCCAGGTTCGGGCCCTCTCGATGGAGGTAAAACCCTACTCCTGCTTGATTAATATTGATGATATGGGTAGTACAAGAGTAGATCTACCACGAGATCAAGGAGGCTAAACCCTAGAACCTAGCCTATGGTATGATTGTGTATGATGATGATCCTTCTATGGACTACAACCCTCCGGTTTATATAGACATCGGATAGGGTTAGGGTTACACAGAGTCGGTTACAATAGTAGGAGATCTTGAATATCCGCATCGCCTAGCTTGCCTTCCACGCCAAGGAAAGTTCCTTCCGGACACGGGATGAAGTCTTCAATCTTGTATCTTCATAGTCCAGGAGTCCGGCTGAAGGTATAGTCCGGCTATCCGAACACCCCCTAATCCAGGACTCCCTCAGTAGCCCCCGAACCAGGCTTCAATGTCGACGAGTCCGGCGCGCAAATTGTCTTCGGCATTGCAAGGAGGGTTCTTTTCCGAATTCTATGTACCTGTACGAATAATCGTCTGATTTTTATAGCGCTCCTCGGCTTCTACGCCCAATAATGGCTGTCTTCCACGTGTTGAACGAATGCAAAAAGCCCGGGGCATTCTTACATCCACACCCCTAGCCATACAAATGAGCCGCCTATTTAATGGGATGGGGATTTAGATCCGAACCGCATCTTCTCCTCTCCGCGAGTTGTCATCCGAGCTTCCCAGCTAATGTCCATTCCAACATGGCCAGCCGTCGCAGCTCCTCCCCTCGCCCTTCCGGTCCCAAGCCCGGGGATTGGGAGAGTTGCACCATTCCGCATAGCGAATTAGTGTCGCTTTAGGCCAAGGGATTCCTCCCTCAGGCGTACATGGTCCCGGTCCGAGCCAGTCCCGCCACCTATCGTGGCGGAAAACAAGCGGAGAACACACCCAATCCTTCTAAAGGAGAACGGGTGTGCCTTGTTCCCTATCTGATAAGGGGACTGGGATTTCCAATCCACCCATTTATCCGCGGGCTTCTGGAGTTTTATGGCCTCCAGCTGCATCATCTCACGCCCGGCTCCGTGTTACACATTGCGGGCTTCGTTGCCCTTTGCGAGCTATTTTTAGGCGTCGAGGCTCATTTCTCGCTGTGGAAGAAGATATTCTACCTGGTGCCCCGTTCTCATGAGGGGTCTATATACCAAGTGGGCGGAGCCCAAATATGGCGCATCGCCGGGACCGGAGATCTATCCGGAACCCCGAAGAAGGCGTCCGAGGACTGGCCTTCGGAATGGTTTTACATAGACGACGTCCCACTGCCAGACCCTATCCGGGCCGGTCTCCCTAAGTTCAACAGTGCTCCCTTGAAGAAACGCCTGAGCTGGCGCCCACGGAACTCTCAGAGAGAAAGCGACAGGGACGTCCTTTACCTGATGGGCCGGATAAGACTGTTAGCTCATTCTGGACTAACCATGATCGGAGTCATGGCCGCGTGCATTACGCGAGGGGTGTAGCCGCTTCAATACAGAGGCCGCCCTATGTGGGATTTCAATGGGGAGGACGACGCCACGCGATACGGCCGTAAAGGGCCGGACTCGGCTGCCTCCCTAATAAAGGTTTTGTCTTCCCTGTACAAGGGAGAGAAGGAGGAGTTCCTCCGCGTTAACCCGTGGGCTGGATTCACTATGTATGAACCTCCAAGTTGGGTAAGCGAACAACTGCGCTTGCCCCTTTATTTGATACCTCAATGGTCAGGTACGTAGTCTGACGACTTCAATGCAGGAACTGCGACAGGAAGTGAAAGATATAAGCAGTCGTCCTCCACAACCCGAGGACCCAGAATGGTCCCTCGATCCGGATTCTGAAGAGGATCCGGACATATCGGTGGAGCTTATCGACGGGGTGTTTCACCAGCTAAGCAAGGACAACACCTTGGTCGCTATTGTGGCAGATTACCCCGGGTTAATCCCGGCCTCCCAGGTGACAGAAACCGGAGTCTTTATTCCCTTGAAGGGGATTCCATTTTCCCGCATTCCGGCGTTTCTAACAACAACCGTGTTTCACAGGGGAGATTCCCGAGGCGGGAAGGCGAACCCGCGGCGGTTAGCCCACGAGGGACCGCAGGGCCCCGTGGGGAAAAAGAGATGCAGTCCGGACCGAGGTGCCGGTGCAAAAGTAACGCATTCTCCATTCCCGCGGTATTATTCCGCCAAGGCATATTAACGTTTGTGCCTTTTTTAGGACAAAGAGACCTCGCCGGACTATATCCGAAGAGGATGCCAATCGCGCCTCCACCAGCCAGGTTCCAGTGACCGGCCAGGAAACGGAGGCGAGCACAAGGTGTGCACCGGGCGCTCCTCCGACAGAGGATGCGGACAGGCTGTCTGCCACAAATTCTGAAGTGGAGAGTGCCATGAACCACAGGCGTCGCCAGACAATTTTATGCGACGCTTGTTTCTCCCGAGAGGCTTTAGATGCCTTTAATTCGGGAGATGCTACCTCCGTGCCGCTCAAGATGGTTTAGCCAAAGTCACGGAGCAGTATGTGAAAGACATACGGGTAAGAAAATTTTGGTTAAATATATATATACCAGTAGCCCCCGAGACTTGAAACAGTTAAAGTAACTGATTTAAGGATCATATAACATGCAGGTTCTTACCGAGAAGAACACCGTGCTGTCCCAGGAGCTGGAAAAGTGCAAGGTCGATCTAGAGGCCGCACTAGCCGCAGCAGGGGAGCCTAAAGGGACCCCCTCAGGTAAAATACACTTTGAAAGATTAGTATTGTGCGGTTTGAGTGCAAATCTGACAATTGATGTTGCAGATGGCGCCGGACTTGATCCGGAGAAGCAACAACTCTTGCGCCGGTTAGAGTCTGGCGAGAGTATGTTGACAAAGGTGAGGCGAGAGAAGAATGATCTCCAGGATGCCAACACCAAGCTAGATGTTGAACTTAAGGACGTTCGTGGTCAGCTGTCGGACTCCACGAAGGAGAATCAGCGGCTTCGACGCGGCATATTTAGTGAGTGCTTGAACGAACTTTGAAAAATGAGTTCGGCGAGGAAGTCGAATAACAGAGTAATTTCTATAGGTATGCTCACAGGTCGTCCTGCAGAGGAGATGCCCGGTTCTACGGGTAACCTTCTTCCCGAACTCCTGCAACTGCATGAGCGAATTCGGCAGTCAATGCAAGGCGTTGCCCAAGCCTTATGGCCTACCCACTCCACGCCTGATGGCCTTGGAGAGCTTGCGGAGAAGCTGAAGGGAGCTCGGCGGCGCTTCCGGTTGTGGAAGATATCGACCTGCCGACAAGGCGCTAGAGAGGCCTGGGCTATGGTGAAGACCCGCTTTACGAGGTCTGGCCCAAACCATATGCCCGAGGTTGGACCGGTGGGGCCTGACGAGAAGGAGATCCCTGTAAGCTTAGTGTACGGCCAAGTTGAATTGGCCGCAAAGTATTCCCAGCAGGACTGTAAATTAGACAGACTGTTAGATGGTATAGAGGAGGAATACAATCAGTCGAAATGACTGTGTAATTTTGAATCGACATATGTAATGCCTTCTAGCCGGATTGTAGATCGTTTGTCGTTGCCGACCTTTTCGCTTCAACCTCGGGACCTGACGGTCCGGAGTGTGTCCGAATACCATAGCGGTTATACAGGAACCGTGGTATGCATGGAGACCAGGCGTATGGGTCATTAGTGCTTTATCAGACAAGTGCCCAACTAGTTATGTTATATTACATGGTTAGTAAGAAACATCTTCCAGAGAGAATAGTTCCGTTAAGGGTTCCTTTCGCTGGGGAGGCATGACCTAAAGTGCATGTTCGGACTGCGTAAAACGCAGAAAAAGCATCTGGGGGCGCATGAAAATTAATAAAAAGATCATCTTTATTCCACCGACCAAATATTCCCTTAAGAACGCTAGCTTTCGGCTTCACCTAGTCTGAGGTACACATCCGGCTGACCCGGCAGTAACAATCGCAGAGGTGCTCCCTTTACCACCTAGCCGAACAATCGGTGACGTAGGGGTAAGCACAGGAGCCAGGCAACCCAGTTTGGCCAAAACTTAAGTCATATCGATGCATATAATGGTGAGAAAAAAGGTACATGCGGAAGTTTGACACATGTGTGGGGCATGAAGCCCGGGTAAATAAGCTTCTGTTAAAGAAGCCCCTAGGTTAAATGAATGCGAGTGCGCGTCATGTAGTGAGCCTTTTAAGGGCTATAAGGGAAAAAGAGGAGAAGAAGAGAGATATAAGACAGAAAAATGTAAAAGATGGATAGGGGAAGGAGACAAACACGGAGTCCGGCGCTAGGCATAGAATCTTCGGAGACGTGTGGCGTTCCATGGGTTCGGCTCGAGTCGGTTATCCGACGCATATCGCAGGCGGTACGCTCCACCAGTCAGGACTTGGTCGACTATAAATGGACCTTCCCATTTGGGCTTGAGTTTGTCCTTTTTCTTGTCCGGCAGGCGAAGAACTAGTTCGCCAACATTGTAATTTTTGGCCCGTACTTCTCTGCTTTGGTATCTTCGGGCCTGTTGTTGATAAAATGCGGAACGGGCTTTTGCCACATCACGCTCCTCCTCCAAGGCGTCCAGGCTGTCCTGCCGATCGAGCTCGGCTTCTCTTTCTTCGTACATGTGCACTCTAGGTGAGTCATGAATTATGTCGCAGGGCAGAACTGCCTCTGCGCCGTACACCATAAAGAATGGTGTGTATCCAGTGGTGCGATTTGGCGTGGTCCGCAGCCCCCAGAGTACGGAGTCGAGCTCCTCTACCCAGTGCGTGTTAGATTCCTTAAGGGACCGCACTAGTCTGGGTTTGATGCCGCTCATGATAAGACCGTTTGCATGTTCGACCTGGCCATTGGTTTGTGGGTGATAGACTGAAGCATAGTCGAGCTTGATGCCCATGTTTTTGCACCATAGTTTTACCTCGTCGGCTGTAAAATTTGTACCGTTATCGGTTATGATGCTATGGGGGACGCCGTAACGGTGTACAACCCTGGATATGAAGTCTATCACGGGTCCGGATTCAGCCATTTTGACAGGCTTGGCTTCTATCCATTTGGTGAACTTATCCACCATGACCAGTAAGTATTTTTTCTTATGGGTTCCACCTTTAAGGGGTCTGACCATGTCAAGCCCCCAGACCGCAAAGGGCCAGGTGATGGGTATAGTTTGGAGTGCGGTGGGTGGCATATGGCTTTGGTTGGAAAAAAGTTGGCAACCAACGCATCATTGGACTAGATCCTGGGCGTCTGCTCGGGCCGTCGGCCAATAGAAGCCTGTGCGGAAAGCCTTGCTAACAAGGGACCGAGCAGCAGCGTGATGGCCACCGAGTCCGGCGTGAATTTCAGCCAGAAGATTCCGCCCTTCCTCTTCGGAGATGCACCTTTGAAGGACTCCGGTAGTGCTTTTCTTATAAAGCTCCCCCTCGTGGACTTTGTAGGCTTTAGATCGCCGCACTATGCAGCGGGCCTCATTTTGGTCCTCTGGGAGTTCCTGCCTAGTAAGGTAGGCTAGGAATGGTTCTGTCCACGGGGCAATAACCGCCATTATTACATGGGCTGAAGGTGTAATTTCATTGGCAGGACCTCCGATTATGTCAGGTTGTTCGGCGTCGAGTGGTCCGGCTGCGTCCGGGCTGTTAATAGAGGGTTCCCCCTCCCATGTTACGGATAGCTTGAACAATCTTTCCAAAAAGATGTTGGGGGGGACTGCATCGCGTTTTGCTCCGATGCGTGCCAGGACGTCCGCTGCTTGATTATTTTCGCGGGCTATATGGTGAAACTCCAGCCCTCCGAACCGAGCTGACATTTTTAGGACGGCATTGCGGTAAGCTGCCATTTTTGGGTCCTTGGCGTCGAAGTCGCCATTTATTTGGGAGATCGCGATGTTCGAATCCCCGCGTACCTCTAGGCGTTGAATGCCCATGGATACTGCCATTCGGAGACCATGTAGGAGGGCCTCATATTTGGCCGCATTGTTGGAGTCCGTGTACATAATTTGGAGTACATATTGGACTGTGTCTCCTGTGGGGGACGTCAAAACGATGCCAGCCCCCAGTCCAGCCAACATTTTGGAGCAGTCGAAATGCATGATCCAGTTTGAGTATGTGTCGTACTCTTTAGGGAGTTCGGCCTCCGTCCATTCTGCGATGAAGTCGGCCAATACTTGCGATTTTATAGCTCACCGTGGCTTGTAGGTTATGTCGAACGGGAGGAGCTCAATGGCCCATTTTGTGATCCGGCCTGTTGCATCGCGGTTATTGATAATGTCATTGAGTGTTACTTCTGAGGCTACTGTAATCGAACACTCTTGAAAGTAGTGTCGTAGCTTCCGGGATGCCATGAATACTGCGTATGCAATTTTCTGATAGTGTGGGTACCGTGATTTGCATGGAGTGAGGACAGTGGACACGTAGTAGACCGGCCTTTGAAGGGGGAATTTGTGTCCATCTGTTTCCCGCTCGACGACGAGCACTGCGCTGACAACTTGATGGGTTGCTGCGATGTATAATAGCAATGGCTCGCCAGTGTTTGGCGCAGCCAGGTCTGGGTTTGTTGCCAATATGGATTTTATTTCATCGAGTCCGGCCATGGCGGCATCCGTCCACTCGAAGTGTTCGGTGCGCCGTAGGAGGCGGTAAAGGGGCAGCGCCTTTTCTCCCAGGCGGGAGATGAAGCAGCTTAGAGCCGCCACGCATCCGGTTAATTTTTGTATTTGTTTGAGGTCTTTTGGGACATCCAATTGTGACAAAGCTCGGATCTTGGCTGGATTCGCTTCGATTCCTCTACCGGATACAATGAAGCCCAAGAGCTTTCCGGCTGGAACGCCGAAAACGCATTTTTCCGGATTCAGCTTGATGTCATATTTTCGGAGGATATCGAATGTAAGCCTCAAGTCGTCTACTAGAGATTCGACGTGTCTTGATTTGACGACCACATCATCCATGTACGCCTCCACTGTTTTGCCGATCTGGTTTGCCAGACATGTTTGGATCATGCGTTGATATGTTGTGCCGGCGTTTTTTAGCCCGAAGGGCATTGTGTTGAAGCAGAATGGGCCGTATGGTGTGATGAATGCCGTTGCGGCTTGGTCTGATTCTTCCATCTTAATTTGATGGTAACCAGAGTATGCGTCGAGGAAACACAATGAATCATGTCCTGCAGTGGCATCGATAATTTGATCTATGCGAGGGAGGGGGAAGGGATCCTTTGGGCAGGCCTTATTAAGGTCTTTAAAATCGACGCACAGGCGCCAGGATTTGTCGTTCTTTGGTACCATCACCAGGTTTGCTAGCCAGTCCGGATGTTTTATATCTCTAATGAATCCGGCCTCCAATAACTTGGGTAGCTCCTCTCCCATAGCCTGTCTCTTCGGTTCGGAAAAGCGCCGAAGGGCTTGTTTGACAGGTTTGAATCCTTTCTGGATATTTAAGCTGTGTTCGGCCAGCCTGCGTGGGATTCCTGGCATGTCTGAAGGGTGCCAGGCAAAAATGTCCTAGTTCTCTCGTAGGAACTCTCGTAGTGCGGCATCTACATCAGGGTTCAATCATGCCCCGATGGAGGCTGTTTTATTGGGGTCCGTTGGATGGACCTGGAATTTGACTATTTCGTCCGCTGGTTTGAACGATGTGGATTTGGATCTCTTATCGAGTATCACATCATCCCTATTAACCGTGGAGCGCAGCGCAGTCAGTTCTTCGGCCGCTAGGTTTTCGGATAGTGCCTCAAGGGCCAATGCGGCTGTCTTGTTTTCGGCGCGGAGTGCTATGTCCGGATCACTAGCGAGGGTGATAATTCCGTTTGGCCCGGGCATCTTGAGCTTCATGTACCCGTAATGGGGTATGGCTTGGAAAACCGTGAATGCCTCCCGTCCTAATATAGCGTGATATCCGCTTTTGAACGGGGCCACCTGGAACGTGACTTCTTCGGACCTGTAATTATCCGGCGTGCCGAACACCACATCTAGTGTGATCTTTCCAGTGCAGCGCGCTTCCTGACTGGGGATTATTCCTCTAAAGGTTGTGCTGCTTCGCTCAATGCGGTTCCAGTCTATTTCCATCTTTTGGAGGGTTTCCTCATAAATGAGGTTCAATCCGCTGCCTCCGTCCATGAGTACCTTTGCGAGGCGACAGCCGTCCACTATGGGGCTGAGGACCAATGCGGCTGGTGCTCGGGCTGTTCGGAATTTAGGTTCGTCACTTGCGTGGAAGGTGATAGCAGTGTTACTCCATGGGTTTATTGTTGCTACTTGATATACTTCGGTGAGGCTGCAGAGTGTTCTTTTTCGCATATTATTTGATGCAAAAGTCTCGAAGACTGTGAGAACGGTACTGGTGTCCTCGGGCTAGCTTTCTTCGGCCTCTGTAATTAGGAGGTCCTCGCCAATTTTGGCCACCTGCCGGAGTATCCAACATGCTCTAAGGCTGTGTGTTGGTGTGGCGTCCTCTGTACTGTGAATTCTATAGGTTCCATCAAGCCACCTTTCCAGTACGATTCCATGCCCTCTAGAGGGTTTTGGCTTTTTGATATTTAATCTGGGTGCCTTACTGTGGTGCACCCTCTTAGTTCGGACGGGATTTCTATTCAAGGCCGGATTATCCCAAAATTTTATTTCGGTTTTCCAAGCGCTTTCCATCGCACAGTACTTTTGTACTATGGACGCCAAGTCAGCGAATCGTGTAATATCGCGATGACTTATGGCGTTTAAGTATTCCCTCGTCCGTGCAATTACTGCAAAAGATTGAAACTGCGTCTCCCTCGCAGCAGTCCTTTATCCTGTTCATAACCAGGAGGAATCTGGCCTAGTAATGATGTACTGTTTCTTCGGGCTTTTGCCTGATTTGGGAAAGATCGCTTATGATCGGGCGGGCGGGTGTCGTTGAATCTGAGACCTCACCCAATTTATGATTCGGAGGCCGAAGAACTTCCGAACTCTGAAGTCCGGATTCTTGGATGTTGTCCGATGAGTCTAGCCCGTTGCCTGATTCTAAGCTTAGGTCTTGGATTGTATCCTCCCCTCCGCGGGTATCTGGCCTGGAGGGTTCGGGAATTCGGACATAGCTAGTCCTTAGGATAGATGAAGGGTCGCCGCACTGCGCCTCTACCACGGCAACGTGGTGGGTGACTTGGGGAGAGTTAATTTCTCTTAGATCGGGTTTAAGCCCAACCTGGTCGTAATTTGTGGTGACCCCCAGTGCGGTGATGCGATCCAAGAGCTCGTTTACGGAAGAGAGCTCCATCGGATCCAACTGCTCGGCGAGTTCTGAGCTGACATGAAGGTTGCTTTCGATGACCCGAGAGGTCACCGTCGGCGCAACGGCCGAACAGGCGGTCATGAGAAAACCACCTAGCCGGAGGGTTTGGCCGACAGCCAAGGCTCCCTTAGTAATGGCGCCGTCTTTAAAGACGGGAAGAGGCATCCTTCCTGATCACGACGGCACAGAGGAACTCTCAATGAAAGCACCAATGTCGGTGTCAGAACCGGCGGGTCTCGGGTAGGGGGTCCCGAACTATGCGTCAAGGTTGGATGGTAACAAGAGACAAGGGACACGATGTTTTTACCCAGGTTCGGGCCCTCTCAATGGAGGTAAAACCCTACTCCTGCATGATTAATATTGATGATATGGGTAGTACAAGAGTAGATCTACCACGAGATCAAGGAGGCTAAACCCTAGAAGCTAGCCTATGGTATGATTGTGTATGATGATGATCCTTCTACGGACTACAACCCTCCGGTTTATATAGACACCGGATAGGGTTAGGGTTACACAGAGTTGGTTATAATAGTAGGAGATCTTGAATATCCGCATCACCTAGCTTGCCTTCCACGCCAAGGAAAGTTCCTTCCAGACACGGGACAAAGTCTTCAATCTTGTATCTTCATAGTCCAGGAGTCCAGCTGAAGGTATAGTCCGGCTATCCGAACACCCCCTAATCCAGGACTCCCTCAGTGGGGGCGCCCCCCCTCTAGGGCGTGCCCCCCTACCTCGTGGGCCCCCTGGATGCCCTCCGACGCCAACTCCAACTCTATATATCTGCTTTCAGAGAGAGAGAAATAAGAGAGAAGAAATCATCGCATTTTACGATACGGAGCCGCCGCCAAGCCCTAAAACCTCTCGGGAGGGCTGATCTGGAGTCCGTTCGGGGCTCCGGAGAGGGGATTCATCGCCGTCGTCATCATCAACCATCCTCCATCACCAATTTCGTGATGCTCACCGCCGTGCGTAAGTAATTCCATCGTAGGCTTGCTGGACGGTGATGGGTTGGATGAGATTTATCATGTAATCGAGTTAGTTTTGTTAGGGTTTGATCCCTAGTATCCACTATGTTCTGAGATTGATGTTGCTATGACTTTGCTATGCTTAATGCTTGTCACTAGGGCCCGAGTGCCATGATTTCAGATCTAAACCTATTATGTTTCCATGAATATATGTGAGTTCTTGATCCTATCTTGCAAGTCTATAGTCACCTACTATGTGTTATGACCCGGCAACCCCGAAGTGACAATAATCGGGACCACTCCCGGTGATGACCATAGTTTGAGGAGTTCATGTATTCACTATGTGCTAATGCTTTGTTCCGGTTCTCTATTAAAAGGAGGCCTTAATATCCCTTAGTTTCCAATAGGACCCCGCTGCCACGGGAGGGTAGGACAAAAGATGTCATGCAAGTTCTTTTCCATAAGCACGTATGACTATATACGGAATACATGCCTACATTACATTGATGAATTGGAGCTAGTTCTGTGTCACCCTATGTTATGACTGTTACATGATGAACCGCATCCGGCATAATTATCCATCACTGATCCGGTGCCTATGAGTTTTCCGTATACTGGTTTACGCTTATTTACTTTCCCGCTGCTACTGTTACAATCACTACAAAATACCAAAAATATTTACTATTGCTCGCACTACTCTTTTGTTACCGTTACCACCACTATCATATTACTGTGCTACTAAACACTTTGCTGCAGATACTAAGTTTCCAGGTGTGGTTGAATTGACAACTCAGCTGCTAACACTTGAGAATATTCTTTGGCTCCCCTTGTGTCGAATCAATAAATTTGGGTTGAATACTCTACCCTCGAAAGTTTTTGCGATCCCCTATACTTGTGGGTTATTAGTGTAAACCGCCATATATGTGTGAATTGTATTGTAAGGCATGTATACTTAGTCACCGAGCCGGACACGTTGTATATGAGCCGCCCGGGATTCCATGAGCCACTGGGCGTTAACCTGTGTATATAAGGGGACGACCCGGCGGCGGTTTAGGGTAGAAAAACAAGACATCGAGAACTAGGTCAAGCGTATTCGATCCCTGGTAATCGAAACCCTAGCAATACCACCTCAAACTGGACTAGGCTTTACCTTCACCGCAAGGGGCCGAACCAGCATAAACTTTTATGTCCTTTGTCCCGTTTAGCCCCTTTAAGATAACCTAGTTGCGATGGCTCCACGACTAAGTCCTTCTACCAGGACATCTGCCATGACGATTCCACGACATACACCTTAGCTTATTCTAATATGGTATATCAATACCCATTTGTACTTTTGTTATCTAAACTCTCATGTGTGAGGCATGTGTAGCTTACTAGTATCATATAGTATGCATGGTTGTATGTGACAATGTACTAAAGATTATGTTATCCATGTTAGTATGCATGATAATATCATTAGCGGTCTTCTTCGTAAGAACATTAGCTAGAAGTGTTGCTAGTTTTATATTGTTGTCTAATATCCAGATATCAAGTGCTTTCAATTGATTTACCTTCATGAAGGCTAAATAACAAGTATTATTTTAAATTAGATACACATTTTAGTTGCACTACACAAATAGAAGGTAGCCACCGGATCTTATCCAACTTGCTAATATTTATTCTAAGGATGAGGAGCAAGGCAAAGTAGATGTAGGACATGCATTATCTTATCAGTGATGTGCCATCCATAAGCTGTCAATGTGTTTGGTTACAATTCCTTACGTACCACATCCTTATACAAATATATGTGTATTATAGGTTTGATATAATGTAGTCGTCTAGTTCCCTACAATTTGATATATGTGTCATTGTCATGTGAGTTAAAAATTAAGAAATGTTCTCCTTGGTATGTCAATTCCTATGTCATATATGTGACATTTTTATTGCATTGGACAAATATATGGAGTCTTCCCGCTAAGCGGATAACTGGCTATGAAATTCGGCATGTGATAATTCCTTCAATAATCCAATTAGATTTTAGGTCAGTTCTTTTGAGGCTTATGGTTGGTTGTGGAAATAATATGTATCGCATGCTGCATTTCATAGCCAACATGTGCATATGTACCGCTTGTCAGTACCAAGGAGTTATGGTGGGTTTTCCCCACCATAGGAGGATGAGAGAGTGCTTGACATCTTTGTGGGATAGGATTTTCAAACTTCAACATATTTTGAACCAAGCGTCTAAATTACAAATCATTTTTGCCGTTGCATTCTCTAACAGAGGCCTCCCAGTTTGATTCCATGTTTTTTTTTGGGACAGTTAGATTCCATGTTGATGGATTTCGACGAACTTTTTCTCGAACGTAACTTGTGCTGCCATCGAAAACTGACTTGTGCTACCATGATAACTTACTTGTGCTTCATGCTGTAACAAAAGTTGTACTCCCCGTGGAAAGTGTATCCCCACATAGTATAGGTTGTGCATCGTATGTAGTGCAACTTGTGCTTCCCGCACAGTACAACTTGTACTTCCGCACATTACAACTACTTGCCGCATAGTACAACTTGTACTCCCCGACACAACCTGTACTCTCCGCGCAATGTAACGTGTACTCTTCGTGCTTTGGAATCTTTTTTCTCCATAAGCGTCTCCGTAAACGTCAAAGCATTGACAATGTCTTAAATTTTGAAAAAAGAAACCAGTGGAGTTCTGGACCATTTATGGGGAACATCGCAAAGGGCTCGGACCATCTTATGCACATGTATATCAAGCATGGACTATGCTGGGAGATGGAGACCTCCTGTTAGCCGCCTTGAGCGCCCAACTCACAACCTAGAGCACACGCGCCCCATTTCCTTGGTCCGACCCAATAAGCGGGTTGCACTCTTGTTGACCGGTTGAAGGCTTGACCGTTCACTCGTTGACCATTGACTTTTGGTAAAATAATCTTGAACTTGATTTTTTTCGAATTTAAAAAATGTTCATGAATTTAAAAAAAGTTCATCGATCTAAAGAACAAAGTTTAGGAATTTGAAAATTTTCACATATTTTAGAAAAGTTTGTGAATTTTGAAAAAGTTTGCGAATTTGGAAAACTTCATACATTTGAAATAAAAGAGTGTATGAATTTGAAAAAAGTTCACAAATTTGATAAAAGTTCACAAATTTGATAAAAGTTCATATATTTGAGAAAAAGTTTACTAATTTATAAGTTCATAAAAAGAAAAAAATCGAGAAAAAAGGAAAAAATGAACAAATCTGGTGGGAAAATCTCATCTCATAAAACCCGTACAAGAAGCATCTTATAGCTTCCTAAAACAATAGCTCGCTGGAGAGTTACATGGCCCGACCCAGGGGGCGCGCGTGAGCACCTCATACCCTTAAAACACAAATGCAACCTATCGCCCATAGCGAGGGCTAAGGCCGAATCACCCACAGGGCGCTAGAATGGGCAAGCCCAATAGTTTTAGTTCCGGAGCGGGGTTTTTCAATCTCGGTGGTTCCTTTTTTTTCATATCCTTTTTATTCTGTTTTGCTGCATGGTTTTTATCGGGTTTTCTCTTTCAAGTTTTATGTTTCGTTTAGTTTTCCCATTTTCACGTTTGGTTGTCCTTTTAATTTTTATTTTTAGTTTTGCCTGCATGGTTTCTTCTGTTTTCTTTACTTTCCAATTTGTTGTTCATGTTTTTATTATTTTTCTAGTTTTACTCTTAATTTTTCAATTCATGGTTTTTTGTATAATGACTATTTGTCAAATTTGTGAATTTTATAAATTTTGTAAACAATTTCAATTTCCCAAACATTGTTTAAACTTGTAATCGTTTTCCAAATTTGTGAACAGTTTTTGAATTCGTGAACTTATTTCAATTTCATTGAAATTATTAGAATTCATGAACTTTTTCAATATTTTTTGAATTCATGAACTTAATTTGAATTCATGGGCAATTTTTGATCTCATGAACTTTTTTCAAATCTATGAATGTTTTTTAATTGACAAGCTTTTTCGAATTCATGATTCAAATTTGTGAACACTTTTTGAATTCATAAACTGTTGAGTATGTGAATTCTTGAACATTCTTTGATTGTGTTTTTTTTAGAATTCATGAACATGTATTTGAATTTTGTGACAATTGTTTTTGAATTAGAAAACCAACCTAGGTAAAAGAAACCAAGTGTAAAAAAAGGAACCCGCGCTCCTGGGCCAGCGCATTAGCTAGATGTTGTGAGTGTCCCCTTATACTTCTCGCATGAAGCGATACATATCACTATCTGTTTAAGGCGCCGATGAGGGATTAGTGTGGTTTTCATCGTCGTTTGTTGCCAGTTTCGGGCATTTGGAATCCTATATACTTAAGTGGTTGATCTTCACTACTTCTATTTATCTCAACATGCATACATGCCACGTCATCACATATGTCACATCATCAATTTCTCTACTTTCGTTTCTCTCAAGATGCATGCACGGGAAAATGCTACCTATAGTAATTATGTGACTGCTATAGTGGAAAGTAACTTGAAGAGTAACATACACATTATTCTAGACTATGTTACTACCTTCACAGTGCAAATCTTCATTTAATAGGTTATAAACTCATGTTGTATTGGGATATGTGATGTTATGGTAACTAGCTAAGTACAACTCGATTTGTCTCTTTTCTCATTAACACAATACCACATAGGCAACTTTGCTGAGTTGGAGCTTATATTACTCTTGAATTTACTCTCACTATGGCCAGTCTAACATGCACACATTCTACTTTATGAACCCCACTACTTTATTTCTCTCAACACGCATGAGAAATACTAATTATGTTCGATAAATATTTTATAACTACATAATAATAAATTATATGGATTTTAATATTCAGTCTCATATTCAAATTCAAGATAGCCAAATGTACCTTTGTTTCTGTAACCTTTTTTGCGAATAAATGAGATTTTTATTGCTCAACCATGGGGATTACAATCATACCGGTGTAGCAACTCAATCTCATTTGGTCCAGACCGTAGCCAAACTGCCGTACGCACATGATGATGCCCTATCTGAGCTAGCCGGTGTTCTACATTATTACATGAACGATGCACATGCACTACAAAGTACTCTCTACCCTGCTCAAGTAGACTCTTGATTTCACCCAATATGGCAGCCGTCGGCGATCGATCCGTCTCTGGCTGCATGATCATGTTTACTGCAACTTGCGAGTCAGTTTGAATAACAAAAGGCTTGGTGCTCCAATCATAGGCTAGGGCAATTCCTTCCATACAGGCAGCGAGTTCCGCTTCAAGCGGGCTATTGCAAGTATGTAGATGGCGACTTGATGTGAAGATGATCGCTCCATCCTCATCACGCAAGATCATGCCAGCGCCTCCCGTGCCCGCCTCCATGGCATAAGCACCATCTACATTAAGCTTGTTCCAGCCCAACGGTGGCTTCGTCCAATGATCTGGCGGCCGTCCGTTAGCAGGACCCTCGGCCTGCTCATGCTTTTGCTTCCTCCGAACTCCCATATCACATGTGACAACCATTTTTCCTTTTCAAAGTCGCCATGGGGATGTTGCTGGAGGCTCCGTAGGGACTTGATGTAGCTGCACAAGAAGCGTGTTGATGCACATATTGGCGGAGGTTTCTTATGATGTACAATCGCGTTTGTCGCATGCCATATTCTCCACATAGTCATCAACAGAGGTAGGTGCTGCTGCTCATCAATGTTAGAGAGCAAGTGCAGCAGCCACTCGGCTCCTGTATTGGCCACCTCTTCCACGCTTGGCATATATACTTCCTCCCCCATTGCACGCCACAGCTGGACCGCAAGCGGACACCTACAAAAGACATGGAATGTGTCCTCTCGGTCCATTCCACAGAGTAAACAAATATCAGTTTTTTCAAGCTTTCGGATCTTTTTATTCTCCATTGTAGCCAGCGAATTTTTCGCAAGTTTCCAGGCAAAAACCCATACCTTCGGGGGAGCAGGGCACCTCCACACTATCTTCCAGACGGCGCGGTTGCCGTCCGGTGCCCTGCTCGTGGCGCACATGGAAGTGCGGGCTTTTTCCTCCAAGGCGAGGCTATAGGCAGATCGCACGGTGAAGATACCGCGCGGTTCAGGCGCCCAAGCCAAGACGTCGTCGAGGCGCCGAGGAGATGCCTTGATTTTCACGATCTCCAAGACGTCCATCATCATAAAATTTTATTGAATAAGATCACAGTTCCATCTGCCATTATTATCCAGTAGCTTAGACACTCGCCGAATGCGACTGTTGCGTCTTGGAGTAATAGGCCGGTAGGAAGTTGGCCTGGGTATCCAAGGATCTCGCCACACTCGAATGAGCTCGCCATTACCAATGCGCCATATTAGACCTTTTCGAAGCAACGCCAACCCATACTGTATTGCATGCCATGATGACGAAGCATTACCTGCAAATACTGTATCAACAAGTGACCCATTAGGATAATACCTTGCCTTGAGCAGCATGGCACATAGAGAGTCTGGTCGTTCTATGAGTCGCCAAGCTTGCCGGGCCAGCAAGGCCTGGTTAAAGAGTCTGAAGTCATGGAATCCAAGCCCACCCCATTGTTTTGGTTCAGTTATCTTCTCCCATGCAATCCAATGGGTCTTCCTCTTTCCTTGTCTTGATCCCCACCAAAAATTCCTTACAAGCCTTGTCAGATCATCACAAACTGAGAAAGGAAGCTTGAAGACCCCCATAATATAGGTTGGTAATGATTGGGCTACAGATTTAATCAGAGCTTCTTTCCCTGCTTGTGACAGAGTATCACCCCAAGCCAAAATTCTCTTGGTGAGTCGCTGTTGCAGGTTTTGGAATTTTCCACGGTGCATACGGCCTTCTGGCGTTGGTAGCCCAAGATACTTGCTTTCAAACTCATCGCCGAAAATCTGAAGGACATTTTTCACTTCCTCCTGAACACCTACAGGGCAACTATCTCCAAACAGGATAGAGCACTTGTGAGGGTTTATAAGTTGCCCTGTAGCGTTCGCATACCCATCTATGATATATCTGTAACTTGTAAACACTACAGATATTTTGCGAAATCATACTAAAAAGCATATATATTTTTAAACTTTTTTCTCGTATTCAAATTCAAGACAATCAAATCTCATCGAAATAATACAAATACTATATACTCCAAATCCCAGGTATCATCTGGAGTTTCATAAGAAGACCGCACCTGACTGCGCAATATTTGCCCATCAACGAGCACTGTTGACCATCGATGAGATCGCGAAACACGCCAGATTCTGCAGCGCAGCATCCACCGATTTCACCCTGTCTAAACCAAGGGGCACCGCGGAAAACGGTGCGGCGTGTGCAACCATGCTTCAGTTTTGGCTCCCCGAGTTGAGCCTGCCCAAGCTGCGCCCGTTCTGTGGAAGGCAGTCGTGCAGCGTGCTAGGCAGAAGGCAGCCAGTGTTAACTAACTAACCTACGACTACGAGACCTTCAAAAAAAACCTACGACTACGAGATTATACGCGTGGCCGTACGAAGTGACTAGGACTTTTCTCTCAGAAGAAAAAGTGACTAGGACTTGGGTTACTTCAAGGCCGACGGAACGATCGATGGAGCGACGGAGCGAGCCCACTGGGTTTGACTCTATGCCTCTGTTCTTCCACGGCCACGTACAAGAAGAGTTGGACACAGCCGCCCCTCTTGGCCTTGGGTGTGGTGTCAGGTAGTTTCACGCATCCCTTTGTTAGAGTCTGAGACAAAATGAAGCCTCCCCGTGCGTTTGGATTCTGAACCGTTGGATTAGCTGTCCAAAACGATCCAGGCCGTCGGATCTCTAGATGGAGCGATCTGGACCGTTGGATCTCAGACGAAAGATATGGGCCGTCGGATCGAGGTTGGGCATGCCACCGCCTGTAAATTTGGTGGCCCTCCAAGGGCAGTTCCGTCATTTCGCCTAGAGGTGTATAAAACGCGACGGCTCGCGTGCAGATGACCTAGTCGTCGTTCCTCTCCCAGTCGCGCCAGCCCCTGTCCTCTTCCCCCCGCCTTGCCTCTCTCCCCTCGTCCAAACCCTAGGTCGGCACCCGCCGGCCGCCGCCGCCGCTCGCCCAGGCCATCCTCCCGCTGTGAAGGAAGTGGCCAGAGAGGGAGCGCTTCTACATCCATCTGCGTCCACACCGGAGCTGGGAGGAGCGGGGAAGAAGAAGGCGACGAGGAGGCAATGGCGACCGAGTCGTCGTTCCGGGCGGACGTGCTGAGGGGCAAGGCGGCGCTGGTCACCGGCGGCGGCTCCGGCATCTGCTTCGAGATCGCCGCCCAGCTCGCCCGCCATGGCGCCCATGTCGCCATCATGGGCCGCCGCCGCGAGGTCCTCGACAAGGCCGTCGCCGCCCTCCGCTCCGAGGGCCTTCGGGTGCGCCCAATCTGCTTTCCCCCTCCTCCTCTTCCGCTCCAACCCTACCTACCACCATCGCGCATGTTTCACCCACCTTGGTTTCTTGCTTAGGATCTGCTGCTCTCTGGTTGTCAGGTGGAAATGCTTTTGATCTTTCATCCGTTCCTTATTAGCAGTTGCGTGATAAGTAAACAAGAATGGAAGTCGCTACGAATTTTGTATAGAACTTGTTGTTTCTTATCTTGGTTCGTCGAATCCAATGCCAATCGCGTTCTTATAGAGGATTTAGTATGGAAATTGTTGTCTAGGAAATGAAGTCAAACTGATTGTTTCCTCAAATGAAGGAGAAGTGCTATATTAATCAGGTTGCACCGTGTACAATGCTTTGTACTTTATGTGTCGTTGAATTGTGAAACCATATTCACAATTCAACGATGGATTCCCCACCATGGTTAAATGAACCGGCCTCTTGTGCTCTGGGGATAAAGTAGTGTTGGTCTGTACTGATAGTAGCTTGGTGTGGCATGCAGGCTGTTGGATTTCAGGGAGATGTACGTAACCAGGAGGATGCAGCGAGAGTGCTCGCATCAACCGTTGAGCATTTCGGCAAGCTTGACATTCTTGTCAGTGGTGCAGCAGGCAACTTCCTTGCATCCCCGGAGGATCTCACACTCAAGGGATTCCGGACAGGTGCTTCATTGTGCCATGTTCTTTTTGTTTACCTGAGAGTTGTTGTTTGATCCAACTGTGTGAATATTGGCAGCGCGAACGCCATGAGAATTTTCTTGCATATTGTTTCAATGGTAATGCGCCCTTGCCAGTTTGTGCAACTGTGCTAGGCTGCTAAGCTCAAGAAATCTTGTGCTGATTACTTGCCTGTTATGTAAAAACTAACTAAATACTGAATATATTTTTTTCAGAGAATTTAGTATTGACTAACTTTTCTCTCTGCAGTTCTTGAGATTGACACTGTGGGTACATACACAATGTGCTATGAAGCCCTGAAGTATCTAAAAAAGGTGGGCCAGGGAGGGGTCCCTCCACTGGTGGCCTCATCATTAACATAAGCGTGACACTGCATTACACTGCTTCTTGGTACCAAATTCATGTCTCCGCCGCTAAGGTACTTTTATCATGTTTGATATGCCTCCAGAAAATGATTGAAATAGGTCACTTTTCCTGACGGTGTTGGCTTCTACAGGCAGGTGTTGATAGTATCACAAGAACGTTGGCTCTGGAATGGGGAACAGATTATGAAATTAGGGTCAATGGAATTGCACCAGGACCAATTGGAGGCACTCCAGGACTGAGGAAGCTTGCACCTGATGAAATGGGCAAGGGGAAAAGGGAAATGATGCCTTTATTTAAGTTGGGGGAGACACGTGACATAGCAATGGCCGCGCTCTATCTTGCTTCTGATGCAGGTCAGTTGTGTTCTTCAGTCTTCTGGTAACCAAATAACCGAAAGTTCTTTCAACCGTAAAAGTTCAGTAAGCTGAGCATCTAATTACCTGGAGGTCATCTAATTAACAATCCCTGTTCTAAAATGTATGCTGTTTTAGCACAATTAATATTTTCTGTCCTTGTCACTGTTATTCCCAGTAACTGACACATACTACAAAAGCTTTAAAATCAGTAAAGTAATGTCTTATCCCTTATCAAATAGTTAGTCATTTGATGTATTGTGCAGGCAAATATGTAAATGGGACTACGCTAGTGGTTGATGGAGGGCTTTGGTTGAGTCACCCTCGCCACATCCCCAAGGAGGAAGTGAAGGAGCTCTCAAAGGTGATCGAGAAGTATCATTGTTTGCTTGTATTCTTCCTAACCGTTTGGCATCGTAGATGTTTTTTCCACTTCTCTGGATTCTGTTGGGGCCTAATTGTTTTGTACGTTTCTGCTATGTCCTACAAGTGACCTACTGATTTGTTTGTTGGAACTGTTCGCATGTGTCATGTTGTTGGAGCTATGGGACAAGCCAATGGCATTCCAGATATGATTTATAAAGATTAATCAATGGATTGTAGTTGTAGTAGTTTGCTGACAGCAAGATGCATTTGTATGGGATGCCATGTGCTGCTGGTTGCATGCATGCCTTTTTCTAGGTCTATTGGCAGGGTCTGTTCATTCTCCCTGATCAGCAAAGCATCGATCACTCTAAATTTGAGTTAGCTAGGTGATTAATGGAGTATGTAACTAAATGTAGACATATTGAGTGGGTCATCAAAGGCCCCAAAGCATGATGAAGTTTGAGATCTATTATCTATGGTGAAAAATGAGAATTGATGCAATATTTCTGAAATGTGTTGCTTCTGCGTGTTTAGTTGGTCTAGGTTATATTTAGCTTTTTAATTAGGCTTATGTGTAATGGATGGGTGGCATGTGAGTAGTATATCCCCCTACAAGATTTTTGTTAAATATACCCTGGACCAGTATTCAACTAAGCGAGAGTAAACAGAGGAATATCAACATAGCAACTACTACTAGATCAACATCTGCTATATATACGCTATTTTTTTCAACCTTCTATTTGATTTCTTCTTCCGGTTTGTTGGTGACTTTGGGTCTCCGAGTACCTCTGGAGCCTGCTGGACGCTGCTCTTACTGCTTGGTTCCCAAGGTAACCCATATCTTGCTCTATTTACTCTTGCTTGTCATGTGTTTATTTATCTATTATTCTTATGTGTTCATCCCTTTGTCTGGCATGCGTTGGTGTCTTCTGGATTGAGCAGCTAAGCGGATCATGGTCACCAGGCTCATTTTGTGTGAGTTTATTTTCCTCCTGGCTAGAAAATCATTAGAAGCTCTTCCATCACTAGAGAACACTAAAGAAGACACCAAGGTCACAACTTACTTTGTAGTGAGTTCGGACAAGAGGGTGTCGACGGTCACAACTACTGATGGAGATCGAGGTGGCCGACTGACTTATGGGTAAGATATGTATTTTGTTCACATGATCATGTACTGCATTTCCAGGGATAATCCTTCTGTACATTTATTTTTTCCTAGATTCTCTGGAGATCAGATTTTGGACGATACAATTTCACATACAATTTAGGATAAGAGGTCAAACACACTATTTTCTGCCACCTTCACATTTGCTTTCATTTAAACACAGTATATGCTAGCACTTCTGCTTATAACTGAACTGAACTGAACTGTTTGAAGCATTTTTATTGTATGTACATATGTGAGAGTTGTCCAGAAACTTTTTTATATAAAACTTATTGTATTAGCTTTGCCACTGCTTTTAACCAGTAGGCTGGAGTGACAAATATGTGAGAGGTTCTAAATTGGCAGTGCAGACTGATAGCTATTTATTGCATGTCTTCCCTGTTACAGTCATATTCATTTTCCTCTTTGAGAATGATATGCAGTAAATAGTTCAGGTTTGAGCAAGGAATGCAAAATTCAAGGATTGAGCCAGTGCTGCTTTCTGTGAGAGTAAGGTAGTAATACAATGCCAGATGATGTTGCCTGCCACTGTGTATGCATTGTTTGGGAGGGAGGTAGTAAAAACTCCATACCTACATCCAAAGGAAATCATAAAAAGAGTATACATGCACTTGCTTGACCAACAAAACTTGCACCTATGAGTAGGTCTGGTTCATGCTTTAGGGAGGTTAAATAAATTAGCCATCCACAAAGTAATTGCTGACATTGTTGAATTTGACCATCCTCATATCATCATATATTACAGGACAGTAGAACAAAGTACAGAGCTCATATTTTTTAGAACTTATTGTATTTCTGATTCTGTGTCTTCACCGCCATTTTAGCTTAATGCTTAATGACATCTCCCGGTTCCTGCTATGCAAGTCTAATATGTTTGCATATATTAGGTATAACACACCTATGACCCTATTTTGATACACTATCCCACTTATACATGTCAGTATTTTTTTTTGAAGTTCGGTCATTAGATTTACTAATCTGTATTGATTTTGTAAGATTCAGGGATCACTTCGAGTCGGCGAGCCACTTGCACATCTTGAAGCTCCTAACAAACCAGCAAAGGGGCACATCCCTGCAAACCAGATTGATTGAACCAAGCTTCTGTTGATGCCATTCCAACTAATGTGGTATCATGTTTAGGTACTATGACTCCTTTCGCTGATGCTATTTAAAGGTTTTGTGTGTCGGGTTATTGACATGTGAGATTTAAGATCTAATAGGTGAAGTCATGTCAAATCTTGCTTCTGTTTCATGTGTTGCCTGCCCCTCTTCGATTACGCCTTTCTGTTGTACTGTTTTATGTGTTGCCTGTAGCAATGGTGCGTTTGAATATCCTTTCCTATAGGAACATTATTTGATCAGCAATAACCAAGCAATGGTGTTTTTTTAGCAGGTCGTACGACATTGTTTGATCGCCCAGGAAAATCATCTTCAACCAGGATATGCATCAAGGCATATTCTAACGCTGCGGGGAAACAAATCGCGAACAAGCTTGGTGAACTGGCCAGAGAGGAGGCCGCCTGACGGTGGACGTTTGAGGACGATGTTGATGCCATGGTGGACGTTCAAAATATGTTATCCACGTGTAAAACCCATCTTAAATTTTATATCTTATTGGTTTGGTCATTTACTATGATAAAAAGTGTTTATGATGGAGAAATGTACGAGTCTAAATTAATGCAAACCAGCAAACAAAATGTTGGCGACTTTCACCCAAAAAAGAATGCTTTGCATTAAACTTTTGCTTTGTATATCTCCAGTGCTTGGATTAGTTATGTGTGCATCTACTTGCACTTCCAAGTAAAAAATGTCTATCACCAGTCAAATATACTTATCTCTTTGCTTTGTTTATATAACGTTTGCTACCAGTTTAGCTAAAACAGGCCGTATTGGGTGTGGCTGGGCGCAACTAATATCACTGTTATTTTCTACATTTATCAATATCTTTGTTATTTTTTTATTTGCAATGCTATAATGACTATTACCGGATTGGATATGATAGTACCCGGCAGCACCGTTGCCGGGTGCGGCAAGCCGCACTTCCTACCTAGTAAGAAAGAAGGCGATCGCGATCGCGATCGCGCTCTCGTCTGCCAGCGAGTGCATCCTTGCGCAGCCGCTCTCCGACGGCTCTCCTCCGCCGACGTCCCCTCGGTCGTTGGTAGTAAGATGGGTCACCGGAGCCATACATATGGATTGTTTTAGGTGTAGTTGTTAGGTTTTTAGTTTGTTCCTCGTCTTTTTTTTGAAACGATGATGGCGATCTAACTAAAGAATCTTCAGATCCTTTTCCGACGAGGCGATCAGTCGTATGGTTGGAGATGAATTTAAATACCAGTCTGTCCAAGTAACGATGGCGTGACGGCAGGGACATCCTCGTAGTGGACTTATGTCATTGGGCTCCGCTGTTGCGACGACGTTTACTCTAGCGCCGGCGCAGAGCTTGGGAGGTAGCGCAGGAGCGGATGCAGATTATGGTCTCCATCGACGACATTTGGAAGATGTTGGATTGTGTGCTGGATTTGTGGTTTATGGATGGCAGGTGTAGTTTCCTTCACATCTTAGTCGTGTGTCGATGACATTAATGAAGTTCGATGACATGTCCGGGGTGTTGTCCCGGTCTGAGGAACGGTAATGGTTTCGCCTTTGGTGACTTAGATTTGCAAAGCTGCATATCAGCAATGGAGTCGCTTCGAGTTCGGGTGAGAAGGCTGTTGTGGTGATGTCAGAGACAGATGACAAACATGGTTTCAAGCTCAGAGGATTCTCCAGTCTTGATTGTAATTTTCTTACTTGGTTGGTGTTCTTTTGTGCAAATGTTGGCATTTTGTTGCCTTTTTAGATTTGTCGGTTGTGTTTACGTTTGTTGTACTGTATGATCTTTATGATGGTATAAATAAGACACACATTACCATGTACTCCCTCTGTTCTTAAATATTTGTCTTTTTAGGCATTTTAAATGGACACAACATACGGATGTATGTAGATATATTTTAGAGTGTAGATTCACTCATTTTGTTTCGTATGTAGTCACTTGTTGAAATCTCTAGAAAGACAAACATTTGGGAACGGAGGGAGTAGAAGATAGTTGTTTCGCATATGCAGTTATTAGAGCAAGTATAATAAGGTACAGCAGGCTGTCAAGATTAAAATATTATATGTTTGCTGAGTTGGGTGAGAGAGAAGAGGAGAGAAAAGGGAAGCAGGTTGTAGATTAAGAGCCGGCTGCACGTGCTCCAAGAAACAATGTGAGATTGTAAGGTGGGCCATCCATTAGTGAAGTAGTACTACTTTACAAATAGATATTATACATGTTGGTTATCAGATTGGCTCATAAGATGTGGCAATTTCATATAGCCCATTATTGGCTATATTATTAACCATGCTCTTAGCTTTATGTTCAGCTGATCAATTAGTAATCAGTTTTTTCGCGCTGATTGACAGGCTTAAACCGACCTCATAGATGACGTAACGGACCACCGGCTGAAACTTGCTACTCACCTAATATGCGATGCGAAGGATATATACATTTAAATTTGTTCATCATGGATCGTCCGACAAGGATGTATTTTCTTTATTTTTTGCGCCAAAAGAAGCTACTGTCGACGAGATTTTTAAAATTAGCCAAGTGTCATTTTCATATACTGGCAGCGATCGAAGGCATCAGCGGTTACATCATGGGCAAATGCTGACGCGTGAGTCGTTCGTGGCGGACTGCTGCACGTTTGCACATGCATAGGCGCCTCTTTTGTCTGGGAGCGGAGCACTTGGAACTTGGAACCAGATTTCAAGCTCAGGCGGAAAGGACGAAACCCGCGGGAGGTTTGGGTTTACATAGGGCGGCCGACGCTGTTTCAGTCACCACGTTGCTTTCTCTGCGGCGGCTCCACTGTCCAGTCGTCTTCCTATCTTCTTGTTTTCTTTTCCGGGAGTGGGCTCCAACCTTCTTGCTAATGGATCTACTAACTAACAGTAACATTATCCTAACACGTAGCTAGGGCAAAAGCATGTTGTACATGCCAAGTTAGCGCCACGTTACACCGGGGCTCCTCGCAGCGTGAGAAGGAGCTGGCTAAGCAGCTGAATGAACTACTGTTGAGGGGGACATCCAGCTCTGCTCCCCCCGCGCCTCCCTCCCCCGGCCACTCCGGTCGCGGCGGCCACCCACCTGCCGTAATGGCGACGTCCGTCCGAGGTACCTGAGACACAGGCCGAGGCTTCCCCAGATCCGGTCGACCGGCCGCAGATCCAGCAACAATCCTCGCTGCCGCTGGCTGCGGCGTCTTCAAGCGAGGACGAGCTACTGCCGCCCCCTACGCAGCGTCTTAAATCCATCATAGTCGCCCCATCCCCCCAGCTGCCCAGATTTTCGCTTCGGGGATGGACGGTGGATGGACCAAGGTCAGCCACCAGAAGAAGAAACGCCCTGCCTCCGGCCCGCCGGGCTACAGGGCGCGCCCCGGGGTGCAGCGGCTGGACCGGCGCGGTAGCTTCAATGCGGACGCCACCCGCGCGGCCTTCTTAAGCAGATTCCACGGCCGTTGCTTCCGCTGCCTCAGCAAGAAACACCCCGTGCCGACTGCCGGGATCCCATCCACTGCATCCTCTGCGAGCTGCCCGGCCACATAGAAAAGCAGTGCCCACAATACCAGCGCCCCAGGCCTCGGCAAGCCGCTCCTCCGGCGCCAATCCACTCGCGCCTCTGTTTCCCGCCGCCTGCTGCATCCACCTTGCCCACCACCATCCCGGCCATGCAGCGCCACATCGACCCCTCCCGCCGCCCTAGAGAGAGCCACTCGCTGACCATGTCTTCCCCGGCGACAGATCAGGCCATCTTCTTCCTGCGCAACCACGTCGTCACCATGACCACGTCGGACGGCGTCAACACCACGTCCCCCATGGCGGTCGGCCGCGTGCTGGAGGCGCAGATTGCCGTCCCGGTGAGCCAGCTGCGCGTTACGGCTCACCACCCGGAGCACTACCTCGTCATCTTCAGCCAGCCCACGCACCACGTCAACGCCGTTCGTCGTGGCTCAATCAAGGTCGACGACGCCACCTTCAACATCGCGCCGTGGCACGAGCACGACCACACCATCTTCGACACGCTGCAGCTTCATGTCCGAGTAGTCATCGAGAAGGTCCCAATGCAGTACTGGTCCTTGGAAGGGATCGAAGAAATCCTCGGGAAGAAGGTGCGCGTCGACCGCATCGACAACAGGACGCAGGAGCGAGGGCACACGAAGACTTTCGCCTGCTGGGTCTGGACGGACGACGTCGCCCACATCCCCACCAAGCACACGCTGGGGGTCCTGTCGCGCGATGCAGGGCGTGTCGAGGAGATGCAGGGCTACTCGCCGCCCGACCGGCGCGTCGCTCCTCCGCCGGGCACCACGAACTATGCCATGCTCATCCACGTCGACAGAGTCGAAGACTGGACCCCCCCATCGCCGCGCTCCTCGCACTCCGCCCAAAGCGGGCTGCCGTCGTCCGACTCCGACAATGACGACCGACCCCGCTTCACCGTGATCCCTGCTTCCTGGACCATGGAGATCGAGGACGGGCAGAGAGGTGATCGCCCCCATCGCCTCGGGCGTGCCCCGGTGGCCGACCTGGGCTGCCGCGACGCGCCACGTGGTGGACGCGACAACGACGACGCTGGCGGCGCTGGCGGTGCTGGTCGCAGATCCTGGAAGGACGCTCTGTTGCGTTGGGGGCGTGCACCGCCCCAGCCGGCGCCTACGCCTGCCCCACGCCATCGAAGCCGCTCCCCCCCCCCAACCAGGCGCCACAAGGGCGCACACAGCCGCCGTGCAGGCGGCAGGAGGCCGTCTGCGGGATAAGCGCACCAACACCACCGGCGTCGGTCCGCCCCTCGTTCGCCACGGGCGGCACTGGCCTCCGGTGCGGCAGAAGGCGCCTGCAGCAACAACAAAAGAAAAGATCCGGTCGACGACTTCTTCAGACAAGCAAAGCGGCCCATCCTCGCGTCGGTGATCATCGACAACATGGCGGCAGACGTCCAGGCCGCTGCTGACGCTGTTGTCGCTGCTCCCCTCAACTTCGACAACGACAAGCAGATGACAGATGCCGAGATGGAGGCGCAGCTGGACGCGTTCTCGCCCACGCTCGCCACCACCCCCCAGGCCGCTGGACAGTACAACAGGTGCGCCCCCACGCCCGTTCATACCCTGGAGATGCAGCTCGACGCGGTCACCACTCGCGCCTGCCAGCTTGAGATCACAAGCAATGAGGCAGAAGCCGCCGCCCCAACCCCTCGCCGCCTGTTCACCGTCGCCCCTGTACCGATCATCGCCAATGCCCCCCTTCGCTGCCCGTCAGCGCCACCCAAGGCGCGTGTGGCCCCGGCTCCCACCAGGCACAGTGCTCGCCAGGCCGCCAGCACCTCCAAGACACCGGTCTCGCAACGCGCCTCCCTTCGCATCGTCAAGGAGCTCGGCCTGCTCGGGCCCAAGGAGAAGCTGACCAAGGAGGTGGCGGACGCCCTCATCCGTCGTTTCGATGAGCCACTCACCAACAACGACATCGTCGTCATCGCCAAACTGACGCGCCTCGACAAGGACGCCCTGCTCGTCGCTGCACGCCTGGCAGGGCCTGAGGGAGCAGCCGCTGCGGCCCCTGTTTAGTCATGTTAGCACACCTAAGTTTTAGTCTCCGGTGGCGGCCGGCACTCTGCCGCGTAGAGCTAGGTTTCATGTCCTCTGTTTCAGTAGTGTGTACTGCTTCTCGCCGGCGTGGTTTGGGGGCTATTGGTGGACGCCGGCGTGCCCCTGCTAGTTTGGTGGTGTCTGTATTGGGCCGGAGGCCATTTAGAATTCGCCAGTCACCAGAGCAACTACTATTTCCATATGAATGAGAACTTCTGCCCGATCATGTCATGGAACGTCCGCGACCTAAACCAACTGGCCAAACGGGCGGCGATCTGCGAGGTTGTCTCCGCACACAAAGCAGCAATCCTTTGCTTGCAGGAGACCAAGATAGAGGTCTGGACGCCCACCATCGTCAGGGAAATCGGTGGCGTCGCCCTGACTGACTGCGTCGTCCTCCCTGCGCTAGTCTCCCGCGGGGGAGTGGCCATCTTCTGGAACAATGATCTAGTTAGCATCGCTACCCACGCAATAGGCGAATTTGCGATCACTGTCCGGTGACTCTGCTCCGGCAATCCAAAAGCTTCTGGCTCTCCTCAGTTTACGGCCCAGTAGACGATGCTAGAAAAGCAGCCTTCCTCAACGAGCTGACTAGAACAGCCCCCCCGCCATCTGATCCAATGCTCATCAACGGAGACTTTAACCTCATCTACGAGGCGAGAGACAAGAACAACCGTCATCTCAACCGCAGGATCATGGGCATGTTCAGGCGAGCCATTGACGTCGCCGCCCTCAAAGAAATCAAGTGCAAAAATTGCCGCTTCACCTGGAGTAACGAACGCGAGAACCCAACGCTTGTCAGCATCGACAAGTTCTTCTGCAATAGCAACTGGGAAGATCTCTTCCCCACGAGCACCCTGATGGCGGCGTCCACCGTGTGCTCAGACCACTGCCCCCTACTCCTAGCGGACGCCGCTGCCCCTCGCCGACGCGCCAAGTTCAAATTTGAAAGCTTCTGGCCGCAGTTCCCGCGTTTCCACACCACGGTCGACCGTGCTTGGAGCAGACCTGTCCACAGCCCCTGTGCTTTCAAGCGGCTGTCCATCAAGATGGCGCGCACTGCAACCGACCTAAAGATCTGGAGCTCCTCCCTTTTCAGCGATGCCAAGATTCAGTTCCACATAGCCACAGAGATCATCCTGCGCCCCGACATAGCACAGGAATCCTGCAACCTCTCCACGCCGGAATTCAATCTTCGGCGACTCCTCAAGCAGAGGCTGCTGGGCCTCGCTGCGATCGAGCGGGCGCGCAAGCGGCAAGCCTCTCGACTGACATGGCTCAAGCTGGGCGATGCTGGAACTAAGTTTTTCCATGCAAAGGTCCGATCGCGCCGCAGAAAGAACTAGATCCACAGCCTGCTGACGAACGACGGGATCGCCACGTCGCACGAAGAAAAGGAAACAACCATTTTTTATCACTTCAACTCCATCCTTGGCTCCAAAGGGGCTCGGCCAACAAGCATCAATTGGAGCCAACTTCATCTGCCCACAATCAGAGGAGGTGGCCTCGATAACCCCTTCTTAGAAGAGGAGGTCTGGGAAGCAATCAAAGCCTCGCCGACGGAAAAGGCCCGGGACCAGACGGCTTCATTGGAGTCTTCTTCCGTAGTTGCTGGCAAACCATCAAGCACGACATCATGAGGGCTTTCCACCAATTCTACGGTTTAGCCGGCGACGATCTTGCAGCCCTCAACTCCGCCCTGGTGGTTCTGATCCCAAAGAAGGACGGCGCAACAACAGTCTCAGACTTCAGGCCCATTAGTCTAGTCCACTCCATAGCTAAGTTAATCACCAAGGTCCTCTCCATGCGCCTCACCAACGTCATCGACTCCATCATCTCGCCGACACAATCTGCCTTCCTGGCAAAGAAGAGCACGCATGACAGTTTCCTCTATGTTCAGAGTGCAGTTAGAGCACTTCACAGGAAAAAGACACCGGCACTGCTTATCAAATTA